>OZ005662.1:130672278-131147278 GCA_963930645.1 Salticus scenicus | reverse complement strand
GCAGGTATGCATGGTATAATACAAATAACTTTACAGTTATTTTGACTTAACCTAAATTTTATTTTTTCTAGATTCCAGCACATTTCTTAAGAATAGCCGTTGAGGTTATGAACCTTTACTCCAAATGAATGAGTGATATTAAGGGCCCTCTTCACTCACAGCCGCCGGAAGCCCGAGCCAATGTTTTTCTATGGGGAAATTTTCTTTACAAATAACTTATTAACTAATACATATTTTTGAATTCTGTTTTCACATTCTGAAAGTTCCCAGCTGTTAAACTGACGCACCTTTTCTAAAAAAATATTTTTTTAATTTTTTATATTTTATTTTGAAGCTGCAAAATACGAATTTTCAATATGTGGAATTTTTTCATTTTGCAATTTCGAAATAAAATATAAAAAATTAAAAAAACAATTTTTTAGAAAAGGTGCGTCAGTTTAACAGCTGGGGACTTTCAGAATGTGAAAACAGAATTCAAAAATATGTATTAGTTTATAAGTTATTTGTAAAGAAAATTTCCCCATAGAAAAACATTGGCTCGGGCTTCCGGCGGCGGTGAGTGAAGAGGGCCGTTAAATGACTATTATGTTCTTGTCCATTACTACACGCTGAAGAATGAATGATACCCCTATTTCACTTTTTTTAAGTACAAACGAGTTTCCGTGATGCATAACTAATGACATGCACGCAATTCAAGCATATTTAACCAATGCTTCTCCCGGAAAAAATATTTTGAATTCTGGATGAAAATGGAATTGGAAAGAAATACATTTGCGTTCTGAAAGTTTTACACTGAATTTGTAATAGAAACTTTGGAAGAAATATAGTTTAAAAAGCATGACTGAAAACGTATTTTAAAACTAAGAAAATTAATACATTTTTCTCGTGAGTTAAAAAAATTCTATTACTTATAAATTTAGGTAATCAAATTTAGGCGAGTATAAAAAAAAAAAAATAATTTTTTAAATCTTTCGCATATTACTTGTCTTTTCTAAAATATATTTAAGTACAAATAAATACATATGCAATAATAAATTATTAAAAATTTTCGGCTGTTTGCCATTTTAAAAATACACTGTAAAAAATAGGTTCTTAAAAATAAGTATATATTGTCTCAAAATAGCTCCGAAACAATATATACTTAAATTTGAAAACCCATGTACTCATTTTTAGTACATTCACGTGTCAAACATAGGGATATTGCGATTCTTTTTGGTCAACCCCATTTTTGAGCATGTTAATATACTCAAAAATGAGTACATGTGTTTTCAAATTTAAGTATATATTGTTTCGGAGCTATTTTGAGACATTATGTTTTGAAGAACCTATTTTTTACAGTGTACATTTCTGTGCAAATAAATGCATTTTCGTTAAATAAGTATTATAAACGTTTTGGGTATTATTTGCTTTACAAAAATTTGTTTCAGTACAAATAAATGCATATTTGTTAATCAAGTATTAAAAACTTTTGGACAATATTTGCTTTACAAAAAATGTATTTCAGTACAAATAGATGCATTTTCGTTTATCAAGTTTTAAAAACTTTTGGAAGATATTTACCTTTTCAAAAATATATTCCAATACACGTATATGCATAATCACTGATTAAATATTATAATTATAATTAACAAGAAAAAAGTGTAAAAAAATTAATAGATAAAAATGTATTAAATAGTACTTTCTATCATTAGATACATAATTTTCTGCCATTTAAGAATTTATATTTCTGTGGTGTTTATTGAAAAATAGGATACATTCATCATATCAGCTATGGATATCTATGTTTATGAGACAAGTGTGAATTGTTTATGTGGTTTTTGAATTGTAATAATAATAATAATCTATATAATACTTCTCTAACGTGGACCAGTTTCAATTATTTTTTGTCGAAACAATACGATTCCCGAGGATAAAAAATAATGTTTATACATAAACAATATTTAAGCACGCGGACTTAGCTCAATGGACTAATAAGAAAAAATAACGACCTTTGTCTGATGAGATTATTTTACGGAAAAAACGTATTTTGTTTCTTCAGAATCTTTGCAAGCGTCATTTTAAACCTAGCAATATTTTAAAGATATATACAGAATATGAACTTTTGTGTCAGAAATTGACAAAATCACAATCATAAAAAAATATAATCAAAATAGGAATTATTTTATTTTATTTTATTTATCTATTTATTTGAAATATATATATATATATATATATATATATATATACGAAAATTAATAAAAAGTCATTGCCAACATGACGACAAAAATTTAAAAGGCGTCGTGGGAGTCCTATATTAAAATTGTACTGCCTGTGGAAGTATGAAAATTGGGTCGTGAACCGAGAATTTTATTTGGAAACCTTTCTTTGAAAGATTTTGGTTTCACTATTCTACAATATTAATTTTGTTTTATTAATAATTTGGCTTCTGGTAAATTAAAATTTTAATTATGTGGTGAAATTGGTATAACATTTATGAGATTCAAATTTTAAATGTAAATAAGGAAAGAAATAAAATGCAAATATTTCGCACGGGTTTGCTAGTAATAACTTTTTATTCGAAAAGTGCGAATTTTTAACCAATTTTGACAAAAAAAGAAAAAGAAAGAAAGAAAGAAAGACTATAAATAAGGATTATGAGTTTGCAGTCCAAAAAATCTGTAAATTCGGTCGAAATTTAGAGATTTTATAGTAAAATAATAGTTCCTTAATCATTAAATTCAAATCTATAGCGATGCGTGACGTTTCATAATGGAATTTTATAAATAAATTTTATTGAAAATTACTCATTTTGTAGAGAAATAAAATTTAATTACATCCAAAATCGGGGTTTATTATAAACGTTGATTTTCACTTGTTTTGAATTGCTAAAATATTTTTACTTTCATTACCCAACTACCCTAGGTAATGGAAGTATTATATTCGGTCCAAATATTCGATATTGAATTTTCATCTGATTTACACGTTTGAATGTCTCCTGAATCCCAAAAAGTAGTTTTTGGCAATTAGTCAGTATGTGTGTATGTGTGTGTGGAATCTTCTGACTATCATATCTCAGAAACTAACAAAGATAGACCTATGAAACTTCAGAATTGAAACAGGCTTGGTGTACACATTATTTTTCCAACTTTTGGTAAAAATTGGAAGTGGGAGATCGGAAACCGGAAGTGGGACTGTCCGTCAAAAACGGCTCTAACGATTTTCTCTAAATTTGCTATGTAAACACTCTACTATATTTCCTTTCGTCTGATATAGTTGGTACAGTTCAGGAAAGTTGACAGACGTTCTATAATAATAGCTCAACTTGAGATCTCGCAAGTGCGTTCTTTTAAAAACGGCTGTACGGATTTTTTTTTCAAACTCGCCATACTCACTTCCCTTAGATGTCCTTTTGTATGTAATTGTTTTTTTTCCGGTCAACTATTGAGTATGCCAAGTTTTGGTAAAAGTCGGTATCTCAAAAACGGCTCTAACGATTTTCTTGGAATTTGGTGCATAAATCCGTCTTAGATATCCTTCCTCATGTAATACGTGGTTATTCAAAGAAAATTAACAGTCATCCTGATTAAATAGGTCACTTTTAGATCCTGGGAATTGGTATTTCAAAAAATGGATCTGCCGATTTTTTTCCCCTGTATATTTTAACTTGCTATGTAAACTCGGTTTTATATGTCTTTACACGCGTATCAGCTTTCTCACACCGGTCTCTGCTTTGTTAAGTTAATATTATGTGTTCTGATCACATTATCTCCAAAAAATATGTCCATATAAAACATGTAATAGTGGGTAATGGAAGTCGTATCTTTTTTTTTTTTTTTTCTATTTAAAGATCAGTTACGTAAATAATCTTAATAATAATAACAAAGGTGTGTTCCTTTATTTCATACCATAGCCTCTACCTCGTTATATATACCCCCCCCCCCCCAACTACTTAAATCCAATTTGAATAATAATGAAATTTCAATTGCACATTTGAGAAGAATGTTATTTTAATTCGGCGATGGCCAAAGAAACACATAACATTTTTTTTTAAATAATGCTCGTATTTTACATGGTTTGATCAGTGTAATACATTTTTAAAAACAGAATTTAATTAAGTACAACATATTGCAGTTATAGTTCGTTTCTCACTTTCTAATTAGAATACATTAGAATTTAAGAACTCTTCAGATATATCTGAAAAGAATGAAAAAAAGCCTGTTATATACATAAATATTCTTATTTTCCACCATAAAATACTCTTCAATGCCGTGTGTTAATGTTGTTAAATAATTTAAATAGGATTTACAAAATTTGTTTAAAAGAAAAGTAAATACCACTACTTCTTCTCTCTTTCTTTTAACCTTCTACATTTTTCCAAAAACAGGCAGCATTATCGAACTACGATACAGGCAGATCCATTTTCGTTTCTTCAAACAGGTTTGCATATATATAACCTCTCCACCTTTAAAATTCTAAAGAATAAATTACTTCTAGTTTGCATTCCATCGTTACTTAAGCAGATTAAAAAAAAAAAAAAAACTAGTATGCATATTACCTCTATGACGTACAAATTAGTTCTAAGTATTAATTTACTTCAACGTGACAAATTTAGAAAATTGAATGATCTAAAAAATTAAAAAATATTCGCTTCAATAAAAATTTAAATAAAAATTGTACTTTTAAAAAATTAAAGAACACGCTTTTATTGAATTGTGAACTAAAAAGCAGAAAATATCTATCTTTATAATATTAAAATGCAGGGTAAGAGAAAATCGTATGAGTGACACACCATAATATTTTATTTACATACTTAAATCTTTAATTAAAATAAATAATTTAGAATTAAACAAAAACGATTTTTAAGAAATCTCCCCTGACTGGGCTCGAACGTTAGACCTTTAAGTTCGTAACCCAGAGCTTTACCACACAGCCACAGCGTTCACGTAGGGCAAGTCTTTTTTTACAATATAGATTTTTTGTTTGCCCCCCAGAGCGGTTACAAACATACATACAAACATACATACAGGTGAAGCTAATAATATTATAGTTTAAAAAAATAAAGAACACGCTTTTATAGAAATGTGAACTAAAAAGCACAAAATATCTATCTTAGTATTAAAATTCAGGGTAAGAGAAAATCGTGTGAGTGACACACCATAATATTTACATACATTTAAATCTTTAAAATTATAATAACTTAGAATTAAACAAAAAACATTTTTAAAAAATTTCCCCTGACTGGGATCGAACGCTGGACCTTTAGGTTCGCAGTGCGGCGCCTTACCTCAACGCCACATCGTTCACGTAGGGAAAGTATTTTTTTACAATGTAAATTTTTTGTTTGCTCCCAGAGCGGTTACAAACATACATACAAACATACATACATACAGGTGAAGCTAATAAAAGCATGTTAAAAAGCATACCGAGTAAAAGATAGAAGCCACGTTTAAATTTTAACAAAAACGAAAAATCATGCGAATCGCATTGATAATAAAAACTCTCCAACTGTACGTACTGGTTGTAACCGTTTAACGTTCACTGTTCTTTGCCTGCGTTATCCCACAATGGACAGACAGAAGGACGGATATATAGACATATAGATTATTTGAATGCATAATCACACTTAAATATTGCTTGAAAGGTTTAAAAATGCTTAACATAAGAGGAAATGCAAGTCCAACAATTTCCATTTATAGCCTTTAATGTATCTGAATATTTTAGTGCAGTCCTGTAAATCTGAATGCTAAGCATGTCATATTCTATGTAACATATTATTTTAGCATATTAACAGTAAATGTCCATTTCATTATAATTTTTGTAGTAAAAAATTATTTAACTGTGGATTTATAAAAATGTCTCTTTTAAAATGAATGCAGTTGATTTTTTTTTCTTTTTTTTTTTTTTTAATGTCCCTGTACACAAACCAGGCCTATTAATGCCATTTTAAATAGAGAACATTCTATAGTGAACTCAAATAATATGTATCATTTTTAAGAAATTCTAAAAAAAAAAAAAAAATTACGAGCGCTCGAGGCGGGCAGACAGACAGGTAGACAGACGTGCAATCAGTCAGACAGATAAATTAATTCATTTCATATTCACATTTAAACATTGTTAGAAGGTGTTAAAACGCTTAAAAAAATGAAAATGTAATTCCAACAACTTCCAGTTATAGCACTTAATGTATATGAATATGTTTGTGTGTCCCTGTAAATCTGAATGCTAATTGTACTATGTACTATGGAATGCATTATTTTCTTCATCTGAATAACATACATTTCAATTTCATTAAAATTTTTGAAAAGTAAAATTATTAAAATGTGGTATAGAAATACCTCTCACAGAATCCAATCTTTGGAATATTTTCGGTTGTCCCTGTACACAAACTAGTAGTGGTATTTACTCCATTTTAATAGGGAACATCCGGTGATGAACTTGAATAAAATATTTCAATTTTATTAAAATTCATGCAAAGTAAAGGTATTGAAATTGGGTTTATAGAAATACCTTTCATAGAACGCAATGTATCGGAATACATTCGGGTATTCCTGTATACAAACCAGTTGTGGCATTTACTCCATTTTTAATAGAGATCATCTGATAGTGAATAATATTTATAAGTTTTAAGAAATTTCATTTCTATTTATCATAGTTAAAGCGCGGTCAGACAGATAGACAAACAAATCGAAGACATAAGCATTTTTCAACATTGTAGGAAAATGTTAAAAACAGAAAAGGAATTAGAAATAGGGATTAGAAGTGTGTAATGGTAATAATAATAATTATAATTATGAAGAACAAAAATTAGATTGCAATAAGAACATATTAATTAATAGTAATAGTTAACTTTAATAATAATAATAATAAGGGGTGAATTTATTAAAAAATAAAACTGTGATAGAGAACTAAGTCTCTAAATTTACTAAATATTACATGGTTTAAAGTGATTTAAATTCGAATAATTTATAAATAGAAATTTCTATCTCATTAGCTAATTTCATTAATATATTAGAATGTTTAAAGGTAATATATATATACTATATATATATTTAATTTAGACACTCTAACATATTAATGAAATTAGTTTCTATCATAGCATACTATGTTAATAATGATAATTATTATAATAATAACAGTAATAATAATAAACAAATATTGTAAATTGTGTTTTTAAATTCAAACTTTTCATTCCTGAAATAAAGGATCAAAGAGTCAAAAGTTAAGCTTTCATTTATGTATATATATTTTTTTCCTAATGGAAATAAAAAGTCGTTCTTTCAATTTCTATTTAAAATATAATATATATATATATATATATTAGAGCGAAAATTAAATTCTTGACGAAGTAAATCTATGTAAACTTTTTCTTTTGTGTTATGAGATACCGATTCTCGTAGCCATAGAAGTTTTCGCTAATAAGTGCTGATTAAAGCTTAATTTAAAGAAATGTACATCGTGGATCTGCAGATCAGGAGCCTTAACGTCCTATTTGCAGCACTCGTTACTCAACAGATCATTTTTATTTATTCCATATTGTTTTAGATAATTATATATATATATATACTCTATAACAAAAAAAATGACGCACCAAGAAGGGGTAATGCAAACTGGACGCAAATTGACATACATACAGGTTTTGATGGAATCAAGCACCAATTCATCATTATCGTCGATCCTATGTGAAACTGGTACTTCAGTGACTTCAAATACCCTTAATAGGCCGCTCAGTGCGGTTGAGTTCAGTCCCCGGATCTTTCATCCACTGAGGACGTTAGGAGCATCATAAAAAGGGTCCTACAACCAGCTCGGGATTTTACCAATCTAACGCAACATTTGGACAGAATTTGGCACAATACTTCACAGGAGCATATCTGCCAACTCTATCAATTAATACCAAGCCGAATAACTGCGTGCATAAGGGCCAGAAGTGGACCAACGCGTTATTGACTTGTTTACTTTGTGAGGCCTTTTCTCTTGATTAAATCAGTCAAATTTTCTGAATCTGTAATTATTTGTTTTTCTCCACATGTACATCACATCTACCAATTTTTGTCCCATTCGGGCCACCCATTCCACCCCATCTACCATTTTTTGTCCCCACTCCCTTTTGGTGCGTCACTTCTTTTGTTATAGAGTATATAATTAACTCGCTACATAACTATAAACGTTTGTGAGGGGGGAGGGGCTACGGTCACTACAGAAAATATGTTTTTATGTATCTCAATAATGTGTGTTGATTTAATTTTGTTGAATTTAATCTAACCGTGTTAAAATGCATTTAAAGGAAATTTTGCCCGTGGGCCATAATGATAAGCAAAATTTTGATGTGTTCCTATACACGATCCATAAACAATATAGACGCCAAAAATTGTACAACTATTTCTGTATGATGCTTGAACATGTGTACCAATTTACAATTCAATCGGGGATTTTTTGTGACCGCTATTTCGATACATGCAAATTCTGTCCATAGGCCTTAATGATACGACCAACTTTGGTATGCCTCTGTACACAAACTACAGATAGAATACACATCTACAACTATACACATAATGATATAATTCTGTGTGGCTCATGAACTTAAACATGCGTAACAGTCTGCAAGTCAATAGGGTGATTTTTGCCACAACTAACGCGAGACATGCAAGCAAACTAACAGACAGACAGAACCCAAAATCGTTCATATATACTGCAGTTTTTTCATACTGATTTGACCTTCAGTGAAATAAATTATCTGAAACAGTATTAATCTTTTCTGTATACATCATTCTTCTTTGAGATATCGTCAACACAATATAGCTAACAACCTAGCGAACTGACTACCCTTCAGTAAGACACCACATAGAATTTGTGATTTTTGGATTCCTCACACTCCAGAATGCGTAAAAACGTCAAAAATCCAAGGTCTAAAATTTTCACGAATACCCGAGTTTCCCACACCTATATTACGATGGGTAACTATAAGAACTATGTCAATGAACTGAAAAAAAAAAAGTAAGAAAAAAAGAACGTATTTTTTTTTCTTGGGATTCCTGTTCTTTTTGTTAGTACAAGTAACAGGTTTTATGCGCATCCTTTTAGGTTTCACAATTTCTAGTGGTTAAACCTTTACCGATGGATATTTTATCATACCTATTTCTCATTATGATAATTTTTTCGTTGAAAAATATTTGCCTGAAGGTAATTTTAACTGTTTGGGCTTTAAATTAACCACGCATCATTTCATTTTCATTCATGACCTGGAATTCCCCGAAGAGAGAGAGAGAGAGAGAGAAGAGCGATTGCAGACCAAGGAACTTTCATTTTAAGAAACAGGTTTACACGGATCTCCACCTGGGTTTCAAATTCAAAGAATCAGTTGCATCTCATGCTTTGTTCATTAGCACATTAATTAACTCTAAAGGAGTTAGACATGTCTGAATCTTGCGATGGGGAGCGTTTTAAACTATAATTACACAAAAAATCCCTCAGAAAAAAAGATCTATTCGATATTTTTGTCGAAACAGGCTAAATTTTATAATACTCAATGGGGCGACATATTGGCACATACATAGTAATTCTTATAATAACAGGAGACTTGGCGTTGGAATATTAAAACCCGAATAAACTATTACGTTAGAAACGCCAAAAGAAAAATATTTGCGATGCATACAAATACAGCTGTTTCAGTAGCCTTAAGCGCACCGTCTTCAGTGCAAAAAGAATTGTGAATCTGGAGAAGTGCTCGTATATATAGGAGAGAGACCGAATTTAGTTCAACCAATAGGATTACGGGAAAGGTGGAGTGTGTGGCCAATAGGAATTTAGGAATGTTAGCTGTGTAAACAGTAGAAAAATTAAGAAAATGTGGACTGAATGTAAAATTTCCAACGATCAGACAAATAGGGAACAGCGAAATCACAATTTACAAGGTTTTTAAATTTTTTATATTTATGAAAGGCTTCAAAAAAATCGAGTTCATGAATGGATTTAGGTTTGCAAATTATTTTAGCTGAATTAAATTTAAAATTATGATTTTCCTCCCAGCAATACAAATATTTTTCTTTTGGCGTTTCTGACGTAGTAGTTTATTCGGATAGTAATTCTTACACATTTATCATCCTCATGACCAAAGATTTCTGATGCCGAAAAAAGTTTTGGCATGAGCTTTTAGTGGGTATGGAACACGACAATAGGAATAGAATAGAATCATTGCGAAAGTTGATGAATGTTCTGAATGACGAAATTTTCGTGGCATTTAATTCTTCGAAAAATTTATTAAAACAAGTAGGATAACTTTCCATAAATAAGTTATATTCCTCATATCTTTGTTTATCTGGCACTGTTGCCAGATTGGGGATTTTTTTATTCAGTTTCCACCAACAAATTTCAATTGTAACAGTTGCCTAATGATTTCGAAAATTAATCGTCTATGCGTATATCAGATATCACTTCTGAAAATTATTGGTGGGAGTTGAATAAAAAAAGTCCCCACTCTGGCAACACTGGTATCTGGTATATTTCACTAATTTATTTAAAGTCTAATTTCCATGATCGATTACTTTATTATTATGAGGATGTAAATACTACTATTATATTTCAGGGAATTTTTTTTAAGTTAATTTTAATTTATTAAAATTAAAATTATTTTAATTAATTAATTAATTATAAATAATTCATATATATATAATTCTTTAAATGTCGTTATTTATTAAAAAAAAAAATGGAAAGAAAGAAAGAAAAGAAAACTAATTTTAAACTGTATATGGAGTTTTTCATTCATCTTTAGTACATAAATTATTCGTAAATTTTGCAAGCTGAATTATCTGTGTGTATCCTTATTCGGGGGAAGACAGCCATTAGAAAGTAAAATGGCCGTTTTTCCCCGAATGAAAAAGAATCATATTTTTCCCCGCGATGATCAGTCTATGCCTATTACTATATCTGTGCATATTGGATTGATCTATGTTACTGCCAATAATATATATGAAATTAACTTCGATGTGTAAAAATTGAACGTAATTCGATAACGGAAGTATTGTTTTGTACAGAAGGTTATACACTATTTATGAAAGCGATTTTCAAAAGGTTGTGAACCAAATATCTTTGTTATATATATTTCATATCTTGCTGCAGAAATAAAATACAAAGAAATCTAATTATTGTTTCCTAAATATAATTTAGACGGAAAACAGGAGAGGGAAAATTGTCACCGTTTCCTTAAGGGCTTTTTTTTTTTTTTTTTTTTAATTAGAAAAGATAATTTAGGGTGCTTATAATTAACAATCATATTATTATTATTTGATAATATATTTTTTTCCAATTATCCAGCTATTTTGTTTTTACTTTCCAAATATACTATGTAAAGGAAGTATTGTAATCATGACTTGCGAAACGGATTTTGTATCTCGCATAGCTCAAAAAACGAATGGTCGTAGAATGCTACAAATTTATATTTGTGACTATCATGACCTCTAGTTATGCATATCCAACTTTGGTCTTGACACGAGCTCCCACTTTAAAGGTAATCTACGGTTTTACACGATTTTTCATGCTGTATGTAAGTGAACACGATAGCGTCTAAACATTTTGTTCGAATGAGCTGAAAGTTAATATGTGTGTTATAAGTCATCGAATTATATAGCTTTTGGTGAATCCAGCACATATAGGTTTTTTTAAGGCACAAAAAAAATTCTTTACAATTATACCCTCTGGTCTCAAATTGTTTAAAGTGTGATAGCGTCTAAACGCCTTATTTGAATGAACTGAAATTTCTATACATGGTATAGATCACTGTCGCACAAATTGTATAAATTTTGGTGAATTTAGCACGTATAGTTTTTTTTTTTTTTTTTTTTACAGAAACACAATGAAAAATTCTTTATTATTATGGCCCATGTTCTGAAATTATTAAAAATGCGATGGCGTTTAAATACCTTATCTGACTGAGCTGAAAAATTATATACGTGTTATAGGTCACTGTCACACGAAGTGTATACATTTTTATAGGGACACAACGAAAAATTCTTCATCATTGTAACCAATAGGCTCAAATTATTTGAAGTGCAATAACGTTAAACGCCTTATTGAACAACTGTTAATTACTTAATGTTCGAAAAGTCCTGTGGAGTCACTCCAGGTTTTTTATATCATACTACAAGTCTCTGATTTATTCGGTTTAACTTGGATTGAATAACATCGCACTAGGTCTGCCTAGTCGGCTATTTGCTACAGTCTGGTAAGATAATCCGGAGATCCTCCATGGAGGGGATAATTTATAATAGAATCCGTTTACATATCTAAAGATTTTGTTTCTTTTTATGTTTATCTGACGGTGTCAAACGAAATTAATAATAATAATTTAAAATAACCAAAATAAACTTAGTAAATTCTACAAAATTTAAGAAAAAATTACCCTTAATTGAAAGAAAAATGACTAGGCTTTACAAATGCTTTTTTTTTTTTTTTTTTTTTTTTTTTTCAAAAATTAAGCAAGTGTTATTGATGTTGTAATTGATATCAGTAATTTTTTACTCTTGTACTTTAAATAAGAGATCTCTGTTATGGAATTTCGAAACAACTTTAGCTATAAGGATTAAGTTTTTATATTATTCTAACTCTGTTTGGGTGTACGGGAAATTTTTTAACCAAAACATACTCCTGTTTTTAATCGGTAGAACGTGGCATTATTGTGTTTGTATGGAGCACTGAAACTACAACAAACAAAAAGAAACGCGACGCTTCGCTTTTATTTTATGAACTAACTGGTTTGGGCGAATAAGTACTTCCCCGTTTTAAATTCCTGGAATCAATTGCGTCAAATATTTTCTTCATTAGCATATATTGTACTAAATAGGTTACCGATGTCAGGAAATACGACATCGCTGTCTTGCATGTGGCGCGCTTGTCGGAATTACTTGGAACCTTTCCTGTGAGAGATCCGAATGTAATCTAGTTTCGGAACAGCCGGAGGAGCCTCTGGAGAACTCCTGTTGTGACGTCATTTGTGCATGTGATTTTCGATCTTGTTGACGTGATTATCACGTGACTTAGGAATAAAAAACGAAAGCTAGTAAACTTCATCTGGATATTCTTAATCCAGAATTTTTTTTTCTAGGAATTACAGTTCTTTTTTTTAACAGGAAATTCGATTGCAGTTTATATTCTAGATTTATCCATTCAATATATTTCCGAAACGAGTCTTCCCCATTTTAGAATTTTTTTTTTTCTTTTTTAATTAATTATTATTGTTCGGGAAATTTGATGATGCATTCAGGTTTATTCATGAAGTTCGTAGAATCTTTTTTTTTTTTTATTCTTAAAATTTGTATTGAATATCTTTATTATTTTATAATTTAGGTGGGAGGCTGAGGAAGAGGGGGTTATTTTTAAACTATGCAGGTAACAAGACATAAGGCAAAATATTTTGTCTCATTCGAGTTACTAGATTTGGGGAATTGGTATTCGAATTTGTTGAACAACAAACGTGCCATCATTCATCGAAGATCTTATTTCTGTTTCCATAAAAACTTCAGTATTTTATTTATTTATTATTATTATTATTTTATAATATTAAAACAAACATTCTTTTAATGGCGCTTATCATTCCATCATACAGTGTAATACAGAATCAGTTTTAAGTCAATTTAATGATATTGAAATTTCTAACGTATTCATCTAATAGTAAAATTTTCAAGGTTTTTTTTTTTTTTAATACCCAATTTAGTAATATTTAGGAGAGTTTATTTCCAAAAATATTTTAATCAAGAACAATATGTGATATGTGTAACAGAAAATATGTTTTTGATATTCATGTATAATATATTATTAAAGTACGGAAATACATGGTTCTATTTGGGACAGTCATTTTGGCCAGAGTAATTTTTTCAATTACACCGTCTTATTTTAACACAAAACTTTGTCTGTGAATAGAACACAGAAGTCTGTAGTCCTTGATTACTAATCCCGCCAATTACTAAACTAAACAAATCCAGAACAATCAGAAGCAAACGATTGCAGTCCATTTGAACGATATTCTTCTCCAACAGACGGAGCGAATTTTTGCAGCAGCAAAAAAGTTCAAAAAGATAAATAAAATAAAAGTAAAGTCTATTTCTGTTTTCTAAGTAACAGATATAAAATTCTGCACAAAACAGAATTTAATTTAGTAAAGGCATGCAATAACTGTGTTTCACTGAGCGGCTTTTCTCAATTTCATTTTAATTATTATTTAAAAAATTCTGTGCACGTTCATTTTTTTTATTTTCGATATAAAAGGAAAAATATTTACTTATTTATTCATTTAACTTTGGCTCATAAATAATAAAATCTTTCGATGTATATTACTTTCCGAACACTATAGTGAGGAAAGTATTGTAATCATGTCAAAAATCCGAATTCGAGATTTTGATGTTTCTATACGTTTTGAGGTCCCCTGAGTCCGTTTTCACTATTTTTACGATGATGTATGTATGTGTGTGTGTATGTGTGTATGTGTGTATGTCTGTGGGTGAACACGCTAGCGTCTAAACGCTTCGTTCGATTAACCTGAAAGTTGGTACGCATATTGTAAGTCACCATAGTACGAACCCTATAGATTTTGGTGAATCTAGCACTTATAGTTTTTTTACAGGGACACAAAGAAAAATTCTTTATCATTATGGCCTATGGGAGCAAAATCTTAAAAGTGCGATAGCATCTAAACGCCTTATTCAATTGAGCAAAAATTTTATACACATATTATAGATCACAAATACTCAATCTGTATAGATTTTGGAGAATCTAGCACTTATAGTTTTTTTACAGGGACACAAAGAAAAATTCTTTATCATTATGCCTATGGGGCCAAATTTTTAAAAATGTGATAGTGTCTAAACGCCTTATTAATCCGAGCAAAAAAATTGTACACATGTTATAGATCACAGTTGAACTAACTGTATAGATTTTGGTGAATCTAGCACTTACAGTTTTTTTACAGGGACACAAAGAAAAATTCTTTATCATTATGGCCTATGGGACTAAATTTTTAAAAGTACGATAGCATCTAAACGCCTTATTGAATTCAGCTGAAAATTTATATGAGTATTATAAATCACTGTTGCACTAACTATAAGCATTTTGGTGAATCTAACATTTATAGGTTTTTACAGGGACACAACGAAAATTTCTTTGTCATTATGATCTATGGGCTCAAAGTTCAGTAGCGTTAAATAAAACAACGTGTAATAGATGGAGAAAAATACTCAAACACTCTATTATGGTTTTCTCTCTTTTGTTTGTTTAACAACTACTCTTTCTTTACTTTATCTACAAAACTGTTAATTACTCAATGTTCGGAAAGTCGAGTGGAGTCACTCCAGATTTTTTTTTTTATAATTTTAATAAATTTTTAATAGCTAAATATATGCCACAAAGTTTGTTTGCTTTCAGAAATTTCCATTTTTAAAATTAAATTTAAGCATTTTCCAGCCTTTTCCATTTATTTTAATTTATTAGAAATTGCCAGCGTTATTTTAGAAACTTTATTTTCAGTAATTTTTAAAATGTTAATTATAAGTATTTTGAAATAAATTTCTTAATTAACTAATGACGTCATATCCATCTCATAATAAATACATGCAAGTTAACTTTTCTTGTGATTTTTTTTTTCAACATATACAAATAATAATAATACATAACATATCTCGTTCTATACAGAAGCTGTTCAATTTTTTAACACGATTTTCTAAATTTTATTTTATTTATTTATTTATATATATATATATGTTTGCGCGTTCATTTTCTTTTCGACATAAAAAGAAATATAAAATTCAAGGTACACTACAAAGGGCGACAACGTACAATCGCAGATTCAAAGAAATAGTTCTATGTCTATTGTACTAAAAGAAAAAGGAAAAGGAAAATATTTCGTTTAAGTGTAGAATATCTACTGTCCGCGTTTAATTTAATTTAAATTATTTTTTGCTAATTAAGATAATTATTTTTGGTCTTTTCCAAATTTATTTAACATATATTTCACTTGTTAAAGGGACTTGTTAGATAAGCAAGTACTACCATTAAAAAAAAAAAAAAAAAAAAAAAAGTCTTTATTTTTGTCATAATTTCTGCAAAATTAACTATTAAATTTAATACGAATTTTCGTGATACATTTTAGTAATGAAAGCATAAAAGGATAAATGATTTTTTTTTTTTTTTTTTTGTCAGTAAAAGTAGAAATATTACCATTATTATAAACATTTTTACAAATTTAATAATTATACTTATTTCATATTTTTACACAGAATACTTACAGAAAAATATTCCAATACATTTCATCTGAAAAATGCAGTAGGGTGCAATTTCATCGATATTGATTTAAAGCAATAGAATTTTCTACCTTAACCATACACAAAAGGAGATGAAAACGAATTATTCATACAATCGAAAATATCAATTTAATTTAATTTAATTAATTTATTTATTTTTTAAGAAGAAAGAAGGAAAATAACTTAAAATTCCTTTACTTTAGGGGTTTATTTTCCAAATAAAATATATATACATATATGAAAAAATATACTGCTTTTTATGCAAAATGTAAAGTAGAAAGGCATTTAAAAATAATATTATAGTTTTAAAAAATTAAAGAACACGCTTTTATAGAAATGTGAACTAAAAAGCACAAAATATCTATCTTAGTAGTATAAAATGCAGGGTAAGAGAAAATCGTGTGAGTGACACACCATAATATTTACATACATTTAAATCTTTAATTAAAATAATTTAGAATTAAACAAAAACCGTTTTTAAAAAAATCTCCCCTGACTGGGCTCGAACGATAGACCTTTAGGTTCTTAGCGCGGAGCTTTACCTCACAGCCACGCTGTTCACGTAGGGAAAGTCTTTTTTCACAATATAGATTTTTTGTTTGCTCCCAGAGCGGTTACAAACATACATACAAACTTACATACAGGTGAATCTAATAAAAGCGTGTTAAAAAAAAAGGAGTAGGAAAGCGGGGGGAGGGGGGGGGGAGAAAGAAAATAAAAAAAGGAAAGTGCAAATACGAAGCATTTTCTGTATTAAAAATTTTCATTTTTTAATACGTATGTTTGATACTATATTATAGCTCAAATAAAATCGTCGTTAATTTCTAACTTAGAATAAGTTATTTTATTTATTTATTTATTTATTCGTTCATTGTATTATACTACCCACCGAAAAATTCTAAAGGTCAAAAACCGAACTTCAAAGACACAACACAAAATGTTGCATCATTCTCGGCAAATAGTCTGCGTCAAACGTGATCAACTGCGGTCACGTGTGATGTGACGTCAAATAGTTGAAATCTTTGCTCCTCCGCATCAGGGAAAAGATTTTTTTCCACGAACGAAAAAAAAGATATCTCGAAGGTGTAGTAAGCACAAGCAGACGAAAATAAATTTCAGAACAAAAATATCATTTTTGCCAAATTTCATTTTGCTAAACAGTGAAGCATTTTTAGATTAGGAAGAAACCGAAGAGAAAAATATATAAACAAAGAGTAAATGTAAATAAATAAATAGAATTCTAAGCTTGCACTTTGAAATAAAACTGGTTGGCATAGGTGGACTCTGCTCAGTTCCCCATCCTATTTATGTTCTCAGAAATTTCTAGTGCGAGACATATTTTAATCATGTTAAAAGAAATGAATTTGACCAAAGCTTGATACAGTGACAGAATGAAATCCTCGCCTAATAGGCTATCCTCCGTTCACTTCGATATATTTATCTTACTCTAATCTATTAATTTATTTTATCGGGGCCAATTCCGTTGTTTAGTTTTCATGCTACTATTTCCAATGCAATAATCCTCAAAATTCATATTTAAATGAAAAATTTACAATTTCGCTATGTTGATAAAACCGTAAATTACGAATAATTTACGAAATTTTCCTAGTAGGATATTTGTATTCAATCATGTTCAAACAAATATCATAAACGTAATTTTGAAGTTGTCTAATGTATTTAGGATCCTCAAAATGGAAGTATAATTATGAACAGTAATTTCATATTTACCTTCAGAAGTAAACATTATTTTTGTGTAAGAAAGAATAACAACAACAAATGAATAAATAAATAACCATACACATTAAACAAATATTTTTATAAATATATATATATATATATATAGATAGATATATATAATCAAGTTTGCCATTTCAATCGAATTATCGAACTCGTCAATTTCAATCGAACTCGTCGTTTCTAAGAAAGAAGTTATGTTTAATCTCTTTCTATTAGAGGAAGTTTTATATGGAATTTTTTTCTATTTTCTGATGCACAGAACTCGCCTAAATTAACACAGTATTAAATAACGACTATAATCAACGAATTGACCGCTGCTTTTTTACTGTGTTCAGTATTCGCTTTCATATGCTTTTTTGTTTTTTAACCCCTTAACGCACCCCTGTCCTCGCTGCGAGGACGCAAAATTTAAGATCCAGCTGCAAAAATTCATCCCGAAAATTTTGTAGCAAAAATTTTCGTGTATAACATAGCAGAAAAGGCCGGTTTTTTAAACCTTAAAATTTTAAATTTCTTTTAGTTTAATTTTGTTCATGAATTCCGGTGGCAATATAATTTAAATGATCCAAATTGTCTTGCGCCGCAAAGGGTTTAATAATAATATTTCTACGCCAGAATGCATTTTTATTATTCAGTATTGTAAATTTACAATGAGTTAATGTTGAAATATTACTTATAGTATAGGAATATTACTTATAGTAATTACATCGCCTCATTGTTATACAGTAGAACCGCGATCCATCATTTTTCACGGGGAAAAATGATGAAAAAAAATGATGAAAGCAGGAAAACGACGAATGCGGGTTAAAATCAAAACACGAAGAAAACTATGTTTATGAATTAATTCTCACAATGTACACAGTGTACTATTAATAAACACTAATTTGTTACTTTTTAAACTGTTAAAGAAATAAATCAATGCTGTAGAACATTAAGTAAAATTTATTTTTAAAAATAAAAAAGAATTATGTTAGGTTTTTGTTTCTTTTAAATATTAAACAAGAATTTTGCCAGATTTATAACATTTTCCTGGTCCTTTTCTGTGCTTATATAAAAGTTCGTGCATTTTTAAATGCCATAATTGAGTCATCCGCGTGAAAAATTTTCTATGTTTCTTCGTTATTATTTTCATTTTTTGAAATCACACATTTCTTCAATACTTTAGGATACCGCATGTCGCAACGTCTTGATTAATGCAAATATTATTACTAAATTTTGCACCAGACCTGTGCTAGACGCAACCACTCTTCATCTGCATTATCAACATCATCATAATCATCATTTTCTTGGCCTGCTGTTTGACATTCTTCATCATTTTATTACACGTAACCGCTTTTCATGAAACAACCTTCTGGATTATTAAACAGGTTACTTCCTACCATGCTGAAATTACAAAATGAATAAATGGTCCGGAGACATGGCATCACAATTTCGATCCTCCATAGAAATGGGGAAAAGAATTATTTTAACATGAAAGAAGTAATTCCAGTTCGCATGAAATATGGAACCGCTTGAACTACAAGAGAAAATGTTGACAAGGTCAGAAGAAAAGTTTTACAACGATGAGTGCGGGAAAACGAATTTTTGAAGCACGATACATGCGGGTTTTGTTAACATTATTTAAATACAATTGGTGCAGGGACCATAGAAATAAAACGATCAATGCGGAAAAATGATGGATGCGGGAACAATAGATCGGGGTTTCACTGTGTATGCAAAACATATAAATTCTGATACAAGGTAGTATTCCAAAGCTGAATTAAGAACATTTTAGAAAAGTTTCTCTTTTTTATATTTTTTTTATTTGATTTTAGGTTATTTTTCAATAGAAATTTTATACACATTATCAATTTTAATTTTCCTTTTTGTAATTTTTGTAACTGCATTACTACGATTTTTACGCTCTCAGATAATGTATGAGAATGTATACCAGAATGTATGTCAGTATGTATAAGTTGAAGTTAAAGTTTGTAATGTCTTATTTTTTTTTTTTTTTAATGATTTTATAAAAAATACTTTTAAGAACATCATATTTTTCCTTTCTTTTTTCCTATTTTAAATATTTTAATTAGCACTATCTTAATAGTCTGGAGTGTCACTCACACGACTTTCTCTTACCCTGAAATTTAATACTATAAATACAGGTTGCAGATTAAGAGATAAGATAACGAGAATTGTCATGTAAACCTATGCTAAACAATTCAAATTAGGCTTCAGAAGAGTTTTATACGATAATTAGTTCTGTGTGAGCCCCCCCTCAACCCCCCGTTTCATTAATGCACCTACATTTATATAGAATTTAATTCGGTTATTAAAAAATAATTTATTAAAATTATTATTTAAAAAAATTATCTTTTATGATAATGCAGACGATTTCCATATTAGAGAAGTAGTGTAACACTAAATATCCAAAAAAAGTCCATTTTACTATCAATATTAAAAAAAAAAAAAAAAAAAAAAAAAAAAAAATCTATAACTTTGTTTTAAATTATCGCAGATTTATAGTTCAACCATTCGTTTTAAAGGTATTGGCGAGCTCTTTTGAATGATACCCACCATAAAAATTTACTCCCCTCGAGGAGGGACTTCCCCCCAGGGGGCATGGCGAGGCTCCTACATACACAAATTTTTTTCCCAGTTGACTATCTGTATTACAAAAAATATATATTCGTTTCATTTGGTTCAGTGCAGTCTATAGCTGTTAAACTCTACTTACCTGCAATTTCCCCCCCATAGACGTAGTGTATTTGAATACTTTTGAGTGTCCCTGTACACAAACCATTTGCTTCATCTCAACGAAAAGCTTACTGTAGCATCCCTATATGATACACATTTAGAATACCGAGTTTGAACTTTCTGCCATAATTTGTTTTTGAGATATGCTGATAACAGACAGACACACGCACAGACACACACACAGACCATTTGCTAAAAACATGATTTTCGTATTCAGGGGACCTCAGAACATGTAAATATAATAAAATCTCACTTTCAAAAATTTGACCCAAAAACAATACTTTCTCTACCTTATGGGTAAGAGAAAGTAATTTTTATTCTGAACGAGCAAAAAATATAAGTTTCATTATTTTAATTTGTTTGTGATAAAAAGTGGATGTTAAGTTTTCCAAATTATTCTGCATTTTCTAATTAACGTCATTCTGTACTGTAGTGCATTGATTTACTTAAAATTTATTGCAAACGAAATCATATAATTTTTAAATTTAAAATTTGATCGCAGCGGACCAGTCTAATGCGATTATAAATAATACCGTCTAATCTATTAATTTTACCTCATCAAGATCATACATGTGATAAAAGATATGATGTAATTAGTTCATTTAGATGAACAAGATATAATTAAAATGCGGCCTTAAAAATTTGAGAATAATCTTTTAATGGATATTTACCATTTTGGGATCATTTATTGTACGTAGAAAAATGCTTTAGGCTGTTAATGTTATTAGGCTTAGTTTGTTCACAAAAAGTCTAATTATTACTCTTTGATTAATGATCAACATCGCAGAATGATGGATTTATTTATTTAGAAACATCATTATTATTTGCTTAACTTTAACAGTTCGTTCTATAATAAATTTTCGATGTTAAATTCTAAAAATAAATTATATAAATAAATACAGTGGTTTAGAAAAAAAGTTAAACTCGTTAATTGTTTGCTTTTTTTTAGTTCCCCATCATACTCTAGGTATGGGAAACTTAGGTGATCATGAAAATTTTCGACCACGGTTTTTCGACTTTTTTACACGTTTTCAGGTGTGGGGAATCCGAAAATGACAAAATTTGTATGGTGTCCGTCTGTAAGGTGTCTGTTAGTTTGTTAGTCCATTAGTGTGTTAGTATGTTAGTCTGTGTACACGATATCTCACGAACAAATGATCGCAGAGAGGTCAGACCAGATTTAAAATTTTATTTATGTCACTGTCAAGAACCCTATTCATTTTAAACATTCAAATTAAAAAAACTTCGTAAGTTATTATAAATTTACGATTTTCTTAACATGGAAGAACAGGGCAAAATTTCACTTAAACTTGCATTAAGTGGAACATTTTTACTGTAAAAATGTAAGACCAGTTTTAAAATATCAGTTTTGATGCCGGAATGAACATCATCAGCTATAAGCATGCTACTTTGAAAATTTTGCAAGTTCTTGGAAATTTACGAATTTCTTAACATGGCAGAATATAAAAAATTTTAACAGAAAATTTAATTTTGAGGGATATTTTCTTCGTAAAAATGTCAGACCATTTTTAAAATATTATTTAGAATACTGGCTTGAATAACATTGACTATGAATTTTCCAATATAAAAATTTCGTAACTTATTAGACATTTACGAATTTCTTAACATGGCAGAATAGGGCAAAATTTCACGTAAACGCCCAATTTGAGGGATATTTTCATCGTAAAGTTTCAGACCACTTTTGAAATATTATTTAGGACACTGGCATGAATATCATAGACTATGAATTTTCTAATTTAAAAAACTCGTAAGTTATTAGGAATTTACGATTTACTAACATGGCAGAATAGGACAAAATTGAGCAAAAAAATTCCATTTTGAGGATCATAAATATATCAGGCAATTTCAAAATAACATTTATGATATTTGTTTGAACATGATTGACTACAAATATTCTAATAGGAAAATTTCGTTAGTTATTCCTAATTTAAGATTTTATCAACATAGCAAATTTGAAAATTTTCCATATAAATATACAGTTTGAGAATTGTTGCATTGGAAATAGTAGCATGAAAACTAAACTACATAACAGAATCTCAATAAAATAAATTAATAGATTAGAATAAGATAAATATATCGAAGTGAACGGTGGATAGCCTATTAGGCGGGGATTTCATTCTGTCACTGTATCAAGCTTTGGTCAAATTCATTTCTTTTAACATGATTATTATATGTCCTTGCACTAGAAATTTATGAGAATACTAGCTGACCCGACAAACGTTGTTTTGTCATATAAATTATTTCTAGAGAATATTTTGCTAGAAAAAAATAACTAACTTATTGTAAGTGTGTAAGGATGTGGTATATAAGTGAAACATGTATGGAGCGCTGTGAACGGTGACTGTGAATTCCGATTATAACGTAAAAGACATAATTACCGACATTTTCGCTACTTGCTTCTTGCTACTTGCTACTTGTTATTTAAAACCTCCGCTGAATGTCGAACAGCACAAAATTTTATTTCATACGGCAAATATTTCAATTTATGAGAGAATCTCTGATAGCAACGAATTTCACATGGAAATTCCGTCTTTTTTGAATAAGCTGTAACAATCTGGACCGATTTGATGAAAATTTTTATCAAAAAGTTATTACAATATCTAACATCATTACATGTATATTTATCACAATTCAATCAATCGATGCATGTGAGTATGTGTATAGTATGAGTGAAGTGAAATGTAGAGTTCGTAGTAAATAAAAACTTAAACTCGTTTTAATTAAAGGTGAAAAAGTTGAAACTCAATTTATTTTATAACAGGTATATTTTTTTAATCTACAAAAACTTAATTTATCGTAATGCCATTGGATGTACAATATTTTTGGTTAATCCTTGAGGAGTGTACACAAACAAATTCGAAGGAACACGCAACATATAATTGGCCGTGAGAAAAGCACGGATTTTCTAAATCTAAGCCACAAATTGGGACCCCTTTAGTGACTTTAAATATTTTAAGCCATTTTTGCGATGAATTGAAATGGCTATCTCAATTGTGGAACTAAAGATCTTGTCGAGAAGCGTCCGAGCTACTTCGGTGCCAAATTTCAAATTTTGCCAAAGGGATCCGATACTAAAGGTGTTCCATACAAAAAATAAATAAATAAAATATCAGTGACATACACACGCACAAAAGTATGGGACCCCATTGGTGACTTCAAATATTTTAAGCCATTTTTGCAATGAATTGAATGGCTATCTCAATTGTGGAACTAAAGATCTTGGCGAGAAGCGTCCGAGCTACCTCGGTGCCAAATTTTCCATACAAAAAATAAATAAATAAAATATCAGTGACATACACACGCACAAAAGTATGGGACCCCTTTGGTGACTTTAAATATTTTAAGCCATTTTTGCGATGAATTGAAATGGCGATCTCAATTGTGGAACTAAAGATCTTGGCGAGAACGGTGCCAAATTTCAAATTTTGCCAAAGAGATACTAAAGGTGTTCCATTCAAAAAATAAATAAATAACATATAATAAATTAGCTACATAAATAAATTTGTAGGTTAGGGTGGTTGTTAATCAACGCGCGTGTAAACTTGATAGAAAATTATATAAAATACTCACTCCAATTCCGCACTAAATTTGCAAAATGTATAGTTTTTATGCACACTTAAAAACTCTTCAAAGACTAATTACATCTTGATGTAATATTTCAATTAGGACACAATTTTTTGTATAACAATAATAACACGAAGTTACAAAATATTTTCCTGAATTTGATCGCAGCACCAACTGTCGGGACAAACTGGAATTACAATAGAATATACGCAAGCGAAGTGTGACGTCACTGACCGTCAGTGGATGCAAGAAAAAGATTTCCTATGTTAATCTCCCATAGTATTTTTTATAAAAAAATATTAAAAATCGAGGAAAATTATTTTTCGATTTTAATCCCCGTATTTGGGTATAGATATGTATTAGTTATCGTATGCATGTGTTAGATTGAGTTAATTTGCTCTCAAATTGACAAAATTTTAATTTTAAATTTCAAAACTCTGTCTTCCTTGGCGTTTTTTGTATTTGGCGATCAAAAACGTAATACGAAAATATACATGCCAGATGTATATTTTCGTAATATGTATTGTACGAAATTGTTTCATATTATTCATTACTCTCTTAATATAAGTTGTTGAAATAACCATTAGTTTTGTAAGAAATTAAATATGTTCGCCAGATGATATGTTGATATTTTTTTTCCGCCAAGGATGACAGAGTTTTGAGATTAAAAATTCAAATTTTATGAATTTTACAGGAAAAACAACTCAATCTAACGCATGCACATGATAACTAATACATATCTATACCCAAATATGGGGATTAAAATCGGGAAATAATTTTCCTCGATTTTTAGTAATTTTTTACAAAAAATCCAATGGACGATTAACATAGGAAATATTTTTCTTGCATCCACGGGCGGCCAGTGACGTCATCACTTCGCTTGCGTATTATTGAATATTCGATACTACGATCGTAGCGCAGTCTGCCGGATCCAATGCGAAACATTCCAAAATCAACAACAATTTATAAGTGATAAATTAATTAAATAAACATTTTAAATTTGACTGAATTGTAAATCTAAACCATTCTCGAATCCACATGAAGACACGCAAAAAAATTCATTAAACTCGGTCCAGCCGTTTAGGAGGAGTTCAGTGACATACACACGCACAAAAGAAATATGTATATGAAGATAAATACAAAGGCACAGCTTTAAGTATAGACCTCCCCCCCCCCCCCCCACACTTTGTCGACTTTAAATATTTTTGGCCATTTTTGCGATGAATTAACATGGCTATCTCAATTGCGTAACTGACGATCTTGGTGAAAAACGTCCGTATTACTTCGGTGCCAAATTTCAAATTTTTCCAAACTAAAGCTGTTCCATACAAAAAAAAAAAAAAAAAAAAAAAAAACTGTTTTATGATATATAGAAAATAAAAATAAAAAATTCTAATAAATTCGAAATTATTACTATTTACAATTAAGGTGAAAACATAAAAGAACCTTTATAAGTTACATATAAAGCATCAATTAAAACGAAAAATTTTGTTTTACTGTAGAAAAGAAAAGTACTACTAACTTAAATAAAAATTTTAAGCTAATACCAAGTATCTCTATGAAAATATTTATTTACACGCGAATATTTTCATACTATATTAATTTTTACTTTCCGAACACTATAGTGAGGAAAATATTGTAATCATGTCAAAAATCCGAATTTGAGATTTTGATGTTTCTATACGTTTCAAGGTCCAATGAGTCCGTTTTCACTATTTTTGCGATGATGTATGTATGTGTGCATGTATGTGTGTATGTATGTGTGTATGTCTGTGAGTGAACATGCTAGCGTCTAAACGCTTTGTTGTATAAGCTGAAAGTTGGTACGTATATTGTAAATCACCATAGTACGAACCCTATAGATTTTGGTGAATCTAGCGCTTATAGTTTTTTTACAGGGACACAAAGAAAAATTCTTTATCATTACGGCCTATGGGACCAAAATCTTAAAAGTGCGATAGCATCTAAACGCCTTATTCAATTGAGCAACAAATTTATACACATATTATAGGTCACAGATACTCAACCTGTATAGATTGTGGAGAATCTAGGACTTATAGTTTTCTTACAGGTACATAAAGAAAAATGCTTTATCATTATGGCCAATGGGGCCAAATATTTAAAAGTGTGATAGCGTCTAAACGCCTTATTAATATAAACAAAAAATTTGTACACATGTTATAGGTCACAGTTGCACACACTGTATAGATTTTGGTGAATCTAGTACTTAAAGTTTTTTTACAGGGACGCAGAGAAAAAATCTTTATCATTATGGCCTATGGGACAAAATTTTTAAAAGTGCGATAGCATCTAAACGCCTCATTCAATTGAGCTGAAAATTTATATGAATATTATAAATCACTGTTGCACTAACTATAAGCATTTTGGTGAATCTAGCATTTATAGGTTTTTACAGGGACACAACGAAAAATTCTATATCATTATGATCTATGGGCTCAAAGATCAGTAGCGTTAAATAAAACATCGTGTAATATATGGAGAAAAATACTCAAACACTCTATTATGGTTTTCTCCCTTTTGTTTGTTTAACAACTCCTCTTTCTTTACTTTATCTACAAAACTGTTAATTACTCAATGTTCGAAAAGTCGAGTGGAGTCACTCCAGATTTTTACTTTCCGAACACTATAGTGAGGAAAGTATTGTAATCATGTCAAAAATCCGAATTCGAGATTTTGATGTTTCTATACGTTTTGAGGTCCCCTGAGTCCGTTTTCACTATTTTTACGATGATGTATGTATGTGTGTGTGTATGTGTGTATGTGTGTATGTGTGTATGTTTGTGAACACGCTAGCGTCTAAAGGCTTTGTTCGATTAACCTGAAAGTTGGTACGTATATTGTAAGTCACCATAGTACGAACCCTATAGATTTTGGTGAATCTAGCACTTATAGTTTTTTTACAGGGACACAAAGAAAAATTCTTTATCATTATGGCCTATGGGACCAAAATCTTAAAAGTGCGATAGCATCTAAACGCCTTATTCAATTGAGCAAAAATTTTATACCCATATTATAGGTCACAGATACTCAATCTGTATAGATTTTGGAGAATCTAGCACTTATAGTTTTTTTACAGGGACACAAAGAAAAATTCTTTATCATTAAGGCCAATGGGGCCAAATTTTTAAAAGTGTGATAGCGTCTAAACGCCTTATTAATCTGAGCAAAAAAATTGTACACATGTTATAGGTCGCATTTGCACCAACTGTATAGATTTTGGTGAATCTAGCACTACAGTTTTTTTACAGGGACACAAAGAAAAATTCTTTATCATTATGGCCTATGAGACCAAATTTTTAAAAGTGCGATAGCATCTAAACGCCTTATTCAATTGAGCTGAAAATTTGTATGAATATTATAAATCACTGTTGCACTAACTATAAGCATTTTGGTGAATCTAGCATCTATAGATTTTTACAGGGACAAAACGAAAAATTCTTTATCATTATGATCTAAGGGCTCAAAGTTCAGTAGCGTTAAATAAAACCTCGTGTGATATATGGAGAAAAAAACACTCTATTATGGTTTTCTCTCTTTTGTTTGTTTAGCAATTCCTCTTTCTTTATTTTATCTACAAAACTGTTAGTTACTCAATGTTCGGAAAGTCGAGTGGAGTCACTCCAGATTTTTTTTCTAATTTTTATTATTTATCACGCGAAATTAAAAATATTTTATTTCCGGAAAAAAATAAATAAACGTGAATTTTGTTTATTTTGGCATCAAATATATTTTTCTTTTAAAATGGAGTTTTTATTTAATATCTTTTGATCCAATTATCCGATTGAACTGAATTGTAAATCTAAACCATTCTCGAATCCACCTGAAGACACACAAAAAATTTCATTAAACTCGGTCCAGCCGTTTAGGAGGAGTTCAGTGACATACACACGCACAAAAGAAATATATATATAAAGATATATATGATGGGGAACTGAGCAGAGTCCACCTATGCCAACTAGTTTTTTTTTTTCTTTGTTTTTTTTCGAAAAATATTTCTATTTTAATTAGAGTTTGTGTGTAGAAATAGGAGTGTGTGTGCATGCGCACAATATACTTGAAACTTCAGAAGAAAATAATAACAATTACTTTAAAAACTTTAATTAACAGATGCATTATTAAATGTAAATTAAGTGTTGATTTGTCGATTTTCTGTAAGTTATCACAAGTCAATAAATAAAACATGACTGATAATCAATCACTTGTTCAAAATATTAAAAACAAAACCAAATTTATTTCCCTTTACCTGCAACACGGAAGAAAGTTATATTTAAACATCCCGGATGAATCATGGATTTTGCGTTTTAATTTCAACTCTTTGCGCAATTATGAGTTATATTTAGATCCCGTACTATCATATTCCTTTTTGGAATATTATAAAGCTATTGGTTGATGTCCTTGTCATCAGAAATTTTCCCTATTTCGCCAGAATATTCTAGATGTTATACGTAAAGCTGTTATGTTAAATTGTGTAGCTGATAATTCATCGCTGAGTAATAATTATTTATTAAACATAATTAAAAAAAATCTGGTGTGTAACAGCCACACGACTTCCATTACCCAGTACTACACACATTATAAACATTTTATATACATTTTTGATTTAAATAAGTAACAAAATTGCTCTATCCGTCAAATAAGCAGAAATTGAGCTATTTATACAGGACGCCTATCAATTTTCCTGAACTAACCAACTATATCATTCGAAAGGACATCTAATAGAGTGTTTATATAGCAAGTTTGAAGAAAATCGTTAGAGCCGTTTTTGAGATACGGACTTACGGTCCCACTTCCTGTTTCCGATGTCCCACTTCCGGTTAAACTCAATTATTGACAGGAAAACAATACTTACATACAAAAGCATATTTAAAAGTGAGTTAAAATGGCGAGTTTGAAAAAAGTCCGTACAACCGGTTTTAAAGGAACGCCTTTGCGAGGCCTGAAATTGAGCTATTTATACAGGACGCCTATCAATTTTCCTGAACTAACCAACTATATCATTCGAAAGGACATCTAATAGAGTGTTTATATAGCAAGTTTGAAGAAAATCGTTAGAGCCGTTTTTGAGATACGGACTTACGGTCCCACTTCCGGTTTTTCAATTTTCACCAAAATTTGGATATTTCATCTGTACACCAGACGTATTTCAATTCTAAAGTTTCGTAGCCCTATCTTTATTAGTTTCTGAGCTATAATAGCCAGAAGATTCTCCACATACATACATACACACACACACACATACATACACACTGACCAATTGCCAAAAACCACTTTTTTGGACTCAGGGGACCTTAAAACGTGTAAATCAGGTGAAAACTTGATATCGAATTTTCAGACCGAATACAATACTTCCATTACCTATGGTAGTAGGGTAATTGAAGTAAAAAATGACTGCTAAATAATAAATGCAGAATTAGACTTAAATAAATCATGAAAAAAAAAAGAAAAAAAAAAAAAAATAGTATGTTGTGGCCACCACTAGACTTTCTTCTATATTTTCCAATACATATTCACTCAGTAAAAATATTTATTTATTTATTTATTTATTTATTTATTTTTTGTTAAAAGTAAAAAAAAAAAAAAACAATAACTTTGTTTTAAATTATCACAGATTTATAGTTTAACCATTCCTTTTAAAGGTATTGACGAGACCTTTCGAAAGATACCCATCTTGAAACGGGGGGGGGGACACTTAACCGATGCCTCCACATGCACAAAACTTTTTTCCTAGTTAACTACTACTATTATCAAAAATTCATATTAATTTTACAATCACAAGTTTAAAATAACTCTCATGATGTACATTTATACGAAATTTTGTCCTACACTGCATGTTAAAAATTTAGAAAAAATACGATCACTGGGCCACCTGTTAAGCGATTGATCCCCAAATCTAATCAGTCATGTCCGTGTGCAATTAAATACCAAGTTTGGTTAAATTTCATTCATTGGTTCGTGAGATACAGCGTCCACAAAAAACGTGCTACACACAGACAGACAGACATTTTCTAAAAACTATCAATTCGTGTTCAGGACATCCCAAAACGTGTAAATCCATCAAAAAACGGAGGTCGAAAATTTTCACGAATCCAATACTTTTTCTATATTACATATAGAAGAAAGTAAAAAATCCTTACATGTACAGCGATCGCAATTCTGGGATAAACCACTCGCCTTCAGACTTTCGCGTAAAAGCTACAGCAGTGTATTGAAAACTTTAACCATGATTTGAAATGAAGAAAATACAAAGAGAAAGTAATAATTAAAAAGAAAAATAAAGGTTGTATTCTAATGTAAACATATCGCTTTTGTTATCTAGAACTTAAAAGTATCATTTAAAAAAAAAAAAAAAAATGGTGGATATAATTTGTTATACAACAACAGCCTGAAAACATATATAACCGATTAAAATTTAATATATAGTTGGATTAAAGGATTATGATGTTTTTATTTAATGATATACTTTAATATTAAAGATTATGTTATTACTTTTTAAATATCGTATAAATCGATGTTAAGTAATAGTTTGAACTGATACAAAAATTAAATAAGCAAGGGATAATAAATTCGGAAATGCAGTGAAACCTCTTGTAAAATTCACCTCTATTAAGGCCCACTTTTTCCGGATTCCAAATTCCCCCCATAGGACTTAATACTAATTTACCTTCATTAAGACGCCACATACAATTGTGTACCTTCCTTAAGGGCCCTCTTCACTCACCGCCGCCGAAATCCGAAGCTAATGTTATTCTATGGGAAATTTTTCTTTACTAATAACTTATTAACTAATACATATTTTTAAATTCTGTTTTCACATTCTGAAAATTTCCAGTTGTTAAATTGACGGACCTTTTTTAAAAAATTATTTTTTTAATTTTTTATATTTTATTTTGAAGCTGCAAAATACGAATTTTCAATATGTGAATTTTTTTCAGTTTGAAATTTCAAAATAAAATATTAAAAATTTAAAAAATACATTTTTAAAAAAGGTGCATCAATTTAAGAGTTGGGAATTTTCTGAATGTGAAAACAGAATTAAAAAATATGTATTAGTTAATAAGTTATTTGTAAAGAAAATTTTCCCATAGAATAACATTGGCTCGGGCTTCTAGCGACGGTAAGTGAAGAGGGCCGTTAAGAGAGGAGTCACATTTTACTAGATAAGAATTTCTTTTTTCATTGACTTTAAATTACTATTGTCCAACATGTAACTCAAGTTAATCTCCTTGCATCCAATAACAATATGTAATGTAAATTTAAACAACACTATTAAGAGAAGGATTGGGAAACGATAAGCCAAATATTGGTTTAAATAATTTCATACTGGTTGCAGTTTTAACCAAGAAATCCATTATCCTCTGTTGGAATAATTTAAAGTAAGAATAACGAGTTAAAAAACTTTTTTTTTTTTTTTTTTATTCTTTATGCGGGAAAATGGAAAAGGAAACTAACTTATCACAAGCAATAGATTATTCTATCATTGATAAAACAAACAGACTGTATTACAAAGTTGCCCCGATTAAAATTGGTTAGTAGAACACAGGAATATTTGTCATTTGATCTGGATATATTTGATGTGATAAAATTGATGTTATTAGTACTTACTAAACTTTATATACATAAGTGACACAATTTCTGTCATTTTTCATAACATTTTTGAAAAATTATGCACGTATTTAAACTTTCAAAAAACATCCTCTTAAACCCTCATGTAAGGTAGGAATGGGACATTTTTATAGCCATTTTAATTGTTTTGTCTATATATATAAAGCTAAAAGTTTGTCGATCTGTTGGTATTTTTAGTTCGCTATAGAAAGCTACAGCATTCAACCGATCGCTACAAAAATTGGTATACTTATTAATCAGGACAAAATCTAGCTAACGTCGTATTTTTTTTTTTTTTTTACTTAGATCGGATAATTGGTTTAAAAGGTATTAAATAAAAACCCCATTTTAACTATAAAATTATTAAATAGAAAAAAAAATATTGATGCTAAAAATAAATAAACAAATACGTAAATATATTTCTTTTTATGTCGGGGGGGGGGGGGCGGGGAACGTGCAATATATATATATATATATATATATTATTTTAATTAATTGTTTATTTGTAGTTTTACGCGTTTAAGTTCTCACAAAAAGTTAAAAATGTTTAAGGTTTTATTGAGATAGTACATGTAGTGCTTCATTTTATTCCATTAAAACTTTCTTTCAATTTTAACGTTTAAATGCTAAATACTTTGATAGTGAAATTCAACACTCATATAAATAATTAACGTTTTCAACATCATAAATCTAAAAGAATTTTCTTTTAATACCTTTCTTATGACATGGTGGGTGGCCTTCTTATGGGAATTTCATTGCGCGTTCACTTGTAAATATCGACTTCTGGGTGGGCGGAAGCCAACTACAGTTATTTAATAATAATCTAATGTGCCATCTACATTAGGTACTATATTTTGTTATACATTTTAAGAAGAAAATATTTGTTAACAATCCTACATTCTTATAGAAACCTTGCTGAGCAAGTGAAAGCTTTTGTATTGTTATTTTCTTTAGACATGATATAATTTACGAAAGCACTTTCGTCAGTTACATCCAATAGAAAAGAATGTATTCCTCTAATTTTGGATAGTGCGGTATATCGACAACGCTATGCTAATTTTTTATTTTTTTACTAATTTGCTTTGCTACTCTTTTCATGATGAAGGACATTAGAACTGCTTCGCAGATTGTGGAATCCTATTCTGGATGACTTTTTTTTTTAAATAATTCATTATTCGAAATATTAACATATCGTTCATTTTTTTTATTCAGCTGAAGCAGACGATATTGGCGTTTTACAAAGAATATCAATTTGGTTCTTTAATTATAATTTTTTGTCTGTGGCATGTGGCAACAATGAAGAGTTTTATTCAGTGATGTCAGATTGGGAATTTTGTCCCCATTCTGGGAATTTTTTAGGCTTCTGGGGACAATTTTGGGGATCAAATGTTTGTGGGGACCTTTTTGGGGAATTCTAAAATTTTTGGAGACAAATCTGGGGAGTTCTTCAACTTTCTGTCAATGTTGGCAACGTAATGATTTATCCCTACGACTAGGGACTTTCAATAACTTTGTTGTTATTTGGGGATTTTTTTTCAAAAATTGCCTTCATTTGGGGAAAAATCTGAGCTCAAATATGCTTGATTTTTTTTTTTTCATTATTTTGCCTTTTTAGTTGAAATCAAGTTGGGGATTTTTTCGAAAAAAACCCCTAATTTGGGGAAATTTGAAGACCTGTTTGGGGAAATAATTAGGGATGAAACGGATATCCGGTAACTATCCGGTATCCGGCCTATCCGGCTGAGTTTTAAATATCCGACGGGGTACCGGATATCAGCAGTCCGGATACGGATATCCGGTAATTTCAAACCGGATATCCGACGGATATCCGGAGGTGAAAATTCAGGCTTAAATTCCCTTAGATGAAAATTTTGCGACTTTTTTTTTTTTTTTTTTTTTTTCATCAGTTGTAAGCTTGTAAAGGTAAAAAAACAAAAAATGCAAAAGTTGAATTTGGCCCCTTTAGCAAATAAATTTAGCAAAAAGTAGCTTCAGGTTTAAGAGATATAGAAAGCCTATTTTAATTTTGTGCAGAGTTAGCTAGGATTTTCTAGAGTGATCTATAACATTCCCCCTAATCTTCCCCATAACAATAAAAAGAGCTGTTCATTGTTGTTCCTGAACAAATAATATTCATCCTCTGCACTGCATGTAACTCTGTTTTCATGCCTTTTGTTTAATAAGTTGAGAATGTTCAGTAATACTGTTAGTCTTGGATGCAAAAGTTGTTAGATTGTTTCGAGAATGAGTCAAATAATGTGCATTTATTGACTAGAACCTGCCTGTTTATTTACAATCCACTTTTCCCTACACAAGAAAGTTGTTTTTGTGACCATATATTTATACTAGCAGACCCCTCTGGCATCATTGTCTGTGCTATTACCTATTCAATTAAACGTGTCATCTACCTATTCGATTTGAATTTAAAAAAAAAAAAAAAAAAAAAAAAACACTCCAATTTGTATAAATTTGCACTTTTCTTGCTAAAACACCTGAATTTGGAATTTCCCATTGCGTCTGTATTTTCATTTTCAGATTGTTAAATAATTAAAAAAAAAAAAAAAAAAAAAAGATTATAAAAATAAAGCTGAATTATTTAAAGTTTATGATTTTGTACATTAGAAAAACAACATATTTTTAATTAAAGAATTTTAATAAATAATCTATTTTTTTTTTCTTATCAGTACAGAATATAAAAATATAAAATAAGTAAAAAGCATGTAAAGAAACAAAAATATAAATTTTTCTTTTATATTCAATAGAAGAAAGCATTTTATTCGTACAAATTTTCAACTTCCCGTTTTTGGTGGATTTACGCATTTTGAGTGAACCAGAATTTTGAATTTGACCGATTTTAGAAAATGTCTGTCTGACAAAAGTTTTGTGTAGCAGCTGTAGTTCAAGAGTTAATGCACAGAATTTCATATAAATTTATATATAGTTGCGCATTAACCAAAAAAAAAAAGTGCCCATTGACTTTTGGTGCAAATTACTCAATAGGTGGCACTGCTATACTGTGATTTTCCCCATTTAAAGGAGGACTATATCTCTTCTACTGTATATAATTAAAAAAAGACTAAGTATGTCACAGGGCTATTATGAAATATATGTTTATTTAATTTCTGTGACATATCGGCCAATAGACGATGCTGTTATGCTGCAATTTTCCCGTGAATGGAGAAATTATCTTGTATTTATTTGTGTATAATTACACAAAATTTGGTATGTGTGAGGACCATTTTTATGAAACATCATGTTGATTCAATTTTGGTGCATATTGGTCAATAGGTGGCTATACTATGCTGCAATTTACCCTGTGACTAGGAAGGCTAAATCTCAACATCTATAACATTTAACTGCACTTAACTTGATATGCAAGATAAATAATAGGAGAACGAAAGCTGGCTTAATTTGGGTGTATATTGACCAACAGATGTCGCAGTTGTTCCTCACCTTCTATGATTCTCCACTTGGCTACATCTCACAATCTTTTGATTAAAATTGCACTAAACTCCATATCTAAAATCTATATTGTGCGAAGCTATTATTAAGTTTCTTCTGTGCATGTTAAACAGCATGTAGCTTTGTTATGTAGAGTGATATAAAAGAAAGTTTCGTAATGGACATAACATACTAAGCCATTGAAGCTTTTAGATTTTTCTTTTTTTTCTTTTTTCTTATATGTTTTCTTATAAATGTCTCAAACGAAGGTATTGGATTCATAAAAATTTTCTACATTTGTTTTTTGCTGGATTTACACATTTTAAGGAGGTCCAGAACCTGGTTTGAGCAATTTTTAAACGTTTGTATATTTGTATGTGTGTGTGACAAAAATTCCGTTCAACTGATGTCGGCCTTATTTAGGTGTCTATCAGCCGACAAGCGGATCTGCTATTATGATTTTTCACAAGCCTATATCTCAGCATCTATTGATTAAAATTGCACCAAACTTCATATGTAAAATATTTATTGTGTGAAGCTATAGTTAAACTTTTGCACAATTTAAACATTAAGTGGTGTGTGATGGCCACAATATATACGTTTTCTTATGAAAATAACCAACCCTTCAACTATGATTATATTAGTAAAATATTCTGTTTCATTTTTTTTTTTTTTTTTTTTTTAATACATATCAAGCACACATTTTTTAGTACTGTAAAAAATGTGTAAATGATAAGTTTTTGTTTTATAATTCTGAACAAAACCTATATTTTTGTGACAAATTGCAAGTGTAGGAATGAGTATGTTAGACTTAAGTTTTATTCTTCATCGCAATATTGCACAAATAAATAGAATGCTAAATAAATATGCTTAAGTAAATTATATTTAAAATGTGTTTAAAAGAATAGTACATGAAATATGTTTATATTTTATTGTTTTAAAATAAAGAAAAAGAAAAGAAATATACAACCCAACAAAAAACAAAACTAATGCCGGATATCCGACGGATATCCGGTCCGGATATCCGTATCCGGCAGGCAAAGGAGCTCCGGATATCCGATATCCGTTATCCGGCAAAATCACTATCCGTTTCATCCCTAGAAATAATTTTAGGCATCACTGGTTTTATTCTTCTGATGCAAATAGTTTTTATTTAAATATATGAGCGTGAGAGCTATTTTTATATAAATTAATGAGCACTTTTTGTTTATTCTTTAATTTATTCTTACATAACTGGGAATAACCAAACTTCAGTATGAAATACATAAAAGAACATACTAGATTTCTTACGGTTAAACAAAGCCGTTTTATTGCATTCGCCTATAATTTTCTTTTGTTTTCTGTAATTGAAAGGATGCCAGTATAAATTACTCTTGCTTATTCGTCATTCTAGGCTTCTTTCTTGTTCAAATACTTCCACGACTAATAGTTTTCGTCTGACAAGGTTAATTGTGCGACTCCGATCTGAGTTGCGCAGGTAAACTTGTTTTCCACTAAAAATGTGATACATGAAGAAATAGAAGAATAAACAACGTGATTGAGAGGTCATATATCTGAAATGATGCAATTCGGAATTTCCATTCTGCATACCTTTAAAAATATCTCACAAAATTGTGTTTCGTAATTCTATGACACTTTTTTGGAGATCACCACTTTAGTTTCTTTCTTCACTTTGTGACTGTGGATTTTTACTTCTTTAATTATTTATGTGTGCGTGAGAAAAAAAAAATTAAAATCGTAAAAATTTTGATTTCTCTCTTAAGAAAGAAAGAAAGAAAGAATTTATGCTTTTTGGGATGTCTTGAATATGAATTAATTATTTTTAGAAAAAAAAAAAATGTCTATATACCCAAAATTTTGAATGTGTGACAATTCAAGAATTAAAGCACAGAATTCTATGAAATTTTAGTTGAACCTCAAAACGATTTGGTGATTATTAAAATTTGAAGCATATCGCCGCACTATTATATCGCACATTTCACTTAAACATGTAAAAATCTCTATTAAAATCTCTCTTATGCAAAACAAAACTTTATTTTTAAAATCATTTAAAATAATAATTCCTAAAGCAATAAGAATATGCATTTGCTTTTCGTGCAAGCAGTAAAAATATACTTTAAATAAGTAAATAACTCGTATCTGGAAAATATATATATATATAATTATCATATAATTTTGAACTGAAAAAAATAAAAAATAAAAATTGTTCAGAGGATTTATTTAGCACTTTCCAATAAATTTTATTTTATTTTCTATTTTTATCATTTCGATATGTCTGCATTTTCATTTTCATTTTCATAAAAGGAAAAAATAAAAAGTTAATCTCTGTAGACTAATGTCGTCATTTTTTCTTATTGTGTCATTGAACTGAGTCCACGAGTTTAAATATTGTCCATTTATAAATCTTATTTTATTTTTTATTTCATTATGCACGTGCGCTTTTTATTTCCTAATCCAAAATTGCTAAAAAAAAAAAAAAAAAAACTTTTTCGATACTGTCCGTTTTGAAACTGATTATTATTATTATTATTATTATTATTTAAAGAAAGATTTTAATGACATTCTGGCAAAAGCAGAATTTAGTTTAGTGCGGAGGACTATAAGTTTTTTTTTTTATATATATATATAACATCGCTTTCAAATTATTCAATTATATTTCGATAAATTTTCGATTTCGATAAATGTCCAACTATCGTAAAACTGGTATCGTAAAAATCCGTAGATTCAGACTAATAGTCCTCAGTCCTGAAAATCTAACTTCGAACTTCGAACACCAATATCTCTGTTCTGAAGTAATGATTGGTAGGGGTGTATATCTTACTCTTCAACTACCAGTAAATTTCGGTTACCTATGTGTCACAGTTCTTGAGTGTTCCTTTTTAGATTAAAAATTTAAAGCTGAATCTAATATTTCGTGCCAAGAAATTTTACATCTTGAAATAATACTAAATTGAATAATTTGATAAAAATTATAAAAGAATCTTTAGAGAAGAAAAAATTATTGCTAAAAAATGTTTTAAAATTTAGATTAATGATTGTTACAAATCCGCATAAAATAGTAATAAGAATAATTAAAACTAATACGTTGTGGTCATTACAAAACTCTCTTCTGCATTTCCTTGTGCAAATTCACACAGTGCAAATTATTTATTATAATTATTTTCCATGATAATGCGGACGATTTTCATCACAGAGAAGTATAATACAGATTCTCTCTCTCTCTTTCTCTCTCGAAAGAAAACCAATTTTACACTCTACTACAGATAACACCTTATTTTTATTTATTCATTTATTTTATTTTATTTATTTATTTCAGAAATATAACAGACCCAACACAACTTTTTCACGTACTTATAATACTAATCCCATCGAACCCGATTTTGAAAATGCCAGGATAATTTACAATACTGACAATAGAAACCAAGCTCTTCTTTATGAATCATTTGAAATTATTAAAAGAAAATCCGAAATTTGTAACGATTCATTATCCATACCCCCCCCCCCCCTCAATTTGGCTTCATTTCTTAGGCTTGAAATAATTTATGGTTACCCTGCTATTGTTTTCGTTCTGGCAACCCCGCTGTATGATACTTTTGGCTCCGTTTTCTTTAAGTGTTTTCTTTTTCTTGTAGTGATCATGTTTCAAGTTTATTTAAGTGATTTTAGCTCATTTTTTTAAAATGTATATAGTATATTTTTATAATTTATGTAATCATCTATTAATTTCCTTGAAATTGTATTTGTGCTTTCATAGAATTGTGGCGTTTCGGAATTTCGGGCGAGGGTTCTGGTAGCGAAGAAGAAAATCCCGTCACAGCAGAAGTTGATAAGAAAATTAATTTAATTAAAATTTAAACAAGATTCTATGTACAACCTTTAGTTACAATATTGATGTTGGAGGATTATATACAATTTCCAGGAGCTACAGTATGGATCGATAGTTGAGTTGATGCTTTTAACAAACAGTTTCAGTGGATCTCCGTGATCCTAAATTCGATTTACTGAAACAATCCTTGCACCGTTCCAGGTACAGAAAAGATATAGCTCAGTCCTAGGATAATTTTAAGTACAAAGTCTCTTATGAGCTGACCTGCACCTTCGCCGGTGACAGAAAATACGCTGACCTGTGTTCTCTGCTCCTAGAGGAACACAAAAAATCATTAAATGTCTCGTTACCTCTCCTGGTAAACGGGACAAGAAAAAACCCTCCGACCTTCACTGGCCGAAGACAAGATACGAATCCCCGACTCTCTGCTTCCAGCTCTGTTCCTGGGAAAACTCGTTCTCTCGATGGCAACCCGCGCTCCTCTCTCATTCGCTGAGCGGGCGGGCGCCTTCCCGTCTGGCCGAAGAAATTCCTCGGAAACTCCAATGTTCTCACGACCATCAGGGCGTACCATCAGGGCAGCTTCTTTGTACTTTAGTGTCACAGTTCGAGACAGTCTGGAGCCAAACTATTGTAAGTATATCAGCACACCTGCTCTGTGTAGAGATTAAGGTCTGGCCAACTTTAATTAATTGGAAGGGGGGCTGTATGCCACAACTTCCCCCCCCTTAAGATGGTTTTCTGGGGTTGAAACTCCAGAAAATCTCTGCAATCAAATTAGGTTAGGGTGCATCAAAGCAATTCTAGAGAGGCTAATCTTCCTGACTAAACAATACTTAAATTTACACTAAAGTTACAAGTTTCAAATTACAAATTAATTAACATAATAAAACAATACTAATAATAATAAACTATATACAAAATTTCTTACAGATAACTTTTAATCCACCCGACTCAAACAGTCCACATGAGGAATGTCTTTTCCTGGTCTGTGTCGGATTTCATAGTTAAAGGGCTGCAAGGTTAACGCCCACCGCATTAATCTGGGATTGTTTCCCGCATTTCTCTTTAACCATATTAATGGGTTGTGATCAGTTTCTATGGTAAATTTTTGACCATCCAGGTAATGTTTTAACTTTTTCACTGCGAAAATGATCCCAGCACATTCCTTTTCGGTTGTGCTATAGTTTTTCTCTGCCTTAGTAAATTTTCGACTTAAGTACAGAATTGGATGTTCTTCATCTCCTTGCCTTTGAGCCATGATAATACCTATCCCCTTATCTGAGGCGTCACTTTGAATAATAAACTCCTTAGTATAATCAGGAGCGTACAGTACTGGGTCACGGGTGAGTTTATCTTTTAACTCCCTAAAAGCCTTCTCCATTTCGGGACTCCAGTCTACTTTTTCCTTTTTCGTTTTCCCTTTTAAAGCTCGGGTCAGCGGTTCTACTATAATTGCATAGTTTTTTATGTATCGGGAGTAATACCCGCACATCCCTAAAAACCTTCTAATTTCCGTTTTTGATTTTGGAGCTGGGAAATCAGTAATGGCCTTAATTTTAATCTCGGACGGTTTCCTACGTCCTTTCCCTACAACATGCCTTAAATATTTGACCGTCTCCTGGGCAAATTTACACTTGGCTAATTTAATGGTTAATTTTGCCTTGGTTACCCGCTTTAGAACTATATCTAAATGTTCTAAATGCTCTTCCCATGAATTAGAAAAGATAGCCATATCGTCAAGGTAAGGCAAACAGAAACTTTCTAGTCCCTTTAATAGAATACTCATGAATTTTGAAAACCTATACGGGGCGGAGACAAGTCCAAATGGCATTACCAAAGGTTGATATGAACCGAAACTAGTTACAAATGTCGCTGAACGTTGTGCGTTAGGGGTTAAAGGTATTTGCCAATAGCCTTTAGTTAAGTCAATCACGGTAATAAATTTTGATGCTGCCACTTGCTCTACCCTCTCTTCTATGTTAGGCAAAGGGAAAAATTCGGCACGAGTTATCTCATTTAACTGGCGATAATCAACGCACGGGCGGGGTTCTCTGCCAAGGGCCTCTACTAATATCATAGGCGAGGTATAATCTGACTCCCCTTCCTTAATTATGCCCAATTCTAACATACGCTGGATTTCGGATTTCAGGATGTCGGTTTGTCGAGGTGACGTCCTATATGGCTTCATTCTAACGGGTTTATCACTAGTCAATTCAATATCATGCTCAATTAAATTCGTTCGGCCTGGAATATTGGAAAACACTTTCTTGTGTTTAATTAGTAATGCTCCTAATTGCTCCTGTTGGGCTTTTGTGCAACGACTTCCTAAATTACTGTCCCTAATTACCATATTGAGGTCAAATTCTTCCGGGTCAGTTATAGGATAAGGTATTTCTAAGTCTGCCTCCGTCGTTTTATTATCCCGATTTTCCTCTATTAATACATTTACGATTTCTGCTCTCTGCACGTAAGGTTTTAGTAAATTGACATGATAAATTTGCGACTTTTCGCGCCTGTCCGGTACATTTACAATATAATTAGTCTCTGACATTTGACTCTCAATAGTGCCTGGCCCTATCCATGATACGGATAATTTATTGGGTTTACTTGTGGCTAAAACCAGCACTTTGTCCCCGGGATTAAATTTCCGATTTACCGCATTTCTGTCATACCAGATTTTGCGTTTGTCCCTTTTTTCCTCCATCTGCTCCCCTGCGAGCTCTTGACACCTTTGTAGTCTGTTTATCAATTCGAAAACATACTCCGTCACTGGGTTTTGCTCCTCTTCCTGCTCTGTCCATTTCTCAAATAGCAGGGTTTCCGGGGTTCGCAGATTTCTCCCATGAACCAACTCGGCTGGGCTGAATCCCGTTGATTCATGTGTTACCGTCCGCAAAGCTAACAAAGCATAGGGTAAACTCCTCTCCCAACTTTCTCCACTTTCTAAACAGATTACCTTCAATAACCGTTTAACTGAACGATGCCAACGCTCAATGCAATTTGTCTGTGGGTGGTGCACACTACTGTGAGTTATTTTAATTCCAAATTTTTCTAAGAAAGTTGAGGTTAAGTTACTCATAAAACAAGCCCCTAAGTCTGTTTGGATTACTTTCGGAAATCCCATTCTACTAAATACTATCATTAACGCGTCGATCACTGTTTCCGACCTTGAATCGGGTATCGGGATAGCCTCTGGATACCTCGATGCTAAACACATAGCTGTGAGCATATATTTATTTTGATTTTCTGAAGGTGGGAGTGGTCCCACAATATCACAGTTTATATGCGTAAAAATTGCAGTAATAATGGGAACAAGTTTAAGAGGGGCTTTTTTTTGCTCTCCTGCCTTCCCAATTTTCTGACAAGGATCACACGATTTTACATAGGCTTCAGCCTCTTTAATGATATTTGGCCAGAAAAAATATCGCAGCAATTTATCCTTAGTTTTAGTCATGGCCACATGACCGGATATTAAACTGTGACAAAGATTCAAAATTTCATTCCTATATTTCCGCGGAATAATTAGCTGACGTCTTTTTTACTTCCTTATACAAAGTATAAGGAAGTATAGTAATCCCGATTTGCGAAATGGATTTTGTATTTCACATTGCTCGAAAACGAATGATCGCTGGATGTTGCCAATTTATACGTGTGACTGTCATGATGTCTAGTTGCACACCTGCAAGTGTCGTCTTAACACGAGCTCTCGTTTTAGAGATATAAGGGTTTTTACACGATTTTTCGTGACGTCTGTATGTGTGTGTGTCTGTGTGTGTGTGGGTATGTCGCATAACTCAAAAACGGTTGGACGTAGAAAGTTGCGAATTGGTACATATGTTTGTTATAACATCTAGTTGTGCACCTCCCTTTTTGGACTTTCTATGATTTTCGGTTTTGGAGATATTTAGGAAAATTAGGTTCATAATGACAAAAATACATAGGTTTTGGCCATAATGTATCAAAAAACGGTAATAACTCAGAAACGGTTTAGACAAATCTTGCAATTTAACTGACTTCCCGACAAGCTAGACATTTGAAACTTTCAGAAAGGCTCAGAACACGTTGACAATGCATTTTTCAAATATTTTTAGCTAACTGTTTCCGATACCTGTTGCCTTCAGCAGCGTTTATGCGATTCAACAGAAAAATTATTTAACTAACTTCCCGACTAGCTAGACATTTGAAACTTTCAGACTAGATCAGAACACGGTGAAAATGCATTTTTTAATACTTTTAGCCAACTGTGTAGGGTTCCTGCTGCCTTCGGCAGCGTTACCAGTACAAATCTTGCAATCGATTTTTAACTAACTTCCCGACCAGCTAGACATTTAAAACTTCCCCAAGGCACAACTATGACATGAGTCCCCCCCCCCCAAGGCACAACTTTGACATGAGTCCCCCCAGGCATAACTTTGACATTAGTCCCCTAAGGCACAGCTTTGACACGAGTCCCCCCCCAAGGTACAACTTTGACATGAGTCCCCAAAAGGCACAACTTTGACATGAGTCCCCCCCAAGGCACAACTTTGACATGAGTCCCCCCCCAGGCACAACTTTGACATGAGTCCCCCCAAGGCACAACTTTGACATGAGTCCCTCCAAGGTACAACTTTGACATGAGTCCCCCAAGGCACAACTTTGACATGAGTCCCCCCCAAGGTACAACTTTGGCATTAGTCCCCCCAAGGTACAACTTTGACATGAGTCCCCCCAAGGCACAACTTTGACATGAGTCCCCTCAAGGCACAATTTTATTTTATTTTATTTTTTTTTTTTTTACGTATGCATGCATTTTTTAAAAATATTTTTAGCCAACTGTTTCGGGTCCAGTGACAATGTTTTTTAACATTATGTATATTTCTAAAAGTGTATAAGGAAGTCATGTGGTGCCCACATCAGATTTTTCTCCTCTGTGATCTGTAGCAATTCTGTACAGCAAACCTTGATCTATTGTTAAATTCGATTTCTCCTCTTTCGCGCGCGCCCACAACTCCGTTAGGCTTTCATCTTTTTCCTGCTCTTGGCGAAACTCGTTTTTCCCAACGTGCGCCAGAGCGGTGATCCTATCCTCCTCTAACTCGGGGAGGAAAATTGATTCTTCCGTACCCTGATTTTCCGTAGGCTCGCTCTCTGGCGACATTTCTGCCTCTCCCTGATCATTCCCAGCGCTTTCACTCGCCAGACTGGTTTTTGGCGCAGTTTCGTTTTTACGCCTTTTTGCTCGCGTTTCGACTGCATGGATTAATTCGGGTTTTTGTTTTTTTCTCTCGATTAATTTCTGCGTCTCATTTCCCAGTAAATAATAATCCATGAGAACTTCCTTATCCGCTACCGCGGCTTTCGTATTAATTAACCCTATTCCCTCAATTTCTAATTCAATATTGGCTATGGGTAGACATCTCACTTCGTTGGCTAAAGCTGCTTTAACCCACACGGTTTCTCCGTTTAATTGCTCATTAGAAATTATTTTGTGAGGGGCAATATCGAGGCACATCCCAGAATCACGTAAAATGGTAACCTTTTCCCCATTTATCTTGGCTTCACTTAAATAAGGTTCAAAAGCCGGGTTTAAATTCTCAGCGTCTCCTACGTGATTTACTTTTTCAGCCTTCTCTTGTCTGCTTTTCCAGACTGGGCAATTTGGCTTAATGTGATCGGGGGAAGAGCACACATAGCAAACAATAGGTTTTCGGGCCTCAAATAATTTAGATCTTTCCGTCAGATCAGACTTATCCCTCCAATTTTTTTGTTCTGGGGCATTTTTCTCAACCCTATTTTTATCAAAGTTGCGAGGTTTATCTAATTTCTTTTCTAGTGGTGGTTTCGGGGTCCAACTTTTCTTATTATTTCTGCGAACTGACTCGTACGCGTCAAACTTCTTAGCTAACTCTCGCGGTTCATTGAGAGAGCTCCACGAATCTATGAAATGATCTTTCATTTCGAAATTAGCCCGTTTCTTTAACTGGTCGGCCACCATTAATTTATTTAGATCCTCAAAATTTGTCACTTCTACTCCCTCTAACCACCCATTTAAATATGTATCTAAATCATAAGCTAGATCATGCCAAAGAGTTCCCGGTTGTTTTTGGTGTTGCATAAATTTAATTCTAAAATTTTCCGGACTTAATTTAAATCGATCTAATAGCATTTGTTTGACTTTCTCACAAAATCGTCACTAATTTCTTGGGGTTCTTTTAAAATTAATTCCGCGATTTCTACGGGCAATAAAGCTAATAAATTAGTCACTAGATCCTCGTCATCTATTTCTAGCTTCCTAGCTTGTCTTTGGAATAACGCAAGAAATAATGCCATGTCCGATTTCTCCGGTTCAAATTTTTGCATAACCGATTTTAGTGATTGTCGGCTGGGGCGTTCGCTACGAGTCGAAGCTAGACTTACTGTTTCTGATTGTTGGGCTATTTTAAGTTTTTCTAACTCTAATTCATGTTTCCTTTCCGCTTCTCTTTCAGGGATTTTTTTCTCTTCAGCCTCCCTTTCCGCAATCTTTTCCGCCTTCCTTTTCTCTTCCGCCTTTCTTTCTAAGAGATCCTCCCGTATTAACTTAATTTGAGCTAGGGCTAGGTCTTTATCATAATCTGGAGACTTTTGAATTTTCCCTATGATATCACTTATCCTATCCGAAGTTTCAACAATCACTCCGAATTCGACTGCGAGCTCTTGCAGTTCCGCTTTCCTATACTGCCCTAATTCTGACATGTTTACCTAATTCTAAATTCACAATTTAATCTTACACAATTCCCAACAAAAATTTCTACACAATACCTAACACTTTTACACAAATCTTACAATTTTACCCAATTCCAAAAAATACATATACAAAATTACACTAATAAAACCTATAATTCAATTTGCAAATTTTTGGGGTATATAAAATTCCAATACAACACTATTCCAATAATTAAAACTTAATATTCAATTCTACACATTAAATTTGAAATATTTGAAATCACAACCCTTTCCAGGAAAGAAACCTCTTTCCGTAACTTATTTGATTCACTTTTAATTTTCATAAATTACACAAAACAATATGAAATTACTGTGTTATCTTTCTCAAGATATTTTAACACCCTTTTTGTTTTCTCAAATAATATCTGTTTTCAAATATAATCTTTCTCATTTAAAACAAGATAATCAAATATGTGCAAATCAATTAATATTTTTCCAAACTAAACAAATATGAGTTATATTTAAATTAAATTTACCTATAATTTAAATTCCTCCCTGTTTTTACTTAGAGTTTCTAATATTTGTGATATGCCACATTTTTAATTTTCCAAAAACAATGTTAATTTAAGGTTTACTCTCCCTTAATAAATTTCTAAATAACTTTTAACTTTATACATTTATCATCTAATACCTTAAATAACAAAAATTTTACAGCCTCACTAGAAAAGTTTGACTCACCCCTGTTTTGTTGTCGTTTGCTCGAGTTCCGTCCTTCCTTCTGGCACTTATGATGGCTCTCGGATCGGCACTCCGTATGGAATTCGGGATGGGTTCCGGCTGAGGGCTCTCCTCTCTGTCTTAGAGATTCTAGTCGATGCGACGTAGATGTATCCTCCGTTGATTTGATGATTCGACGTACTCCGCTGCGTTTATCCTTCCATTGAGTCTATCACGTTTCTATCGTCCGTAGTCCGTACTTCTTCAGGCAGTGTAGTATTTCTCCAACAATCATCCCACCGCTGCCACCAAGTTGGTATAGCTGTGGCGTTTCGGAATTTCGGGCGAGGGTTCTGGTAGCGAAGAAGAAAATCCCGTCACAGCAGAAGTTGATAAGAAAATTAATTTAATTAAAATTTAAACAAGATTCTATGTACAACCTTTAGTTACAATATTGATGTTGGAGGATTATATACAATTTCCAGGAGCTACAGTATGGATCGATAGTTGAGTTGATGCTTTTAACAAACAGTTTCAGTGGATCTCCGTGATCCTAAATTCGATTTACTGAAACAATCCTTGCACCGTTCCAGGTACAGAAAAGATATAGCTCAGTCCTAGGATAATTTTAAGTACAAAGTCTCTTATGAGCTGACCTGCACCTTCGCCGGTGACAGAAAATACGCTGACCTGTGTTCTCTGCTCCTAGAGGAACACAAAAAATCATTAAATGTCTCGTTACCTCTCCTGGTAAACGGGACAAGAAAAAACCCTCCGACCTTCACTGGCCGAAGACAAGATACGAATCCCCGACTCTCTGCTTCCAGCTCTGTTCCTGGGAAAACTCGTTCTCTCGATGGCAACCCGCGCTCCTCTCTCATTCGCTGAGCGGGCGGGCGCCTTCCCGTCTGGCCGAAGAAATTCCTCGGAAACTCCAATGTTCTCACGACCATCAGGGCGTACCATCAGGGCAGCTTCTTTGTACTTTAGTGTCACAGTTCGAGACAGTCTGGAGCCAAACTATTGTAAGTATATCAGCACACCTGCTCTGTGTAGAGATTAAGGTCTGGCCAACTTTAATTAATTGGAAGGGGGACTGTATGCCACAGAATGACTTAAATTGTCTATGTTTATGGTTTTTAAACATCATTCTTCCCTGAAGATGGTTAAAGATGAATTTTAACTGAAACGTTGGAAATAAAGTTTATTAAAGTTTTTTTTATTTTTTTTAAATATATGTGATATGCTGAAAGATATTTTATTATATTTTATTACTATTTCATATTTATTTATTTATTTAAAAAAAATCGACAACTTTGTTCTAAAATATCTCAAATCTATATTTCAACTATTGTTTTAACTGTATTTATGAGTTCTTTTAAAAATTACTCATGTTGAAAATTTACATCGGACGAAGGAAGAAGGAAACGATGCCCTTACACACACACGCACACACACACACACACACACACACACACACACACACACACATATATATATATATATAATATATATATATATAATATATATATATATAATATATATATATATATATAACTTTTCCTATTTGATTTTTACTATTACAAATAATTATTTTTAGTTTCACAATGATTGGTTGAAAAAATTCTCGTTATATACATTTAAACGGAGTTTTACAATACATTGTCACATTAAAAATTATGAAAAAAAAAAAAAAAAAAAAAAAAAAAAAAAAACGGGATGTCAACACCACCACTAGGGTGATTTTCACCAAACGTTCACAGGCACTAATTTGTGCCAATAGGCAGCTACATCTTATACTATTAAGTGAGCAATATTTGTATATATATTTCACTGTTCTCGAAAACGGTAGCTCGAACAGTCACGAGATTTAACACAAAGATGCCCCCCGAAGGATCATTGTCCACATCGAAGTCAGAATTTCGAATTTCTGTTTAGTTTTCTTTTAATTAATAAAAATATGAAAACAATAAGCTAATAATAGCAAAAAATTAGCCATTTAAATTTAATCCGTAATTTAATTGTTGCCAAAAAAAATACGAGTTTATTTTTTTTTTTCCAACAGGAAAATAAATACATTTATCTAAACATGAACAATACTACACACTACTGATCGCAGAGCTTCCAAATTTGGCATATAGGTACCTGGGACCCTGCAGGTGTGCACCCCATCGAGATTTTTTCGAATTTCGAATCTGAATTTTTTAAATTAATGTTTTTTCGATTTTAAACATTGGCTTTTATGTTTCATTTTCATGAATTTATTCTTCGATTGTAATCGTCTGCGTATCTTAGCAACGGCTATATTATTCAATTTATTTTTTATTTAATACATTTATTTGAGGGCGAATCTTTTTTCTCTTTTTAATTTATTATATTTATTGAAAATAAAGTGGTAATGCAGTAGAAAAAATTAAATATATTAAATTTAAAATTTAAAAACGTATTTATAACAGTTATGTTTATGTATAATTTTTGTAGTATAAAAACAATTATTTTTCATTTGTTAATTTAATTTCTTTAAAAGTTTTTTTATTTTTCTAATTTATAGTATTTGTCAGGAAATAATGGTAGTATATAGTAAAAAGGATTAAACTGATTGGAATTTATTTGTTTTTTATGTATTTAATTCCTTCTAAAAGAAAATTTACTTTTTATTTTATTTCATTACATTGGTCGGAATAAAATTGTAACACAGTGTAAATAGCATGAGCAATAAAATACTTGGTTCAAAAACTAAAATATTTAATAGACGCTGAGATACAATTATCTTTAAAATCGTAGTTCTTAAATAATGGCAGACCCACCTATCGTCAATAAATGCCCATATTGAAATACATAGGAAAGAGATTTCTGCAGGCAGTGGGAAACTGCTCCCGATACAGTGCGGGCAGAGAAAGAGCTGCTGTAGTCAGCGAGTACCCGATGCGAAGTCTAGAGCGATTCAAATGTAATTATTTTAGTTTTTATTTATAATGTGATGTGAAAAATAAATAATGATCCAATTCTTTTGGAGATTCATTTAAATATAGTGGCCAGCGAAGCGGGCGTAGCCTGCTAGTATAAATTTATATGAAATTCTGTGCAATAGCTCCTGAGATACAGTTGTCAGAACATTTTTGTTTCACACACATACGTAGTCACACAGACAAAAAAACATTTTCTAAAAATAGTCAAATCATGTTCTGGACCTCTCAGAACACGCAAATTCATCGAAAACAGGAAGTTGAGAATTTTTATGAAACCAATATTTTCATGTATTAAATATATATATATAATATAAAGTAGGGGTGGGAATCGATTAAGAGTTTTAACTGGGTTAATCGTTGCTCACTAATCGATGAATCGGTCGATTAATCGGATTTTTAATCGGTTTTTCTTTTTCTTTAAATAATTTTAGTTCAATGATGAATAAAATTCTCATATTGTGTATATATGTATATATTATTCATAAGTTTAACGAAAAAAAAAAAAAAAAAAAAAAAAAAAATCAAAAATTTTTGTCTAATCAGTTATATCTGTTTCATAGCTAAAATTTAAATCAATTTTCGGACTTTAAGTGTTAATTTTCTATAAATATTTTCATTTTTCAAATTTTTTTAAAATAAATTAATTTTGTAATTCAATTTGAGAGAAATATTAAATGAATTTACACATATTTTAGTTTTATATTTGCAAGCCTTGTCCATCTCGCTTGTCACTATATTTAAATGAATTCTCAAAATTCCATATCATTATCATAAAAATCTCAAATTCTTATATTTTAGTTCTTTTCTTCTTTATCACTTCGGACTAGAACACAGAATGTTATTTTCTGTTTCTACTTCAATAGTTACTATCAGCAATTCTGAATAGACAATAAACGCTAGAAGATACTGTGAAACTCTGATGACATTTCCCCCATCAGAGGGATAATGGAAATCTCAATACCTTTTTTTAATCTTTAGCATTTCAATTTTTTGAAAGATTCTTGTTTCTGAGAATACTATTACCCTAGCCAACACTTTCTGTAGTAGGCTACAGACAGATGGTGTTGTTCTAGCATGCACATGAAGCGGCATTTTGTTTAATAACTCCTCCCCCTTTTCTCTATCAACAAAAGTACAACAACTTCTTTTGAGAGGTTTTGTTTTTATTTATTTATTTATTTCATTTTACTTTTACTTTTTCTTTTTTTTTCATTATTTGATGGATGTTTCTTAGAATGTTTGTTAGCAAAATATGCGAAAAAATATTTTGTAGACAGAACAACATTTTTACTTTAATTCGTAGTTTGAAAATTTTAACAGGAATCTGAAAATTTTTAATCGAATTAATCGATCCGATTAACTCGATCAAAAAAATTGATCGGGACGATTGTCTGAACAACCTCATCCAAAAGACCTTATAAAAGAAGTAAATAATCGAGATTTCTAATTTTTATTCTATATTTTTTATCTGTTTTTGTTATTTAATTTCTCAATAAAAATTTTAAATGTCTGTTTCTACTTTAGGAAAAGCATTCTAAGCCACAAATATATTCTCGCCATTAATTAATTAAATTAATATAGTCAACGAAATGCGAAATAAATAGGTTTTTTAACATTTACGTTTATTTTCCTCTGTAATTTTATAGTACAGGACATAAGATAAATAATTTCCAGCAGCTTTTCTGTTGAAATTTTTAACATTGTAATTGAACAGTCAAACTGTTTGGAACTGCGTATTTGAATTATGTATTTACCACAGTTATATCGGTAATATTTTTATGAATTTCGGTTTTACATTAACAGATGTTCAAGATCGAAAACATTAAGCAGTAGTTACTGATCTCGTATTAAAGATTTTTTTTTTTTTTTTTTTTTATTCATTTCTTAATATATAATTTTTTCGCATGAACATAACTTCTTGTTTTAGAAAACTGCTTGCTTGTTCTTAGTCACCGATGCATGTCTGAAAAACTTTAATAAGACAGAAATAGTAAATCGTGTTCAGGAAATTCGTGTTGAAGTATTAGCTAATTTAAAAATTCAACTGTAATGCGTAGAACGTTATTGGATAGCCTTGGGGTTGACAATATAGTAGAGAAACTGACTTTTCTGTTCGTGATAAGGCGGAAGAAATCCCCGCTGATGTTGCCAATTGTCATGAAAGAAATTGTGAGAGAATATCATTTTGATTGTTTTTTTTTTTTTTTTTTTTTTTTTTTACTATGACAATTTAAGAATTTTATTGTATACTAGCAAAGCCGTGCGAAATTTTCGCACTTTATTTATTTTGTTATTTACTTTTAAAATTTGAAACTTATAAATATTATACCAATTTCACAACCTAATTGAAATTTTAATTTACCAGAAGCCAAATTATTATTATAACCAAATAAATATTGTGCATTAGTGAAACCAAAATCATTCAACGAAAAGTTTCAAAATAAAATTCATGGTTGACGACTCAGTTTTCATACTATCGCAGGCAGTACAGGTTTAGTAAAGGACCCCCATGACGCCTTTTAAATTTTTATCGTCAAGTATGCAATGTCATTTTATTTAATTTGGCGTAAAATTTTGTTTTTTTAAAAAAAATTCTATTTTGATTATACTTTTTTATGATTGCGTTTTTTAGTCGATTTATGATGATAATTCAAATTTTGTTTATATCCTTAAAATATTGCTAGGTTTAAAATGACTCTTGCAAAGATTCTGAAGAAATAACTTTTAAAAATATATTTTCCATAAAATAATTTAATCATGCTATCGAATTAGATCATTGAGCTGAATCCGCGTGCTTAAATATTGTTCATTGTTAAATATTATTTTTTATCCTTGAGTATTTTATTAATTTCACCACTATCGTATCGTTTCGACGAAAATTAATTGAAATTGGTCCACGTTAGAGAAATATTACATAGATAGTTTTCGGTTTTTCGTAATTTATTCTCTGGTTTGAATTTTTTATTGTATCTTTTCCTCGTTAATTGTAAATAATTTCGAAGTTATGTAAATGTAGGCATCATTTTGAAATTTTAATTTGCATTAATTATGCATCTTATATTAGCTTCAGCTGAGGCATGAAAAAATATAATGGTGAAATTTACTTTGTTATATCATTAAAAATAATAAATTTATTCATCAGAATTTAATATAAATATCCGTGAAATCACCAGAACATGCAATGCAAATTTTTATACCCGCACATTGGTACCTCACTGTGGGTCCCAAACCACGTGGTTATAGGGATTTTTGCTACCACAGGAGGGGAAAAAAATTGTCTGCGGTCCTGCTTCGGCAGAAGACCGTAGTTTAATTAATAATAAGAGATATATAGAAAATGGTACTTAAGATTGTTTTTAGGAAAGCTTTAAAAAAAAAAAAAAAAAAAAAAAAAAAACCTCGCTAAAAATTTCTATATTTCTATGTAATAGCACAAGCATATTATATAGAAATAAATAGAATCCCCCCCCCCCCAGAAGTGAAACAGGGCGAGGCTCCAGGGGTGAGACAGCTGGATCAGCCCCTTTAAAGCGCAGCCATAGAAAGGGCGGCATTTGGCTCGAGCACATTGAAATTTTTTATAATTACTGTAAAATCTTTATTTATTTATTTATTTATTTTTTAAGGGTATGAAATGGTGGTGAATAAATTTTCTTATTCTGAAGACCAATCAGAAATTACGCAAAAGAAACAAAGCGGTATAGGTGTACGGATTAAATTCAATTTTCTGCAATATGGAACTATGCCTAGGGCGAATGCCCTCCATCGGAGTCTTTCTAAGTGGTTCCCAGCCCGTATTCACGCGCTTTCGGAGAAAAACCACGAAAGGTTTCCAACGGTTGGGCAAACCAGTGCGACCTAAAATCTCGTACCCAGCACATTTTGTCTATCAACTTTCCTCTCAAGCTTTCTTCTACCCGAACTCTCAGTTACTGGTAGGGTGAAAAAACAAAAGCTGAACTTTTTTTTTTTAATGAGTATAACGAAAACAAGGAGAAAATACTAAAATCTAAAATGTTAATGGCTGGTTCTGTTTACTTATTTATTTGTGAGTGTTTCTGTTTTTCCCTAAGCCAGAAAAATGTTTAGTTTTGTAAGCTTTTTAGGTGTAGTAGCTAATTTTTCATTAAATCTTTTGATTTTAGTTCACTCGTTGTACGTGAGTTTCTATAACATTGTCATCAGTCATAAACATGCCTTCGTTGCCAGTTAAAAGCCGCACGTAAAAAAAAAAAAAAAAATTGCTTCTTCTTCCTCTTTTTAAGTAAAGATTATAAAATATTGTTTTCGTATTATGACATGTGAATTTTATGAAATTATTGTTTTATATGTAGCAACGGTAAAAGTCTGGAAAAAAAAAAATGTACACAGAATAGACTCTAAAAATATGATTTATATATATATTTTCCTGTTCTTCATAAAACAGCTGCTTCGTTTCTTTTTTATTCTCTTCCAGGAAAAAATATGCTTTAAAATAGCTTTTATTGTTTTAAAAGTATATTTATTAGACTTTATACAAGTCAAATATCCATCGCATCTGTTTATCGTCATAACTTTTGTTCGTGGGAAGTAAATTTGTGCTTTTACTTTTTATTGAAAAAATATGAAATGCTCGAAGCTGTGACTATAAACAATTTATTGACCTTTTTTTTTTTTTTTTTTTTTTTTTTTGTTACTATCTCACATTGATATATGGTAGAGGAAGTACTGTTTTGAAGTCGAATTTTCTAAACTGAGTTTTTGCTATGATTACGCTGTGTCCCAAAAATATAAACGCAGTGAAAAAATGACATCCAAAGCTAAAATACTTTTCATGTAATTACAAAAATTATTCAGATACATTTTTGTAATTGATTTATTCAGATTTTTCGTAAAAAGAAGTAGAAAACACATAAAAACTATGTAATTTTTTTTTTTAATGCAATGTCGCCTGTCCCATAAATATAAACATTGTCTGACTTTACTTAGAAATATTCTTAGGAAAATATTTTTTACAGCTGACGAATATATATTTACATTTTTTGAAAGTATGTATAGTATGTTCTTCTCATTTTTATTGGTTTGAAATCCTTTTTTGGTTTGTTTTCGATTGACAAATCGATATTTTTAAAAATTCGACAAAATGCTTAAAAATGAAGAGATTTCAAAGGAGGAGATCATCAAAGTTTTAGATTTATAACTCCACGGTAAAAATTCGTAAAATATATCCAAGATTTTAGAGAGGTCTTTAAAAATCGTCTACAGAATTTTGCATAATGGCGACAACTGGTATATTAAGAAAAGACCTGGTCGACAAAGAATTACATCCATGCGCAATGACAGAATCATTCTAAGCATGACATCCAGAAGAAATATTTCATTGCAAAAATCTGCATCCTAATTTGAAGTGTCAAAAAATTCCATTCATAGAAGAATACTGGAAACCATAAACGAATAACTTTCTAGAAAACATCGAAGAAACTACACTTAAAATTTTACCACGAAACAATATGTTTAAACTGACCAAAGAAAATGATATCTTATGGTGATAAATGGCTGTCAACAACATTTAGTGACGAGAAAAATTGAAACTTGGATGGATCAGATGGATATAAATTTTACTGGTATGATTTAAGAAGCGAACCAAGAAGTTTTTTTAGTAAACAGCAAAGTGGAAGATTTTTAATGACTTAGGGTGTTTTTGGATTTAATGCACAAACATTTTTGGCAATTTGTAGCAAGAAAATGAACTCCCAGGACTGTCAGCAAATCTTAGAGGATCATTTCATTCCACTACAGGATTTGCTGGGAAGACCAAGCTGTGTATTTCAACAAGGCAAGGCGCCTATTCATGTGTTTAACTCAACAGAGATGTGGTTTAATATGAGCAATACCAATGTCACGGTCTGGCCATCGCTTGGTCCAGACCTAAATCCAATGGAGAGCGTGTGGGGACATCTGGCACGAAAAGTATATGAAAACGAACACCAATATTTTTCGACCAAGGACCTTACAACAGCGATAGAGCAATCATGGTATGAACTGTCTCTAGAGTAATGTATAAAATTCAGTACTTTCGATGGAAAACCGTGTATTTGATGTGATTAAAAGAAATGGAAACACGATTAAATACTAACATTTGTAACCGTATTCCTGAACCTTAAATATGATCCATAAAACAGGTATTTTCTGTAATTATGGGTCAACCTATTGTCTGTTTTTCAAAATAAATTTAGCCTTTGTTGTGTTTTCTAATAAAATTAATCCTAACTTGTGCTTCATGTAGTGTTTATAATTATACACACATAAAAAGTTTTTCATCCCATTCTTATTTTTACTGTGAATTGTATTTTATACTTTTGTCTATATTTTTGGGACACACTGCATGTGTTTTGAGGTCATCTGAATCCAAAAGTTTAAAGGTTGGTTTCTGTCTATGCGTATGTGTGTAAGTGTGTGTATTTGTTATCAACATATCTTAAAAAAAGACTTCTAACAATAAGCTATAATTCGGTATTATAAATATGCATTAGATCGTGATATTACTTGAAATATCTATATATATTTTTTAGTTAAACAAATGATACATGTATACAGGCATAATAAAAGAATCGAAATAATTACGTCTATGGGCGAAATTTCTCGTTCGTACATTTTACCATCTTTATACTGTATTTAAAAAAGTGAAATTAACAAAAATTACATTTTTTACATCTACAAGACCATGTTTCGATGAGAATATCGTATGAGAAGAATTCATTCACATTAAATTATATGATTCGGATATGTTATGAGCTAGTTTGAAATTGTTTGAAATTCATTTAAAATTGTGTTGTATATATATTTTTAATTTTATTTCTCTACTAAATTTAAGTACACTGTGTGATGTGTATATAATTTATAGACAATATACAGGAACAGGGCTACCCAAAATTAGTCAAATATTTTCTTTAGTATTGAATGAAATCTATTGAAGAATCTTACTAAATTACAGCTTGTTCAGGAAAATGATCTATAGAAAAGATTTCACATACAACTCAAATTTTAAACATGTATGAAAGTCTGTTACACATCAGATGACAATAAAAAAAAATTATTATACATTGTCTTCTAGCCTGTATCTGCATATCGAACCCCGGCAATAAAAGCATTCAGAAGTACAGTACAGTCGGTAACAAAAGTATCCGAACACTGGCAAAAATTCCTATAAAAAAAGTTCTTAGACTGACTAAGAACATGATTCGAAAAGGATTTATTTAACAAAACAGTATTAACTCTACTTTTTTTGCATAGGAATTTTTGCTAGTGTTCGGATACGTTTGTTGCCGACTGTAGTTGAGGAAAAACAATTTAAAATGAACGATAAAACACTGGCTGACATTATACTAAAACTGCCACAATTGCTTCGCTGGTGAATGATTTCCGAGATAGAGGTGTGACCCTTTTTGTGTACATTTAGGCACTTCATACACATTTTCAATAACATAAACTGAAATCGTCATTTTTTGACTTGTGTCACTTTTCTTGCTGAGGTGAGATAAGTTCTTTTCCATTTTTTCTTGAAAATTTATCACAATTCTTTCAAAGATTGCAACTATTTCTTGCATTTTATATATATGGAAATGGTTAAAGCTTATGTAGCCTAAAAGCCATTGCGTTACTTAACCTGTAATAGTTGTTTTTCCTTAACAACATACTTCGTGTAAAAAAGCAACCCCTTCAAAAATTTGTAAACATCTATTACTTTTGTCTTGTTGATAATTTTTAAACTGTCTTTTCTACGTAAGTTAATTCATAAAACATAATTCTTTTTTTTTTTTCCCTACATAAATTTTCTAAAAAATATCAGTTACACAAATCAAAATGGGTTGTGATATACACTTTCGAGAAAACAAATAATATATAATAATTTACCAGCTTTACAAATATACATTCTGAAATTTTTCCCAAGAAACCTTTTAAAATTTTGCTTACAATTCAAGAAAACTCCATTAAAATATATTTAAACTGTACACTCTTCTTTGAAAAGAAATGAGTCGGCATTTTTATTTACTTATTTTGCCGTTACCTAGACTATAATATGTTAAATAAATTACCAGGGTACAAGTATATAATCTGAAGTTTTTTTTTTTTTTTTTTCAAAAATTCTTTTAAAATTTTGCGCATGATTAAAAAAAAATTAAATAAATAAAATAAAATATATTTAAACTGTATGTTCTTTTTTAAAAAGGTGTGACTTGGCAAAAACATTTTTATTTACTTAATTTGCCGTTACCTTGGCTAATAATATATTAAATAAATTACAGTGAAACCTCTCAAGTTGGACACCCCTATAAGTTGGACACCCCTCTAAGTTGGACGCTTTTTCTCGGAACGGAATGTATCCATTAACATTATGTCTAACCCCTATAAGTTGGACAACTCTCTAAGTTGGACACTTCTCTAAGTTGGACACTTTTTCTTGGAACCGTAGGTGTCCAACTTAGAGAGGTTTTACTGTACTTGTTTACAAGTATATATAGTCTAAAGTTTTTCTCGAGAAATCTTTTAAAATTTTGTGTATAATTCAGAAAAATACATAAAAATGTATTTAAACTGTACATTCTTCTTTGAAAAGAAGTAATTCGGCAAAAACATTTTTATTTACTTATTTTGCCGTTACTAAAATATATTAAATAAATTTCTAGCTTGCAAGTATATATTCTGAAGTTTTTCTCAAGAAACCTTTTAAAATTCTTCTTACAATATTCAAGAGAACTCCATTAAAATACACTAAGCGACAAAAAAAAAGCCGCACTTGGATGTTTTCCTTTTCGCCTTCTACAACCGCCAATTTTATCGTTTAAAAAGCAAATTTTCGAACAGATTTTTACTATGTTGTCCTCCACATACACTTTAGCTTTGAGTCCAGTGTGAAAAAAAAATGCAATTGTCAGGAAAATTGTAATTTTAGAATTTATTTCAAAAATGGTAAGAATAAGGCAGTTAACGATGCCACAAAAAGTATTAATTTTTGAATGAAAATCAAAAAATATTTTAATACGTGAGATGGCAAAATAATTAAATGTTAACAAAATATTGGTAAAAGGGTTTTCAGCAAGATATAAAAGTTTTTGGCCGTTTACTGGAAATTTGGTTTTAGGTGGCCACACAGCTCATCCAAGCGAGATGACCGTAAGTTAAAAAGCCATTGCTTATAAAATCGGTTTGTATTACATTTAGAACATAAAAGAGCTTCAGAAAAAGTGTTTAGTAGCATAATTTCTTTAACTACAGTACAACAACTATTAAACAAAGCAGGTTTAAATGACAGAAATTTTGAAAAAAAAATCCATTCTTTGCGAAGAGAAGTAGGAAAGCAAGACCTCAGATGGCTAAAAAAAAATAAAAAAATGATTAGTTAATTATTGGGCTGAATCGGTTCTCTCTGATGAGACAAGTTTAACTTATTTCGAGCTAAAGAAAACAAGCAGATCTGACAACGAAAATATGACAGACTTAATGAAAATCACACTTTTAAAACAGTGACACATTCTCCGTACATTATGGTACGGAGGTGCATAACTTTTCAAACACTCGGGAAAATTTTTATGCTCAAGGGATCAATTAACTCGAAATAAAACACAATCTGCATAAAAGCGGTGCCTGACCGACTATTTTGGGGGTATCTTGGACATTTCCGTAAACAGCATTTGAAGATAATATGGCACCTTACTACACGGCGTCTGTGGTAAGTTTATTCACTTCAAATTGTCAAAATTTCTTATACATTCCCATGAGAACCTATAATTTTGTAAGTAATCATATCTTTTTTCACTTTAAGTTAAATACCGCAAAGGATATAGTAGAATTTCTTCTTTACCAGACATGGAAATAGTCAAAATCGCGATCCGCTCGAAAACGTTTCGTTTATAAAAAGGCGGGGGAGAGGGGAGAGGATTCGAAATTTGCATCCTATAACTCTGCCAGAACTAGAAAGAATAATTTGTGATATTTGGCACATTGAAATTTCTGAGATTTATATTAAAACACTGTATAAAACTATGCCATTGCGCATTAATGCAGTAATTCCATATAAAGGTGGAATTAACCCAATGCAAAATACATATTTTTAACAAAAAAAATTGCTTAGATCTAACAAATAAATAGTTTTATTTCATATATTAAAATATAACTTGTTTATTTTATATAATAAATCATAATAGAACGCAAAGTGTATGGTTATTGCATTATGTTCAAAAAGAAAGTTTTATGCAGATTTTTAAAAAGTATTTCGTAAAGTGCAATAAAGCGAATTATTAAATCTAAAATATACACAGGTATCATTTCATACCTTTGGTATTATGCAAACAAGACAGTTTAATTTGTTTCAAACATTAATTTTAAAGATATTACCAATAAAAAAGGTACAAGTCATTTTTTCTGCAGTGCGGCTTTTTTTTTTTTTTTTTTTTTTTTTTTTGTCGCTTAGTGTATATTTAAACTGTGCGTTCTTCTTTGAAAAGAAATGAGTCGGCGAAAACATATTTTTTTTATTTATTTATTTTGCCATTACCCCTGCTATGGTTCTTGGACTTCTTTTAAATAAATTACATTTACTTTCTTTATAATTTTTAATTCTGGGAAAAGATTTCAGGAAACTGGATTTAGCAGAAGTGGGAGAAGACGGATGGTTGGTAGACATACGGACATTTGCCAAAATCCGTTGCTTAAAATTTAGACGGATGAAACAGTTCATGTCACTTCCAACTGACTAGACAGAATTAATTCAACGTGCATCTCTTCAATCATAAGATGTTAGCAAACGATTTTCTCGTAATATTTCTAAACTTTAACGTAATTTTAAGGATTGAAGTAATTTTTTATTATATTTCCTTATTACTTGGCTCCTTACTCCTTTTTGTTGCTGTAAATGTTGGCAAAACACCATCTGCGTTTAACATAAGCACCCACACACCTGCCCCTCCCACGCACGGTTATGTCATTATTAGATCATCTTTGGCATCAAGACGAGAAAAATTTTATATCCTAAGTGACTTCAAATTGATTTAGAGGTAATTCAATGTTGATGAATAGAAATAATTGATTTTATTTGATGTATCATCTTAAGGGCTCGCTTCACTCACCACCGCCGGAAGCCGAAGCTAATGTTATTCTATGGGAAATTTTTCTTTACAAATAACTTATTAACTAATACATATTTTTACATTCTGTTTCCACATTCTGAAAATTCGCAGCTTTTAAATTGACGGACCTTTTTTAAAAAATTATTTTTTATTTTTTAATATTTTATTTTGCAGCTGCAAAATACGAAGTTTCAATATGTGAATTTTTTTCATTTTGCAATTTCAAATTAAAATATTAAAAATAAAAAAAAATACATTTTGAAAAAAGGCCCGTCAATTTAACAGTTGGGAATTTTCTCACTGTGAAAACAGAATTTAAAATATGTATTAGTTAATAAGTCATTTGTAAAGAAGATTTCCCCATAGAATAACATTCGCTCGGGCTTCCGGCGACGGTAAGTGAAGAGGGCCGTTAAGGGGACTTGGCACTGCTGAAGGTTTCATATAAAAGAACATATTCCTAATTAATTTTTAATAATTGAACTACATTAGGATTATTCAATAAAATATATATTTAGGCAAAAATTCTCATGTCTTTTTTTATATATATATTTTTACAAATTTGAAATATTTAAATTGCGTTTTCTCAGCTCTTTAATGTTTTCTCAGTTTGAATTTTTTTATTAATTTGCGGTCTTCAAAATGTTAAAACTTCTACAGATAATTAATGAAAATAGAGAATGAAGAACGAATATAGAATTCGTAATTTCAATAGCAGTTGAACTTTATGTAGAATAATGTAGAATCTAAAATACAGTAGAGCCTCGCTTATCCGAGGTAATATGGACCGAATTCTATATAAAGAATATAGAGATGAATTTTTAAATTTATTAATTAGTTTTTGAAAAAAGAAAAATAAATAAAAAGTGTATGTTTACTGTCGGAAAAATTCGTCTTTATACACTAAATTATTCCTCATTTTTCAACGAATAATTTCCGTACAAATCAGAAACTTTTTTTTCTTTTTTTTTTTTTTATTCGTAAATTCTTCCCGAAATTCTGAAGAAGAGGAAGGGGAAATTTAAGTTAATTCCCTACACGAAAGCGTATTCGTCATTTTATTCGCTGATTCTCCCTATACACGCTCAAAAATCCCTTCTTTAATTCACGGAATTTTTACTGGCAGCAGTGCTGCCGGGATATTTCCGTTAACTGACAAATATTTTCCGTTAGATGCAAGAAATTTTCCGTTATTTCTGAACATGCCCGTTGTGATTTTTTTTTTTTTTTTTTCCTGTTACATGACGAAAATTTTCCATTTCTTGAAGAAAGATCTTAACAAAAAAAAAAAAAAAAAAAAAATCCGTTAGAAGAGGAAATTTTTTGGTAGATTGAAGAAAGCTGAAGTTTTAATAAAATCACCAAGAAGCTACTTTATTCAATCTCTCAGATTGCAAAATCCCATGTTAACCCATTGGATAATTAAGAAGTCAAATTTCTCGTCGCCAAATACATTTATCAAAATTCTATTTTTACCATCTGAAAGTAAGTATTTTATTACACTACGGTGGATTCAAAGTTTAGTTGCCTAAATTTTAAATCTTTCCTAAAAGGCAATCAATTTCAAAAGTTTTATTTACATTAATAATGTAAAAAAATAAAAAAATATATAAAAACAAGTTTTTGGAAAACGCCCATGATAAACACTTGAAACTGCAATTTATTTTTCAATTTTCAATTTTAAATAACGATATTTTTTCATTTATTTATCCATTTTTATATTAATTAATAATAATAATAATAATAAAAAGAATAACTAAATAAAAAAGGTAAAAATACAATCCGAGGGTGTAGCGCTAATTTACAATCTTTCAATGTTTCTTCGACGTAAACGAATGTTATCGCACTGTAATGTACAACAGTTTTGCAGAAAAAAATTATCTGGTGTATCACTCACACGACTTTCTCTTACCCTGAAATTTAATACTGTAAATACAGGTTGCAGATTAATAGGTAAGATAACGAGTACTGTTATGTAAACCTATGTTAAACAATTCATATTAGGCTTCTGAAGAGTTTTGTATGATAATGAGTTCTGTGTGAGGGGGGCTACCGCCCCCCTCAACCCCCCGTTTCATTAATGCACCTACATTTATATAGAATTTAATTCGGTTATTAAAAAATATTTCTCTTTTTAAAAAATAATTTATTAAAATTATTATTTAAAAAAATTATCTTTTATGATAAGGCAGACGATTTCCATATTAGAGAAGTAGTTTAACACCAAATATCCAGAAAAAGTCCATTTTATTCTCAATATTATTTAAAAAAAAAAAAAAAAAACGATTTTCTTTTTTTTTTTTTTTTTTTTTTTGTTAAAAGTAAAAAAAATCGATAACTTTGTTTTAAATTATCTCAGGATCGATGGTTCAACCATTCGTTTTAAAGGTATTAGCGAGCTCTTTCGAAAGATACCCATCATGAAAATTTACTCCCCTCGAGGGGGGACTTCCCCCCCAGGGGGGGGGGGGGAGGCAAGGCTCCTACATACACAAAAAATTTTTCCCAGGTAACTGTCTCTATTTCAAAAAATATATATTTGTTTCATTTGGTTTAGTGCAGTCTATAGACGTTAAACTCTATTTTCCTGCAATTTCCCCCATAGACGTAATGTATTAGAATTCTCTTGATTGTCCCTGTACACGAACCATTTGCTTGATCTTATCGAAAAGCTTACTGTAGCATCCCTATATGATACACATTTAGAATACCAAGTTTGAACTTTCTGCCATAATTTGTTTTTGAGATATGCTGATAAGAGACAGACACACAGACACACACATACACACAGACGCACACGCACACACACAGACACACAGACCATTTGCTAAAAACATGATTTTCGTATTCAGGGCACCTCAAAACGTGTAAATATAACAAAATCTCGCGTTCGAAAATTTGAGCCAAAAACAATACTTTCTCTACCTTATGGGTAAGAGAAAGTAAAAAAAAAAAAAAACATTTCTTCAAACAGTTTGGAAAATTTCGCTCATGTAACATTGAAAAAGGTAGATTAAAGTTTTTTCAATTTACAAGACTAAAAAGGAACGGATATTCGTGAAATAACGGAAATATTCGGGCAGCATCGCTGCCAATAAATTTCCTTGAGTAAATTTCCTTGAATAATTTTTAAGAGTGATACGTAAAAAAAAAAAAAAAAAAAAAAAAACATGCCTTTTGTTATACTTTTACTTTTAATATTTTTTCTTTTAAAGATATTTCGAAATCCATCCCTAATTCTTTTAAGTAGGTTCTATTAAATATCCAAAAAAGATATTAAATATTTTCTTAAATATCTGTAAAAATTTAAACATTTTGAAGATCATGCAATTCATGAAAAAATGCAAACTGAGAAAACCCACTTTAAAGATTTCAAAATCCATCACTACACAGACTCTTTTTAAAGTTAGTGTGATCAGAAGTCAAAATATATTAAATTAACTTAACAAATCTGACACCTAACAACTTTTCTGTAAGAGCATATCTATACATACATCGTAAAGTCATTTAAAACAGAGTTTACGTAACGAGTTTGAAGATAATCGTTAGAGCCAACTTTCGAAAACTAAAATGGACCTACTTATACAAGATACTAATAAATTTTTCTGAATAAACAAACAAATACATACAAAAGAACACCTGAAAGGATATTTTTATAGCAACTTTAAAGAAAAACGTTAAAGCCATTTTTGAGAAAATGGCTCCCACTGACTAATTAATAAAACCAGAAAAATCTTCAACATCTTGAACGCCAAAGTGGTAAAAAAATATTAAAATATAGGGTAGGTGCTCCAGTGATTGGCATGCTCCAGTAATTGACATCTATCCCGAAATAATTAATAAATAAGAAAAATAATAATATCATATATTTTACATGTAAGAATTTTAACATTTTATGTCAAACACTGGAGCATAGGGTGCCAATAACTGGTAAAATGAATAACCAGCAGTGTCAAATACTGGAACATAGGGTGCCAATTACTGATAAAAGGAAAAACTGGCAGTGTCAATTACTGGAACACTGAGTGGGTGTCAAATAAAAATTCATTAAATAATAATAATAATAATAATAATAATTGTTATCAAATGTATATATTTTAACATATATGTGGTTTTGAATGTCTTTCATGCCATATGTGTACTAACTTAAGATTTCTAAAAATATTTTCTGATGACTAGAACCATAGCCTCCTTAACTAGATGCCTGTCACGTAACTTGGAAACTAGGCAACAGTTGAAGCGGTAGACAGCGCCACCTAGTACAAATTATGGGGCTTTTTTATTCAAGTGTCACCAATAATTTAAAGAAGTGATACATGATATATATAATCGACGTTTCTTCGATTCTATTCGCCTTTTATGTATATCATATCCGACTTTTAAAAATTTTTGGTGGCTGTTGAATAAAAAATTCATACAATCTGTACCAGGTGGCGCTGTCTACCGTTTCAACTGTTGCCTAGTTTCCGAGCTACGCGACAGACATCTAGTTAAGGAGGCTATGCTAGAACATTAAAAACATCAGAGATTGCTCTAAAAGTGTCAATCATTGGTGCACTTACCCTATGAAAGAAACAATCATACATCAGAATAGTATATAAAACATTTTCTTAGGACAATATGCATCTACCTAAAGGTTAGATGCACATTATCCTAAGAAAATGCACAGATGCTTAAAGTTTTTTTAAGCATCTGTGTACAAATACTGTAGAATTACGTCCCTGAACATTTTAAGCGTACATAGATTCGAAATATTCATCGTTAAGTGATTATTGCATTTTTAATAAAGATTACTTGTGGAAATGGTTTATATGATGATAGAATTATTTGGATTTCGGAAATCAGTAATTAATTTAATTACTGCATCATGAAATAAATGTACTATATATTAATTACTAAAAAATTACTTTTACTAGCTCTTTTACTAATGTAAAATATTAATAATTTTTGCGTGGTCCTGTGAAATTAATAAAAACATAAATGTGCATTCTTTTCATTAGTTTACAGTTAAACTACTATGTACCAGTCAAATTGCATACATCCAATATAAAAATAAATATTTACAGATATTAGACAGAGGCCAGACAGACATACACAAACAAACAATAAAGAAAAATGATAGCGGTTGTCAAATTTCATTAAGATATGTTAAAAATTAATACAGCATTTACATTTGGCAAATTTGAAAATTGTAACCCTTGTAATGATATGTGAATTTATAACAATAGAAGAGAACAAACAATATTACAATGAGCTAAAAAAATTGTTTCACAATGATAATTAAATTTATGTCAAATCTTTTGTTTCAATAATTAAACATGATTTCTTCCGTAATTTTTCCATTGTCACCTGAATTTATTAATTTAAATAAGATGACACCAGTTCTTTCATAGGCACAAGTGAAGTTTTGGGTTTAATTTAGAAAACAATATGCTAGTAATTAGCCAAGAACAATAGAAAGTAAGGGTATTATAATAAAATACATCAATTTTGTAGTGATCCAGTTCTTTGTTTTTTTTTTTTCCTTTTTAAGTACGTCAAAAAGAAAACTTTCTCATCTAAAGAAGATATTGATTAAATGCATACTGTTACGGTATACATTTTTAAAAGCTTTATTGTTCTATTCTTCAAGAATTTTTAATTAAAAATTCCAAAAATGTTTATTATTTATTTCACTGCACTACAAAAAGAGGCGTCTTAAATTCAGATACAAATATGTATGAAATACCAATTCACACGAAAATGTCTGAAACGCATAAATATGCCAGATTAGTGTTTTAGATTGGACATATAATTTTAGACACCACACACGGCTGAATTTGAAACATATGAGGTGAGGACTTTGGTTTAATTGGACTGAGGTAAGATTTATTAGCAGAATTACTCATTACTTGGTATATATATATCTATACACAAGGTGTTCCAAAAGTCGCCCCCCCTCTCCCCTCCTAACTCGAAAATAAGTTGAAATTAGGAAAAATGGCGAAACACGTAATACAATGAATTCAATAGGGAGCTCTTTTGGTGAAAAAAGTTCGGGCCTAGGGGAACTAGGGGGGCTGCTAGGGAGGGCAACTTTAAAATTTCAAATAGGAAGGTATGTATTGTGATGCATCCCAGAAAACGTCTCTTCAAGGCAATGAATTTGGTTCAAATAGTTTTGCCCTGCAATGATTATTAAAGGGTATACATAAGTATAACCTCCACATTTCAAAAGTCTAAAAACTAATGTATCTCCTTTAATAATCATCGTAGGGCGAAACTATTTATATAAAATTCATTGTCTTGAAGAGACGTTTCCAGGGATGCATCACAAGATATACCTTCCCATTTCAAATTTTAAAGGTACCCATATAGACCCCCTAGTCCTTCTAGGCCCAAACTTTTTTCCCCAAAAGAGGTCCCTCTTAAATTCATTAAACACGTGTTTCGCCATTTTACACATTTTCGACTCATTTTCGAGTTAGGTGGGGGGAGTGTGGGACTTTTGTAACACCCTGTATATATACAGTCGGTAACAAAAGTGTCCGAAAACTAGCAAAAATTCCTATGTAAAAAAAGTAGAGTTAATACTGTTTTGTTCAATAAATCCTTGCCGAATCATGTTCTTAGACTGACTAAGAATAGGATTAGACAAGGATTTATTTAACAATTCTGCATTAAAAGTACTTTTTTTTATATAGGAATTTTTGCTAGTGTTCGGACACTTTTGTTACCGACTGTATATATATATATATCAAGTAAACAAACTGCAGAAATTAGGGCAGTTTGGAATCACCTAGGAGAGGCCTTCATCCTGCAGTGGATTGATAAAGGTTGAATTTGAAGATGATAATAATAATATACAGGGTGTTTCAGTGCCACGTTTCGAGCACTGTAAAACTTTTGCCAATTAGGCTTACACAGTCACAGAAATTACTTCTATTTTGCGTGCAATATTCGATCAAAACCCTTGATAAACTACAGATATTGTATCCTTTCATCATTTCTATTCTCAATTTCTGAAACTTTTTTCCACTTCTTCATGTATTTTTTATCATTTCTTCCTGTGCAATATTTGAAAAGGTATGCATAGTATATGTATGAGGAGAAGTAAAGTGCATCCGGACGATTTCGAAAATTTCGTGTTCCATTCAAAAAATTCAAAACCCTTAAGTAATTTCTTATTTTTCAAAAGAGTTTATTTATTTATTTATTTATTTTATTTTTATTTTATTTTTTAATTTCATTTTAAAGTCATAAAGAGAGAATAATGAGCCAAGTATATTTTCAAACTTCATACTTTTAAAATGAAGTATTAAAGATAAAAACAAAATAAAAAATAATAACTACTATTACAGGGATTAATTTTAGTTATGAATTTTCTGAATGTGTAAACGGAATTTAAAAACGATCTATTAGATAATGAGTAATTATGATAATGAATTTTCCTATAGAATAACATGGGGGAAGCTGTCCTCAATGAAAGTTGGTTTATTCTTTATAATGCCCAACCTGTGTGTATATATTGTGTATATGGATATATTTTGATGAAGATTTAAGTATATAATGAGTGTGAGCATAAGTATATGCTACTGCTAGTAAGAATAAAAAGTATGGAGAAATTCAAATTTCTTCGGATTTTCATCTTTTGACCCTCCATAGAATCCCTTGCTCTTTCCGAGGATTTGCAGCAGACGATTTACCTATCGATTTACTTCATTGCCAGACGAAGGTCGTAACACAGCAGACGAAGGTCCTTCCCCAAAATGCGATCTTGAATCTCACTTTTCCCGCGCACTGCAGTCGGCAAAATGCCAAAAAATGCCTCAACTATCCCCAGAGTGGATAAGACACAAAATCTCGAGGATTATTTTGTTGATAAAATATGAGGCTTTTGATACAAAAGTTTAATCTATTTTTGCCTCATAATGTATATATTTCAGAAGGAGGTTAGGATCTGACGATAGATGATTCTATTTTTAAGGTAAATATCGGAAACGGATCAAATTCATGCTGGGACTAAAGTGAATTTATGAATTAATTATTATTTTCTTTAATTCTAAGTTTAAGGAACGTTGCAAAATTATTGCTTTGAAATATATAGGATGAAATTTATCCAGATATCATTATTCAATGAAGCAGATAAATCAAATACTGTTAAACTTTTTATTAACTTATTTTATTAAGGGGGATCTGGGACACCAAATTTTTGTTTTTATTATTTATTGATGAATTGCTGTAATTTTTTTTTTCTTCTGAAATTGGAGCTTTATTGACGATGAAGTTGAGCAAGAAAGAATCCTAAAATAAATAAATAAATTCATAAATAAAATTTTTAAAATTAAAAAATTAAAAATTTTGATAAATTAAAAATTTTTTTACATCTCATGAACTAATGGTTCAATTTACAAACTTTTCCCACCCTTATATACAGAAAAGATTTATCTTCAGGATTTTTAATTAGGAGCAAAACTTTTTTGGTAATCCAAAAGTTATGCATGAAATAAGTACTTTTTCCAAATTAAAATTAATATTTAAATTTTTTTTTATTATAATCAGAAATCCTGAAGACAAATTGAAGATAAATCCTTTCTGTATATAAAGGTGAAAAAGTTTGTAGATTGAACCATTAGTTCATGGGATATAACAAATTTTAAATTTATCAAAAATTTTAAATTTATCATTTTTTTTTTAATTTTTAAATTTTATTTAAATTTTTTAAATTTTATTCAAAACTTTTTTAAGATTCTTTCTTGCTCAACTTCATCGTCAAAAAAGCTTCAGTTTCAGAAAAAATAATTACAGCAATTCATCAATAAATAATAAAACAAAAATTTGTTGTCCCGGACTCCCTTAAATAAAAGTAAATATCTTATATTGATTTTTTTTATGTCGTGTGCTATTTACATTTGCTGTTTTACAGTACCAAGTGATTCAAAATATTATGATTATCTTTTAAACAGAAAAGCATCATAAAAACATGTCTTATTTTGTAAAATTTATTCAAATAAATATACATTGATATTGATATAATGTACATAATTATAAATTGTAAATATATTATGTAGTTGTATGTAGACTAAATGTATTGAAAGTAGTGTATTACTTTCAGAAAGTTGAACTAGAGATTATTTTGATAAGATTTTACTTTATCTGCTCTTTATTAGTATTAATAAAAATAAACGTAAGATGATGCTTTTGCTTACGATTTTTTAAATCTAAAACAAATTCATGTTTTGGGCTATGATTTATTGTTTTAAGTGAGAAATTATGATTTTTCATCAGACTTGGTAGGAAATTTCAATTAAAAATTACTTTTAATAAATTAGATAAAAGATTGATTTAACCCTTTCATTCCCAACTTTTTTCCCTCCATAAAACAATAAATCTTATATTTAATCATAAATTTATTTCAAAGGTAATATATATAAATATTTTTTTTTAATAGGAATAATAGCAGAGTGCGAATTAATATAGCTAACAAAAGCAACTGATAGATGTTTATTTATGTTTAATATAACCACTGATGCCATTAAAAATCATAACTTTTCAATCAATAAAAATATCAAAATTTTGGAAGACATACATATTGAAATTAATTAAAATACATATTATAAACATTAAAGAATAAAATAAAAAATATTTCGAACAGTTAATTTACTTAAATTGCCCAAATCAGGAAACTGATTCCGATATTATTATCAGAATAGCGTAAAATATGCTTTCAATTATCAACAAAGATAGTGAAATCATCTAAAATAGGTATGTTTCGGTGGGAAAATGTATATAGATTTTAATATTGTTCATTTTGAATCAGCGGGAGTGTTAGATTGTGAGAAAGAAAATCTGAAATGTTATGATTCCAATTGGAATCACGGGGAAGGAAAGGGTTAAATATATATATAAAATTAACGCTACAATATTTTCGTATAGTACAAGATTCATATATATGCGTATATAATATATATATATATATATTTATTTATTTAAATGGCTGCTACACAATGCCAAAAAAATTTATGAGCCATCATCTTTGCATCATAAAAATAATGAATGAAATTTGAGTTTTTAGAAAATATGAGTGTTTAGTATTATTGCAGAAAAAGTACCATATAGAAATTACAATAAAAACTAGTATGTTGTAGTCACCACAAGACTTTCTTCTGTATTTATGCAAACTCACACACTCCAAAATATTTATTAAAATTATTTCCCATGATGAATGCAGACGATTTTCATCTTAGAGAAGAATGACACTTAAATGTGTAGTGAAATTCAATTTTATACCGATATATGAGGTTTTTTTTTTTTTTTTTTTTTTTTTGACGTTAAAAATAAAATCGATAACATTGTTTTAAATTATCACAGGTCCGAGCCGGGCCGAGTAAGCAAAGCTTACGTGCCAGACGAGTCGGGCTGGGCCTCAAAATCACAACCCATGCAGACCCGTAATGCTACACAAATGTTTCAATAGTTAATAATTTATATATTTTAACTAGGTTGTAGTTGTTTTTTATTTATCATTTTACATACGCTAGAATAATAATAACAATTACAACAATAATAATTATTATTATTTACTATTTTATTTTTATTATTGATCTTATTACTTTGAAAACAAAGTTAAAATTATCTGTATTAGAAAATGTGTTTAAACTTAAATTGTAATAACTATTTAACTATTGAATAAACAGCAATAAATATATTATTTATGGTGTATATTAATGAAAACAAATGATGAAACTTTCAAAATCTTTTCGTGAAATGACTCAGTTTTCTGATTCAGATAAATTTCTCTCAATTATGATTGGCCGTTATCACATTGCTAATATTTTCAGTTCTAAATCAGATTTTAATGAGAATACATTGCATAAAAAATACAAGGTTATTGTCTACATTATATTCGGACAATTACTTTATTGTCTCATAAATTCTCTTTTCAGAATGTCCCAAGAATTGCTTAGTTGTCTCATAATTATAATTTCTAGTCAGCAGTAGTAGTTTTAATCACGCCCTCTATCAGATCTTTCTTCAACTATAAAAATGTTTACTTTTCATTTCTGTTAAATAATTAAAGTAAAATGTCAAAAGTTGCACAAAGAAAGAGAGAGAGAAAGAAAGATAAAGGCGGTCGGAAAAAAAGTTAAAATAAATATTTATCTTAGGTAAATGAATAGACTGAAAAAATATTGATTCTTAATGTTAGATTTTAGTTTTTAAGGCACCGTATTTCTCAAATATTTTATTGATTACTTAAGATTTAACAGTTTTCTAAAGTCAATTTTATAAGACAAAATTTTTAATTTAAACAAACCGAGAAAAACACATGCTGATTCAAATTTGTTTGGTTGAGTGGGATGTGATGCGTGGGTACCATTTTTCGATGTTCGGAAAATCAAGCGCAGTCACGCCAAAGTTGGTAAATAAATATAAAAAACTTTAAAGTATTTTTCTAACTTTGAAAGAAAGAACCATGTTAAAAGAACAATAGTTTCAATTTAGCATTTAAAAGGAAATAGTGTATTCTTACACCGAGAAAAAATTCTGTGAGTGACATCTAGAAACTAAATTGTGACTCTAGTAAAAATAATTACATGCCATCCTTATAAATTCTAATATCCTTTGAATGCCCCTAGAACCCCCTATTAGAATTCTAGAGCGTTTGCTTATTATTATCCAAATTGAATTTATTTAAAAAGTTCTACATATAAATGCGAACACAAAAGGCGAGTGTTAGCAACTATAATATGAATTTATAACACAATGGACAATATTCCTGTGACGTCACAGTAGGTAAAATCGCCGAACACGTAGGTGATATTTTGTAAACAAATTAGATTCAAGATGCCATTTTATTGTTACGCATAACATTTTCCTAAATATTTCTCCAGTGAAACTTAATAATCATATATCTGTTCAAACAAGAACAAAAGAGAAATGTAAACAACTGAATCGAATGATAAAGTTAAGACTGTTTCATATCGTAAAATTGCAGAACATTTTATGTATATACACACACACACACATATATAATGAATAAAAGATTAATAAGAACATTTTATACACACACACACATATATATATATATATATAGACATCAAAGTTTAAATAATTAGAATTTCAGTCACTTTAATAAAGGAATTTATTAAATGGAACATCCATTTAAATTTGTTAACATCACCTCAGTTCACATGGAAACTTTTAATATTACATGTGTGATTAATATTAAGGTATATTACTAAAACTGGATTAAAAACGAAACAAAGGTATCACTATATCACTCTTACTTCAATTTCATATAATCTGTAACTCTTATAAATAATATTGCAAGATAAAAATTTGCAAGCCACAATGCTTTGCTATGTTAGAGTTGAGGATTGTTTGCCTAACCAGCTGATATTCTTGTAGCCTCGAACCTCGAACCCAAAGTCGGAATATGGTCCATTCTTGGAAATCAAATGATAATTTCTCGCAATACAAACGATTCATAATGTCCACCATATTCATAATAGAGTTCTAACAGATGACGTCACGAGCATGTTTGCTGAGGGACAGTTGACCCCACTGACCCATTTTATCATTGCGGAATAGTGTTACAAATTTATTGTAACACAGTTTTGTAAATATATTTGTAAAAGCATAAAAAAATTCTACTACTAAGCTTCCAAAGGCATGGAAATAGTAGCGCTGTCCTTCAGCAAAGTACGGTTTCTAAAAAAAAGTCACGTGGTTGTTAGAACCTAATATATTGTTTCATTATCTTGAAATGTATAGACTAGAAATTCTCGATCATTTCGTCTATTCAGTTTATTGGCTTACTTTCTACGCATAGTTCGGAATCTATATTTCTAGTTTAAGAATTCAGAAAATGACTATTCATTCTAGATGAGGGCGGTATATTTTTTCCACAGTGCATATTCGTAATATTTACGTATAGGTTCATTATTATTATTATATTAAACCAAAACATATTTTTATTCTTGTACTTTGTTTTTATTAAAAATTTCTGAGAGAAAAAAAGTTTTGCATTTACATATGAGCTCGGATCTATCTTCTGAAATTTCATTTTTCAATTAGCATTTTGGTGTTGTTAGATATTCATCTTACAGTCGAAAAATGTGTTCCTTTATGGGTAATGATGTTGTCAATTTTCGAAGAAGGAGGCCCATCTGGTGGCGGAATACATACTGGTCTTCAGAGGCCGGTGCCGGGTTTGAATCATTGTTCAGACAAGCTTCGGTATCGGTATCCACTTTAAGTTGCAAGCGTCAGTGTAATGAATCTTAGTGTGTAAAAAATGACCGCAGAGTGACCAAACCAAACTAGTCCTAAGAGAAAGGGTATTTTCTATGTTAAACGGGAAAAAAAAAAAAAAAAAAAAAAAAAAAAAGAAATCTTTAGTTTTTTTTTTTTTTACTTTACACATAAATAGGTTCTAATTGAAAATAAAACTGAACTCAAACGCTTTTTCCCTTTAATTTCAACTAAAAGGGGAAATTTTAATAAATTAAAATATACATATGTATACACCATGGAAGCAATTAACAACCGAGTTAAACTTGTATGAAGATTATTTGGAAGAAATAGTGCTATGTTCAAAAGCGACCTCCCAATTTGTTTGAAAAGAAAAGTTTTTGGTCAGTGAATTTTGTCTGTTTGAACTTATGCTTCAGAAACTTGGTCATTAACATGTGAAGCTATACAAAAACTTCAAACAACCCAGAGAAGCATGGAGAGATGCATGTTAGGATTCACCCGAAGAGACAGAAAGCGAAACACTTGGATTACAAAGCAAACCAAAATTACTGATGTTATTTCTAGAGTTAAAAATTAAAATGGAGCTGAGCTGGACACCTTGGCGAGAAGAAATGATGATAGATGAACCACCAAAGTACTATTTTGGATACCGAGATATAAGAAAAGACCGAGGAAGAGACCACTGTGTCGTTGGAGAGATGAAGTTGTGAAGTTTGGAAGAGCAGAATGGAGAAGAAATGCAGAAAAGAGGGCAGATTGTAATTACCTAGGAGAAGCCTTCATCCTGCAGTGGAATCATAAAGTCTGAAATTGGTGATGATGGTATACATATTTTTTTCTGTATATGTATATATATAAGGTAAAGCTAGAAGAGATTGCGCACAATTAAAAAGAATGATATAAAAAATCTAAATGTTACTGTTTTGCTAAACTATTGTTGAATAATTTTGAATTCATTCATTTTCTAAGCATTTCATTGCCATGCAAAAAAAAAAAAAAAAAAAAAAAAAAAAAGGGGGGGGGGGGCATTAAACAAATACTTCTAATAGACCATAATGCATTGGGAATTTTTTTGCGAGTCTCAGTACACAAATCATTTGTGTTTTTTATAACCTTTTCCAGTTTAGAACATGATATAAAGCTTAAATAATGTATATCAGTTTCAAGACATTCTATAAAAATTAACGAAATTGGAGCGCAGACAGACGGATAGACTAACAGAAGTCCTAATCACTCTTAAACATGGTTGTATAATTCTAGCAGTTTTCAGTTTTAACCCCTAATATGATTATATCGGGGTGGCCCTAAACCTTAACACTAACCACACCCTATTCTGTAGAAAACATGTCTTTTGCATATATGTCGAATAAACGGCAGTTTCAGTATGCATTGTGCAATATTAAATTACTAGGAAACCCATGCGAAATTTCCGCACTTTATTTCTTTTCTTATTTACCTTTAAAATTTGAAACTCATAAATATTATAGCATTTCACCACCTAATTAAAATTTTAATTCATCAGAAGACAAAGTGTTAATAAAACCAAATAAATATTGTGCAATAGTGAAACCAGAATCATTCAAAGAAAAGTTTTAAAATAAAATTCATGGTTCATGACCCTGTTTTCATACCTCCGCAGGCAGTACATTTGAACTCCCATGACGCCTTTTAAATTTTTATCGCCAAGAGTGCGATGACATTTTACTTATTTTGAAATAAATTTTTGTTTAAAAAAAAAATCCCATTTTGATTATACATTTTATGATTGCATTTTTTAGTCAGTTTATTACAATAATTCATATTCTGCATATATCTTTAAAATATTGCTAGGTTTCACATGACGCTTGCAAAGGTTCTGAAGAAGCAACTAAAATTACATTTATCTATAAAATAATGTCATCATACAAATGTCGTCATTTTTCTTATTAGATCATTGAGCTGAGTCCGCTTGCTTAAATATTGTTCATTTTTATTTTTATTTTTTTTTATCCTCACTTTTATTAATTTCACTACTGTCATATCGTTTCGACAAAAAATAATTGTAACTGGTCCACGTTAGAGAAATATTATATAGATGCTTTATAGAAATATTCATTGAAAGCTCTTCTCTCATAAAAAGCACTGTTTTTGAATTCTTTTTGGTGTTCCTGCACACAAACCATCGGGGTTATTTACAACATTTTCAAAAGTGAGCATGCCATAGTGAACTTAAATGACATATATATCAGTTCGAAGGAATTTTATAAATGTTTATGGAGGTTAGAGCGCGGACAGACAATCTTAAGCCACAAACATTTTTGAAATATGTTGAATTTACTACAATATGTTGTATTCAACATTTTTCAACCATGTTGAAAAGTGTTAAAAAGGTAATGAAGAGGTGAATGTATGTGTATGTATGTGTATGTATGTGTGTGTAGAAAAAAATTGCATGTGCAATAAATAAAAGCAATTATGAAAAATCGATTACAAATAATTAAGATTATAAGCATCTTAATTTATTTTTTTAACTATTTTTTTAACTAATTGTAATAAAAAAAAATAGAAAGAAAGAAAGAGTATTAGTCAGTGACATCATTGACACTTTTTATCACTTATTTTTATTAATAAAGATTTGATAGACAATAATTCAATTTTAAATATCTTTGTCTGTATTAAAATAGCTTTCCATAAATTGATTAAATGTCTTGTATACATGTAGCAAAACTTCAGCTGTTAAATGGTATGAAGTGAGTTTTATTTTAACTAGAACTGGGAGCCCAGGGAGCCCAAGTTCTCTCCTCTAAATTATTTTCTACTTGAACATGTATTATCATTACAATCACGGTGTCTTATAATTTTAAATAAAAGCGCTTTCCTACCACCACCCCCTTTTTTTTTACTGCAAAATAATAATAATAATAGCAATAGTAATGATAGTAATAATAATTACTCCATTCACTAAAACTCATTATATCATCATGTGTAAAGAAATTTTTCCTAAACAGAATTAGCTCTTTATATATAAAAGAAATTGCTTACACTTTTGTATTATAATTACATGATACCTAGCAAATTAAGTTTGTTATGAAACTACTTCGAATAGCATAACTTATCTAATTTAACTCGATTCTTTCGATGAAAAATCGATAAACTTAAATGTCAAAGGTTGTCCAAAAACATTAGAGTTAATAAATATATTTATTCAATAGAGAATCGAATTACAATAGCAGCAGAGAAAGTTCTAAATAGAACCGGCTTTAAATTGGAGCGATGAATATTCGGAAGGAACGATGATAGATAATTTGACAATTATTTGATCTTCTCGAGTGACATCAAAAGAGCCGCGACCAAAAATCAATCGAAATAAATACATTTATATCTCTTTGATTAAAAACTGAGCGGCTGAGACCTTGAAAGATGATGTAATAATATACTCCAATTAAATATGTATTTTCCTAAGGTGTGTTATTTTTAGCATCGAATGTTTTAGTTATTTCAGATAACTGATTTGTTTTTGGTTATTATTATAATACAGTGTAATAGAAAAAAATTGACCTTGACTTTAATTCTATAAATAATGATCTTATCCATGTATCATAGACTGCAATGTTGCGTACAAAAAAGATGCAGAATATTTTATAAAATCATTTAAAATTTCCAGGAGATCAAATTTCCAGATTTACAAAATTTTAATTTTTCATACAGCCTCATAAGAAAAAACTAGTTGGCATAGGTGGACTCTGCTCAGTTCCCTATCATATGTATGTTCTCATAAATTTCTTGTACAGGACTTATTATATAAATGTTAAGAGAAATGAATTTGACCAAACGCTTGACACAGTGACAGAACGAAATCCTCACCTAATAGGCTACCCACCATTCAGTTCGATAACTTATTCTAATCTATTAATTTATTTTATTGGGATCAATTTCGTAGTTTATTTTCATGACACTATTTCCAATGCAACTTTCCTAAAAATGCGTATTTTTATGAAATATCTGCCCATTTTGCTATGTTGATAAAACCTTAAATTTCGAATAACTTACGAAATTTTCCTATTAGAATATTTGTAGTCAATCATGTTCATACAAGTATCATAAATGTTATTTTGAAATTGTCTGATATATTTATGATCCTTAAAATGGACGTTTATGGTCGATTTTGCCTTATTCTGCCATTTTAAGTAAATCGTAAATTCCAAATAACTTACGAATTTTTTAAATTAGAAAAATCATACTCTATGGTATCCATGTCAGTATCCTAAATAATATTTCGGAAGTGGTTTGACATCTTTACGAGGAAAATATCACTCAAGATAGACGTTTATGTGAAATTTTGCTCTATTCTGCCATGTTAAGAAATTCGTAAATTTCCAATAACTTACGAAATTTTTATATTGGAAAATTCATAGTCATTAATACTCATACCAGTGTCCTAAATAATATTTCAAAAGTAGTCTGACATCTTTACCATGAAAATATCTCTCAAAATTGACGTTTATGTGAAATTTTGCCCTATACTGCCATGTTAAGAAATTCGTAAATATCCAATAACTTGCGAAATTTTGAAAGTAGCATATTTATAGTTACTGATGTTCATTCCGGCATCAAAACTGATATTTTAAAACTGGTCTGACATTTTTACAGTAAAAAGTTTCCATTTAATGCACGTTTAAGTGAATTTTTGTCATATTCTCCCATGTTAAGAAAATCGTAAATTTCGAATAACTGCTGAAGTTTTTAAATTCGAATGTTGCAAATGAATAGGGTTCTTGCCAGTGTCTAAAGTAATATTTTAAAACTGATCTGACCTCTCTGCGACAATTTGTTCTTCAGATATCGTGTACACAGACTAACAAACTAACGGACTATCCCACTAACCCACTAACAGACTAATACACTAAGAGACACCCTACAGACAGGCACCATACAAATTTTGTCATTTTCGGATTCCTCACACCTGAAAACGCGTAAAAAAGTCAAAAAACCGAGGTCGAAAATTTTCACGATTACCTAAGTTCCCCATACCTATAGTATGATGGGGAACTAAAAAGGCAAAGTGTGCTCCATATACTGATAAACTTATGTATAAAACTGCAGTAAAGTGATGAATATATCAAAGGATTGATAATATATAATTCGACAAATACATTGAGCGACATATAAAATGCAACACCATGAAAGAGTGGGCATAATGTGGTGAAAATTTATACACAGACAGCAGATGGCCTCTGCTGACTGTGTATCTAAATAATTGATGCTGTTTACAAAAAGATAATTTTAGTTACAATGGCGTAATATGGGGTGATCAGCACAAAGTAGGGTCTTCCACAGTTACTCCATAGTTAGCTTATGTATTCCATTTTTATATTAAAAAAAAAAAAAAAAAAAAAAAAAAAAAGAAGAAGAAGAAGAAGAAATAAGAATAAAAAGTAGAAATTATAATTTTTTTGTTATCATTATTATTATTATTATCATTATTCGCTTGTCAATTTTCATTTAAATTTTTCATAATTTAGAAAGTTATTGTTAATCCTTAGAAAGAAACAAAACAGACTTTAATTTCAATATTTCTCAACTGTTACCAATTACAAAAAATAGCAGGACCAGGCGGACAAATTCTTTTTATGTGTGAGTTAGAGAAATGCCAAAAGTTTTTTTTTAGTTTTGAATGCTAAGTTGTATTTCTAGTTTTATCATAAAATATTAATTTTGTTTAAGCAATGAGTTTTTTTTAGGACTGAGGACTATTAGTCTCAATCAGGGATTTTTACGACGTCATTTTTCGATATTTGGACATTTGTCGAAATGTAAAATTTATCGAAAATATAATTGAATAATTTGAAAGCGATGTTATAATTTGGAAAAAAAAAAAAACAAAGTTCAGTAGCCTTAAAATAAAACATCGTGTACTATATGGAGAAAAATACTCAAACACTCTATTATGATTTTCTCTCTTTTGTTTATTTAACAACTCCTCTTTCTTTACTTTATCTACAAACTGTGAATTACTCAATGTTCGGAAAGTCGAGTGGAGTCGCTCCAGATTTTTACATTTATTTCCGCGCCTCTGAATTTCAAGACGAAATATTTTTATTGAAACACAACCATCGAAAAAGAATTTATCACTTATAAAAATCTTTTACAATAGATACTGATTTGTATATCATAAATTGTTCCTCAATTCAAATATTGATTCTCCTCAGACAAACGAGAATTTCGAGTTCATTGTCTTTCTTCTTCTGTAACTTAGCCTTTTATTTTAAACTTCGTTACTTGCCATTTTGTATTTTCAAGATTGGAACGTTAAAGTGTCTAGACAAAGCCTCAAGAATGGAACGCGAAGTGATTTCAGCTTAGAATTGGTACATAAATTTCGAAATTGCAATTTTCGAAAGAAGGAGAATCAGATGTTTCAAAATAAATGGAGAACAAGTTAGTGTTCAATCGTTGAAATGAGGCAGTTTTTTATGAAAAAATGTCGTAAGTTCAAGAATGATATCTTAGTAATTTGGATAAACGTTTTTTGCATAAAAGATGGCTTAATTAACTTTTAATAAAGCTATATGAAAATTCTAATACATATATTGACACGTTTTTTATTTATTCAAAAAGTAAAGGCAAAGAAAACTCTAATAAACGAGAGAAAATATGAGGCAGCCATTTTACTTACAAATTGTATGAATGCGTCTGTTGATTACAGCTTAATTTTTAAACGAATTAATAAAATTATCAGTATACCTATAAATCAATAAGTATATTATCATTAAGGGTCCACTTCACTCACCGCCGCCAAAAGCCGAAGCTAATGTTATTCTATGGGAAATTTTTCTTTACAAATAACTTATTAACTAATACATATTTTTAAATTCTGTTTTCACATTCTGAAAATTCCCAACTGTTAAATTGACGGATCTTCTTTAAAAAAATATTATTTTTTAATTTTTTATGTTTTATTTTGAAGCTGAAAAATACGAATTTTCAATATGTGAATTTTTTTTTTTTTTCCTTTTTCTATTTACAATTTCAAAATAAAATATTAAAAATAAAAATAAAAAATAGATTTTTAAAAAAGGTCCGTTAATTTAACAACTGAGAATTTTCTGAATGTGAAAACAGAATTTAAAAATATGTATTAGTTAATAAGTTATTTGTAAAGAAAATTTCCCCATAGAATAACATTGGCTCGGGCTTCCGGTGACGGTAAGTGAAGAGGGCCGTTAAAAAAGCATAGTTGGATTAGATAAATGTGTGAATATCTAGTGTACCTGGGATTCTTTTCATCTTCATTATTATTATTAGTTATTTGCAGAAATTGGGACCACATGTAAATATCTTAGGAATTTGCTGTCATGTGAAGAGAAATTTGTAGGATTTTGCTTATATTACTTTGATACTATCTTATTAATGTGATTTCATTTTTCTCCCTGCGAAATGTTTGAAAAGGTTTTTCGTACACACACATTGTATCGGAACTATTTTGTGTAGCCCTGTAAACTAATTACCAGTTCTATGACTATCATTGTGCACAGAAACCACACTTTGAAACATTCCAATAACATATGTTTATCTCATTATGTTTAATGGTGCGTAACCATGTCAAAATGCACTTATAAGAAATAACGACTGTAGACCGTAATGGTACGGAATTCTTTTGTATGTCCCTGTATCAATTTGCATCTCAGCATCTTTTTTTTTTTTTTTTTTTTTTACAAAAAAAGGTTAAATGCTTTTTAAAATTTTTAATGTTTTTTAAATGTTTTAATTTTTTTAATGCACACATTCATCAAATTCTGACAGTTTAACCAATTAAATAATTTTTCGTCTTCACTTTTACTCATTGACATTTTCTAATGGTACATACATTAGCGTTTTTCCATCTATTAAATCCTAAGAAAAATGAATAAAATGACGATTTATAATTTTTATAATTTATATCTGCAGTAATTTTATTTTAAATATAAAATTTTTCTTTATATATCTATATCTATCTATCTATCTATCTATCTATCTATATATATATATATATATTTTTTTTTTTTTTTTTTTCTACTCTCAAGTTTTGTTGGAGTAACAAAAATATGTGTGGCACAACAAAATTTTCTGTTTAAATGTGTTTTTTCAGATTAACAAAATAATTTTTATTGCACTAGTAAAGTTAAAAAAAAAAAAAATATTATGTTCATGCAATTAAATACAAAGAAAATTTGTTACAATTTTGTGAATTTGTCAACAATATCTTTTTGTTTTGACATAACAAAACTGATTTTTTTTTTTTTTTTTTTTTTTTTTTTTTACTTCAAATAGAAATTTTGTTTATAACAACAAAGTAACAGAGCTCATTTTGTAGTTTTATTTAAATCCTTTCTACGAATGTATTGAAATTCATATGCATTGCTGAGAAAAATAATTTTTATACAGTTCTTAGAAATCTTATTACTTTACTTTATTTTATTTATTTATTTATTTAGTACGACAGGACAGGACTAGTGCTTTCAGTTAGACTTTTTTGCGATGTCGCATTTGCTACGTGTTTCAGCTTAAATATGCCAGGTTTTATTCGATATACAAAGCTACGCCATTCAACCGATCGCTACGAAAATTGGTACACTTATTAATCCATACAAAATCTAGCTAAAGCCGTACTTTTCAGTTTAATGGGATAATTGGGTCAAAAGATACTAAATAAAAATTAACTAATTCTAATAATTTTACCTTTAAAATTATTAGAAATGGAAAAACAAATTGATACCAAAAGAAAAAAAAAATCTCATACATTTTTTTCCAACAGAAAAGGAAATATATTTATTTTTATGTCGAAGAAACAATGAACGTCTAGCATTTTCAAAGCAAAAGACACTTTTTTTTAACGCTTTTTGTATATTTAGACCAATTAAAAAGGTGTTTTTCTTTTTTTGTCTCTCGTATAAAGTTAAAAATTATATTTAAAATAAAACTAAAAATATCACTTGAATGAAATGTAACAGCTTTATTATAGGACTAGGCGGCGAAATTTGAATTTTGGTACCGAAGTAGCTCGGACATTTCTCGCCAGCGTATTTACCTACGTAATTGTAATAGTTTATTTTAGTTCATCGTCAAACTGGCAACAAAAATTTAAAAGTAACCAAGATTGTCCTATACTATTCTAAAGCTGTAACAAAGATATTTTAAGATATGAATATAATAACTGTTGCTAAGAAACGCAACACAGTTACCGCACACCTTTATATAGATGAACAGACTAAAAAAAAAAAGCCTTATTGCGCTAAATTAAATTTTGTTTTGTGCAATATTTTATATCTATTATTTTTTTAAGGCCTTTTTTTTATTTTTATTTATTACTATTTTGCCATGTTTTTATTAACTTCTAATCGTGTTTGTTTATTTGTCCGGTACAAATCTTGCAATCTATTTTTAACTAACTTCCCTACTAGCTAGACATTTGAAACTTTCACAGCAGCTCAGAACCCGGTGACAACGCAATACTTCGAAGTAAGATTTTCGAATAGTTTTCTTTTAATTAATTAAAATATGAAAATAATAAGCTCCTAATAGCAATAAAAATAGCCATTAAAATATTAGCTACAATTTAATTGTTGCCAAAAAAAATTACGAGTTAATTTTCCTTCGACATAAAAATAAATACATTTAATTAAACGTGAACTTTAAAAATTTAAACTTTTTTTTTTTCATTATTATTATTATTAGTTCACTGAACTGAGTCCGCATGCTTAAATATTGCTTATATATTTTTTTTTATCCTCGCGTATTTTATTAATGATTCATCAGAAAATTTAAAAACATGGTACACCCCGCGACAAAAAGATGGAAACAAAGGGTTTTTTCCTAGATTTTTTATAAAATAACGTTATCTAAATTGTGCTTATCATTTATTATTATTATAAAATAACACTATTCCTGGACTAATTTTTGTTTTAAGACTCATAAAATTTTTGTAATTTAAGACTACACTCCGCGACAAAAGATAGGAACAAAGGATTTTTTTTTTTAATTTTTCATAAAATAACATTATCTAAATTGTGCTGATCATTTATTATCATATCAAAATAGTATCATGTCAAAAACATATTAAATATTTGAATCAAATTCAAAATATTCATATTCAAAATAATCATATTCAAAAAAAAAAAAAAAAAAAAAAAAAAACCTTTATTCCTATCTTTTTGTCGCGGTGTGTAGTCTTAAATTAGAAAAATTTTAGTCTTAAAATTTTTCTAAATGAGTCTTAAAACAAAAATTAGTCCAGGAATAGTGTTATTTTATAATAATAATAAATGATAAGCACAATTTAGATAACGTTATTTTCTGAAAAATCAAAGAAAAATCCCTTTGTTCCTATCTTTTTGTCGCGGGGTGTATATAAAAAGTTTATTTTTATTTTTTTTTAAATCTTGTAATTATATTATTATAAATTTCTAATTAAACCTCTTTCTTTTTTCAGATCTCCCACCTTCTGCTAAAGCCAAACGTGTTCTTCTTGGTCTACTGAAAGGATGTTGCCTGCTTGGATTGTTGTGGATATTCGTGTGCTCGTTGGACCTTCTCAGCACTTCTTTCCGATTGCTGGGTGGCAAACAGGCAGGCAGAGTCTTCAGAGACAGTGAATTGCTCAGAAATCCAGTTGTGGGACTCATGATAGGAGTACTTGCTACAGTGCTGGTCCAGAGTTCTTCAACGTCGACATCCATTGTGGTCACCATGGTGGGCACCGGGTGTAAGTAGTTTTTTTTTTTTTTTTTATGACGCATAGTACCATTTGATTTTATTTGTGCAAAAATGAATTGGACAGTTAAAATAAAGAAATTTGTAAAATAATTTGAAATAAAGGCTATTTAAAAAGCCTTGAACCCCGACTGCGTTTCAAACACATGTCTTTTGCTCCTGGAATGTAATATGTTATTCTCTATTCCACTTAACCCCTTAACGCGCGCTGTCCTCGCTGCGAGGACGCAAAATTTAAGATCCAGCTGCAAAAATTCATCCCGGAAAATTTTTAGCAAAAATTCACGTTTATAACAGATCAGAAAAGGCCGGTTTTTTTTTAACCTTAAAATTTAAAATTTCTTTTAGCTTAATTTAGTTGATGAATTCCGGTGGCAGTATAATTTAAATGATCCGAATTATCTTGCGCCGCAAAGGATTAAAGGGTTTTATAGAATTCCCACCAGTTTTTTTTCTTTTTTTCTGAATGGGTAGGATTGTAAATTCTTTTCACTTTTCATTTGATCAATTCTTTGTATTGGGCTTTCCTAATTGGACTAATCTCTTCTAAAAATGGATCAAAATGTGCAATTGCTTGCAAATGTTAGTGTCGTCATATTACGTTGAAAATGAATTGAGCCCAACTCTATACAATGTTGTTATGTTTCATATGCAAATAATGAAAATTTATTGCATGCAGTCATTTTCATGACAGTTACAATTAATTATCAACTTTCACGTTTTGTAAGCAATAAAGCGCCAATTTGTCGCTTCTGTGCAATGTCATCTCTCACCTGATGACATATCTCGGAAAAATAGTCATTGAAACTTACTAATCATAAAATGACATTGAGGCTAACGTGTGATTTAGAATTTTAATGGGTCATATGATATTAACATATTGTATGTCACCACTACGGCTTAATATAGCTTGATTGTTCGATCAAGGACACTGATGCTTCGGCACTGTTATGAAGTCTTTGTTCTACGAGAATTCAGCTATCAGATTTTTTTCTTTCTGTGGAAACAGACATCAGAAGGAATCGGCTGCCTAAAATGTTTTTTTCATCTCTTTTTATGTTCTTTGTAAGTTTAGACTACTTTAAAAACCTATACCAATTCATAGAAAATCGTAAATTTTAAACAGGGAGGTTAATATATTTACATTCATATATATATATATATATATATATATACATATATTTGTGGGAACTTCATCAATAAATCATTTTCTAAAATAGAATGCCCATTTCGTAGCCAAATGGTCAGCGCTCTGGCCTTCAGTTACCTAGTTCGAATCTCGGTTGAAGCCTTGAGGTTTTTAGTGGTTCGGAATCCACTTTAATCCGTAAGATACCGGTCTAATAAATCTTAATGTGAGAAAAAAACAAATTGTTGAGTGAAACCCCAAACCCAAACCTAAAACTGAATTAGCGACATTGTCATGTTTAGGAAATAACTCTTCAAATTATACCGGCTGTACCCAAAAGCGATGCTTGCCGATCGGCGGGCTCAGTCTCTTTCGACGTTTATGGCCCTTTTTGGTTTCCTGCCAGAAAAATTGTGACTCTCTACTGCTTTTCAGTCAAAGGACGATGGAAATTGTCGAAGGAGAAAGGAAAAACGTTTAGTAAGGTGAATGAATAATTAAGTAGCATTTCTCGTGTGGCTGTGAAAACTCTGCTTTTTTATTTATTCAAATAGAGGCTTACTATTAGTCTAATCAACGTTTCCTATTGTAAATTTGCTTCGGATGTACACAGTTTCTTAGTTGTCTCAGTATACACATTAATTGACACTAGTACTTGTTTAAAAATGTCGAAAGAGAAAGAAAAACTTCTAATGAAGTGAATGGACAATTAGGTAGCATTTCCGGTGCGGCTGTGAAAGCAAGAGACACAATCCCGCTCTTTGATTTATTCAAATAGAGGCCCATTATTTCAATATTTGTGGAAACCTCAAAAACAAGACGTGATGGAAACCTCCTGCATAATGTAACCAATAGCAATCTATTATAGCAATCTGTTTTATAGGTACCGATATCGTGTCACATACTGTAGTTATCGCAGTTTCAATACATATATGTTGAAATAGCTTTATATCACTAAAATACAGTGTTGCCAGTTTTAAGGACATTTTTGTTCAATAACCACCACTAAATTTTAATGGTAACGGTTGGCTAATCACTTCGAAAATTAATCATATTATGTATATAAAATACCATTTCTCAAAATTATTCGTGACTATTGAAAAAAATGTCCCCAAGTATTGCAACACTGCTAAAATACCCCGATTTATATGAAAGTTTTGAGAAAAGAGCCCGATGCGAATATGCTAATTGGATTAATGTAAGCTTATTTACAGAAGTGTTATCATGCTATTGAAGCAGCCTGCAGCATAATAACTTGTCAGGGTAAAAAATTTAGTGTAATATATATAAAGTTATTCAATACTAGTACGACAAAATTGAGGGACGGGGCGAAGCTTAAAAACTATTCGAAATTATTTCAGTTCCGAAAATACCTTCTTCGTATAAAAATTAAAAAAAGGGGGAAATAAAGACATAAATTACTATTATCTTATACTTAGCAAAAGTACACGTGCTACAGAAAATGTTTAAAATTCCTAGAAAACGTTTAAATTTTTAAATTAAGATCTTATAAGTACAGATAGAACAATGGTACCGCAAGGAATGCCTAGCCTGATAGATTTCTAAGCCGAATCTGTGGACATTTCCTTTGAATTTAAGTGTATGAGCAACAAGTCTTCTGTTTATTTGGAGAGAATCTCATATATTATTTCCTTTTATATAATCCCAGAAAGATTCTAGGCATGGCTCAGAGATCTACTTGTCTACCATGACCGTTCGAATGTTGTTTGAATATTTCATTTGAATCGGCCATCAATGTTAAATCGGCTGAAGGGTTTCATCATACTGAAGCCGCAACGTGTAGTGCAGCAGAAAAACTGGGGATTTTCCACAGTTCTATCTATACGTAGGCGATATCGGAGAGGTCTAAAAAGGTTATTTTCAACAAAATTGATCCAGACATTTACTACAAAATAATTTGCAGATGCACATGTTCGTGTAGCATTAGGACTGTTCAATGCCAACAAATGGATGTTTTGTGGATTAAAAGCTCTCTCTCTATATCCCTTTCCCTGTAAAATTTACCTTATCCATGGACAAAACAAATGTAATAAATTCAGTATCTACTGCACACTTAACTAAACTCTTTTGCTATTGATAATCTTTGGGATTAAATGTTTGGACATGCTGTAAATGCTATAGTCAGAAATCTTCTGCTGAAGAATCTTTTAAATGGTCGATTAAGAAATATCCAATCATTAAGTTCTTAACGCATACATGAACTAATTTGCACTACTTAGGACTACCTTTTCGTTGTCCTGCGTTCATTCCTAATTCAAGGCAGAAAATACGAAAAAAATATTCTGGCATAGTTTATGTTGCAGATGTGATGCGAGACATACAACTCCTCGGAAAACGTTTTTGATACAAATGAATAGTGTATATTTGCACATGTTGGATATTTCAATTCACTTATCCAGTAATATTAGTGATTGGTTCTCAAATGTTAGTTTTGAAACTTTGTAAAGTTCAGTTCTATTACAACGCCCTCTATCGCATGAGAAAGGCATTTCTAACTCTGCAACGCCATGTGATTCCTAATCAATTTTCAATCTGCTTACCTCACCACAAATTTATTGCACTGGCGTTGAATCACCTTGTATTAACAACAGTTATAAAAAGTTACAGCTTAAAATAGCCGAAACTTTAGTAAAACTAATAAAGAGAAAGAACAAACAAACAACGGTCTTTCAATAAACGAATCCCCCCCCCCACACACACACACACACAAAAGAAAAAAGAAAGAAAGAAAATGACCTGATTTGAAGCTTATATGTATTAAACAATCAAAAATATTTAGATTAGCTCAATTCTTTCAGCAAAGGATATGGCAGCTTGAAAATATTTCTTGAGTTGTCTTGAAAAAATCTGACGTATATACTAGAGGATATAAAGTAAAAACAGAGAGAGACTGTATATTTGTGGATTATTTTGCTTCATAGACCAACACATCTCTCTTGCAATGTAAGACTAAGGTACAGAGGTAGAAGTAAAATCAAATGGCTGGAAACCTCGAAAACTTGAAAATCAGGGAATCATGTAGCACAGGAAAAATTAGAAAAATGTGAGAAAATTTAATTAAAACCTGTAAATGTTCTTTAGTTTTGAATAAATCTTGTACAAAAATTATGAAATATTGATTACACACAGAAAATTTCAGGCAAAAAAAAAAAAAAAAAAAAATTATATATATATATAGATAATATATATTGAAAACCTTTTCAAACATTGAATAGATGAAAACAAAAAACATTGAATAAGATGAAACAGAAAAAATACAAAAAAAGGTTACGAATATCAAGCAACCTTAAATTGAAACATGCAAATTCATTACGTTTTCAAGAATATTGAATGAATATTGCATGTAAAATTGGTGTTATTTCTGTCTTGTTGTATACAAATTGAAAGTTTAATCAGAAAGAATAATATGTGAAAAACCAAATGAGAATCAAACTTACATAAATTCAAGCAGCAATTTTAATATATATATATCGAGTTCTAAAATATCACTTCAAAATAGAGGATAAAGTCTTAGGAAATTCAGAGAAATATAACCCATACCCGTCCTGGAAATGTCAGGGAAATTCAAATGGGTCAAATACAATTCGCCTTTATAAAAATACTAACTGAAGAGTTTAGATAAAGAAAATGTTTTTTTTTTTTTTTTTTTTTTTAACTGTTCAATGCAAGAATTCGAAATAAAACTGTAATTTTTATAATTTGATATCTCAATTGTTTGGCATAAATTTGAACCATTACGCTGTCTAGCATCCATAAATGTATCGTTTGTTCTGTAAGTTTCCTTTAAACCTCAAATAAAGTTATACGTTTTCCGTAGAAAATAAACAATGCAACTTGTTAAAAAACGGAATCGTTGAAGCAAGTGATTGCTCAAACGTTTCCATCGAGGATTAGCACTGTAATCTGTATTGATTAGGGTGTATTACGGTTTCCTTGAACCAGACTCCTGTCTTTAATCACTGCGTTTGATGCTGCGAAAAGTTTGTATTATTATTATTATTTGTATCAGCTCGCCACTGATCGATGATTCACATTAAATGTTTCTAACGAATAAAAACAAAGCCATACCAGTAGGTTCATGAAACAATTATGCATTTGTCATTCATATTATTGCACTTAATAAAAGTGAGGGAAGTTACTAGATTAAATTATATGTGCAATGTAATAGATTTTAAGCAACAATAATGACAAAATTTATTTGGATGAATTAAGCCTACAAGGCTCAATTTTTTTTAAATGTGCGACAAAAATGTATAGGTTGTAATTAGTGATCAGAAGGTAGGGAAAACTTATAAAAACAAAAATATAACCATATTTTACGGAAAAATCAACTTTACTTTTTAGCTCAGCGTACCATATGTGGAACATACATAAAAATATGATTTACTAATACGTTTACTATTGTGATAATAATAATAAAAAAAAGTTACCTCTGCAAAATATACACTTCGTTATAACACACAGTATTTTTTTTTTCCGAGTCAAAACTGTTCAATAACTATTCTTTTTTTATTTTTGAATTCAGAAAAACGACTAACGTATCACTTTCATTCAAATTTCACACTGAGTGCACTATAACAAAAACACGAACGACATCTTCAGGTAAAGATTCGTATTACTACATTGATAAACGTCAGTAGCTTCTATCAAGATGTCAAGAGATGTCGCTACTAATAGTTTTATAGCTATAGGAACGATTAAAATCGGTGTTCCACATATGGAACTGGGTGCCTTGTAGGGTTAAGTTGTTTCTATTAATTTAATCATCCCTTCATTAGATGTCTTCTGGTAAATAAAATGTAAAGGTGTCCTTCAAACATATATTATAAAATCTTGATCAGTGGTTCTCAATCTTTTATCCATTGCGAACTGCTTGTTAGAAACCAAATCTTTAGCGATCCACTTTAACATTTTGGCATTGAAATTTTTAAAAGATATTTCACCGTCACTCTCCACAAAAAATAATAATATATTTTTAAATATAATTGATTTTATTTCATTTAGTCCTTCATAAAACTCGATAAGAAGGGATTTAAAAGTAAAATAATATTATAGTTTTAAAAAATTAAAGAACACGCTTTTATAGAAATGTGAACTAAAAAACACAAAATATCTATCTTAGTATTAAAATGCAGGGTAAGAGAAAATCGTGTGAGTGACACACCATAATATTTACATACTTTTAAATCTTTAATTAAAATAATTTAGAATTAAACAAAAACCACTTTTAAAAAATCTCCTCTGACTGGGATCGAACGCTAGACCTTTAGGTTCGTAGCGCGGAGCTATACCTCAACGCCACGGTGTTCACGTAAAGTCTTTTTTTTACAATATAGATTTTTTGTTTGATCCCAGAGCGGTTACAAACATGCAAACATACATACAAACATACATACATACATACATACAGACAGGTGAAGCTAATAAAAGCGTGTTAAAAAGGAATTATTATACGAAGAAATATACTTATTAAGTATAATTTTGACAAAAAATATTTATAATCAGGCTTGTGTATTGGGTACTCTTGTTTTCGATTGCTATTTATGACAGCAATGAAATCCAAAAGGATTTCGATGATTACAGCTTATATCAACGCTTGGTTTTAATTTTTACCATTGCCGAAAACTCAATTTCACAAAGGTATGAAGATGTAAAAGGAAATAATATCACTAAATCTTCGGTAGTGATAATTAGATAATTTTGTTTGACAAAAATAAGCAGAATTGGACCAATTTACTACGATTAAAATTCAATTTTAATGATGCATTTAAGGATAAGCCAATAAATTTTTCATCGGTTTTCAACGCTATGCAAGTAGCAATGTTTTCCTTTAAGGGGATACGCAGTCATGTTCTCTTGTCATTTTCTTATTTCAGTAAAATAATGATTAAAATTTTCTTTCAAAGCATTCAAGTGTTTTTATATCTCAGTAATTATACTATGTGATACATTCATATTATTTCCCATCATAAATATCTGAAGCCCCACCAGTGCCCGAACGGTTTTGTGCTCAAAGATGGTAGATGGGAAGTACCGGGTTAGGACCCAAGTCACGCTCATCGACCTAGTCGTTCGGAGTTTTCCGTGGGTTTTTTTTTTTCGGAAACTCGCGTAAATACGGTCTAAAACCCCTTGCAAAGACCCCCTTGGAGGGCATTCCACCTATAAGCCTAGGACCCTATTGTAGTCAATCGGTTTTAAACCTCCCACAACAACATAAATGTTTGAAATGTTTCAAAACTTTCATATTTGTGGTTTTCAATGTCATTCTTCCATAAATTCATTTTTTGATGAGTCCTCGACTTTGTCATGTTCTGCAAATATACCTGTATTACCCATGTCTTGTAAGTATAAATTTAATTCATCAAGTTGACTGAATAGTCTGCTCCCACAACAACATAAATGTTTCAAATGTTTCAAAACTTTCATATTTGTGGTTTTCAATGTCATTTTTCCATGAATCCATTTTTTGATGAGTCCTCGACTTTGTCATGTTCTGCAAATATACCTGTATTACCCATGTCTTGTAAGTATAAATTTAATTCATCAAGTTGACTGAATAGTCTGCTCCCACAACAACATAAATGTTTCAAATGTTTCAAAACTTTCATATTTGTGGTTTTCAATGTCATTTTTCCATGAATCCATTTTTTGATGAATCTTTGACTTTGTCATGTTTTGCAAATGTACCTGTATTACCCATGTCTTGTAAGTATAAATTTAATTCATCAAGTTGACTGAATAGTCTGCTAAATACGTGAACACCAAAATAAAATTCCGATTACGCAATCATTTTTTCAATTCGTTTTTAATCGCCTGAAAACATTGCGATTTCTTCCCAAAGTTCTTCAATTCTTGTTAGTATTTTACCCTTTTAAACCGTGGTGCCAATTAGAATCGCAACATTTAAGATTTTCTAGAATCTAAATCTCCTACTGATTCAAAATGAACAATATTATAATTATACACATTTTCCTACTGAAAAGTATATGTTTTAGATGATATCACTATTCCTGTTGATGAATGAAATGATGTTTTACTCTATTCTGATAATAATATCGTAATCAGTTTCTTTTTTGGGGGGCAACTTTTAGTGAATTAACTATTTAAAATATTTTTCTTTTAATTATTATTATTATTAGGTTTACATTTTGTATTTTAATTAATTGTAACATGCATTTCTTTCAAAATCTGGATTTTTTTTTATTTATTGAAAAGTTACGATTTTAAATGGTATCCATAGTTACATTAACCCTTTGTGGCGTACTGTCCTCGCTGTGAGGACACAATTATTAAGTTCTATCTGCAGAAACTCATCCGGAAATTTTTTAGCAAAATTTTACTTTTATAACATAGCAGAAAAAGTTTTTAATTTATTTTAATTTTGTTCGTGAATTCCGGTGGCAGTGTAATTTAAATGATCCCAATTACCTTGCGCCGCAAAAGGTTAAGTGGTTACATTACATGGTATATTATCCATATCCGCTAAACTGAAGTTTTTAATACATTTTGAAATAAAAACATGTGCTTTAATTTTTAATTTATGCATTATTTTTCTTTCATTTTCTGTCTGTTAGTTTGTATGTTTGTTTGTTCTATGTACTTTCTGAATTTCAAATGAAATCATATTGTAGACATTATGTAAAATGTGTGAACTTGATTAGTATTGTGGGGGAAAAATAAAGTAGAATTAAACAGGTTGATTTTTGTGAAAATTAAATAATTTTTCATCATCATCTCCCTGTTTGTCTTATGTAGCATTGCAGTTATTATTTAAACGGCTGATCCAGATGATTAGAAGAACTTCTGCTTCTGAAATTTGGCTTATTAAAAAATGAAACATCTATCATTTCGTGATATTTTGTATAACAAAATTCTTTTATATATAGTTCGAGTGTCTAGATAATAAGAAGTTAATATTCTTTGAATACTTAATCAGTAGAATTCCTAACTAGATTTATATATATATCAAAGTTCAAGGCAAATATCGATGTAAAACATTTTTATACCATTAACGAGAATCTTGTACAGTGATGAGATTGGACATTTAGATTATGTAAAAGATATTATACATATTATTAATATTTGACATGCGATTGCATATATTTATTAACCGATTATTAATTAGTTAGTCGTTAGAGATTTGTATAAATGCTTGGGAGGGGTTTAGGGGGTTTACGGTCATTTTTTGCGCACATTAAGGCTCATTAGAACGGGATCTACCTTTAAAGCGGTTTTTGAACTGTTGCGAATATTTATGCCTGAACTAGGATTCGAACCCAGAAACTGGTAATTAAAAGCCAAAGCTCTAACTAATCGGCTACCAGAGAGGCTTAAGTACAGTGCGGCCACATATCCTAAAACTAGCAGTGAGGACGCGTCCAAAATGTTGGAGGGATGCCAGCGTGACCGACACTTTGAAATTTGGAAAACATCCAGTAATTCCTCGCTCTGTTAATGCTCATTTTCTCCGAGTCAGATGACTGTCACCCCTATTTTAGCATTGGACTCGTTGAGTTAGCACTTGCGCAGATGCTTCCATGGTTTCATGAAATGTTGTCAAAAAATACTTGGAAAATTTTAGTAGGGGTATCAATTGTCTGCTGCACCGTCTCAGTTTTGGGATGTTGTCAAATTGATCAAAAGTAAGATCTTTGTTGGATAATCGTTCGAAAGTCGGCTTTCTTTAAATAAGAAATTCGAACCTTCATTAAAAAATAATTCGTTAGATCTTCAGGTTTATAATTAAGACAATTCAATAATTAGTAAGCTGATAACTCTATAATTAGTTTACATAATATCAAATTTTTCTCCCATGTAAATATAATTATCCCGTACAGCCGCTAATATCCATTTGACATCTAAATTATATCCAATGATCCATAAAAGGTACAAATTATCTAAAGAGTATCCATTAAAAGCCCTGGATATCCTGTACTAATTATAGATATCTATTAGATGTTTAAATGTAGACGAAACTTAGACGTGCCTTTTTTTATGTCTAATAGAAGTAACATGTTAGATCAAAACAACATTTAGATATTTTCAATATCTATTAGATCTAACAAGTCCAGTTATTGGATATTTGGATATTTATCGGCTATGTAACAGACATCTCATGGATGTAAAAAAGAGTGACATTTGCCTTGCTAATAGGTATCTATATAGGATATTTAGAAAAGTTTAAGGAATCATTTTTACTTTCCGAACACTATAGTGAGGAAAGTATTGTAATCATGTCAAAAATCCGAATTCGAGATTTTGATGTTTCTATACGTTTTGAGGTCCAATGAGTCCGTTTTCACTATTTTTGCGATGATGTATGTATGTGTGTATGTCTGTGAGTGAACGCGCTAGCGTCTAATTGTTCGAATAAGCTGAAAGTTGGTACGTATATTGTAAGTCACCATAGTACGAACCCTATAGATTTTGGTGAATCTAGCACTTATAGTTTTTTTTACAGGGACACAAAGAAAAATTCTTTATCATTATGGCCTATGGGACCAAAATCTTAAAAGTGCGATAGCATCAAAACGCCTTATTCAATTGAGCAAAAAATTTATACACATATTATAGGTCACAGATACTCAATCTGTATAGATTTTGGAGAATCTAGCACTTATAGTTTTTTACAGGGACACAAAGAAAAATTCTTTATCATTATGGCCTATGGGGCCAAATTTTTAAAAGTGTGATAGCGTCTAAACGCATTATTAATCTGAGCAAAAAATTTGTACACCTGTTATAGGTCACAGTTGTACCAACTGTATAGATTTTGGTGAATCTAGTACTTACAGTTTTTGACAGGGACAAAAAGAAACATTCTTTATCATTATGGCCTATGGGACCAAATTTTTAAAAGTGCGATAACATCTAAACGCCTTATTCAATTGAGCTGAAAATTCATATGAATATTATAAATCACTATTGCACTAACTATAAGCATTTTGGTGAATCTAGCATTTATAGGTTTTTACAGGGACACAACGAAAAATTCTTTATCATTACGATCTATGGCTCAAAGTTCAGTAGCGTTAAATAAAACATCGTGTAATATATGGAGAAAATACTCAAACACTCTATTATGGTTTTCTCTCTTTTGTTTGTTTAACTACTCTTCTTTCTTTACTTCATCTACAAAACTGTTAATGATTCTATGTTCGGAAAGTTGAGTGGAGTCACTCCAGATTTTTTAACTTTTATACGTGTTTATAGATGTCTTATGGATGTAAGTGGCTGTGTGAGTATGGAATAGATTGTCAGGGCAAATGAATGAAAACTTTTAAAAACATCACGATAAAAATTATCACAGAACAATTGGATCAAGTGATTTTAGTGATCACCAGAGAAGTGCCTAATCATAAGTTCAGCTCATTTCGCAATATTGCCAGCTTTTCTTTTAGAAGGAACAATAAGGAATGGAAACAACTGTCTTTAAACGCGCAGATTTCACTGCCGAAAGTTGTTATTTTTCCTTGTCCAATAAATATTATCATTTGAAATCAGAAAAGTCATTTTGCCCATCTGCATTTCTTTCAAGACTTTTTAAAAACTATAAAATAAATATAAAACTAGATTATTCACTAATGTGATTAAAAAAATTAAAAATTAAAATTAAAAAGTAATCTGTTGTAAAGAAATTTCAAATACGAATAGTATTTATATCATATAGGTCGAATAAAAATGAGCATTTCTAATTTTTTCACTGGTCGTATATTATTAAAATTATTCATGGCAGATATCTTACCCTTATTTTGCATTCACAAAATTACTTGGAGATAATTTAAAGTGAAATTTAATAATTACCTTTTATATATACTTGCATTGATTTCGTTTTAATTTCTGTCGAAATTTCTAGATTGCTCCCTAAATAAATATTGGGCTTAAGGGTATAAATGTACATATGCTCATACAAATATACGTATACGTAAGTCCAACTTCCTGTCTTATATAAAGTTGGAATCCAGTTTGCTAGTGGTTGTAGTCCAATAATCGAATGCCTCTGTTTAAAGTTTAGGAATCACTAATTTTCATCTCTTATGTCTGTAATTTTCTCAAAACATTTTGTTTTAAACATTTGATAAATTTAATACATGTTTTTCATAGATTTTAAACATAGGTTAACAGAGTAACAAATTTAAGATATAGAATTTTGTTCACCACTCCTTTATAGGCTGACATTATTCAAGTATCAGCATTAGCACGCTTTATGTCTAAATGCAGAAAATAAAAAGAAAAAAATCTGGAGTGACTCCACTCGACTTTCCGAAAATTGAGTAATTAACAGTTTTGTAGATAAAATAAAGAAAGAGGAGTTGTTAAACAAACAAAAGAGAGAAAACCATAATAGAGTGTTTGAGTATTTTTCTCCATATATTACACGGTGTTTTATTTAACGCTACTGAACTTTGAGCCCATAGATCATAATGATAAAGAATTTTCCGTTGTGTCCCTGTAAAAACCTATAAATGCTAGATTCACCAAAATGCTTATAGTTAGTGCGACAGTGATTTATAATATTCATATGAATTTTCAGCTCAATTGAATAAGGCGTTTAGACGCTATCACACTTTTAAAAATTTGGCCCCATAGGCCATAATGATAAAGAATTTTTTTTTGGTGTCCCTGTAAAAAAACTATGAGTGCTAGATTCACCAAAATCAATAGGGTTCGTACTATGGTGACTTACAATATACGTACCAACTTTCAGCTTATTCGAACCAAGCGTTTAGACGCTAGCGTGTTCACTCACAGACATACACACACACATACATACATACACACACATAAACACATACATACACACACACATACACACATACATACATGCACACATATATACATCATCGTAAAAATAGTGAAAATGAACTCAGGGGACCTCGAAACGTATAGAAACATTACAATCTCAAATTCGGATTTTTGACATGATTACAATACTTTCCTCACTATAGTGTTCGGAAAGTAAAAATAATATGTACACTCATGTCCTATTTAAACAAATACTAATTAATTTTTCTGCCACATTACCCATGTTCTTACGTTAAGTGTAACACCCGTAGGATAGATCTCTTCCCTAAATGTTATGTTTTTATCAGTCTATGTATGTAAGACTAGTTGTTATATCTCAGTACTAATTTTTACCACATTACCTCAAGTCAATCACTTTGACGGAGATTTTTGTTGAAGAGAATTGTATATTCATGTAGTATTATATAAATTTTCACGTCCTAATACTTCTTTCTGTCTTATTGATTTTAGGAAATCACTTTGCGAGATGACTTTAGAAAAAAAGAGTTAAGTGTTTATTTTATCTGTTCTTATCACCTGCACTGACTTTACGTCACAAGCAAAAGGCAAAGGTCTTAAGCCCATGGGCGAAAGTTACTTTTAAATTAACTACAGCAAAAATGACCATAAATAGAAAAACTAGGCAAATTAGAATTTACATGACGATTTTGCTGATTATTAGAATATATACTTAAAATACTTATCTCTTTATGTGCGTATGATCGGATATTTCTTAATACCAGATGTTGTATATTATAAGAAGATCACTTTTAAAAATGACTCTAGCCAAAAAATTTTATTAGTAGTAGTAGTATTTGTATGTAAGACTAAGTATCTATCTCTAGTAGTTTGGTAGATATATTGATTTAGAAAAAAAATAGCTGAAAAACCTATGAATTCATTAGATGATACATAAAATATTAACACTGAGTGGCCAAAAAATTAGCACACCCCTTATTTCAAAAGTAAACTGATCTGGCAGTAACATAGAGTTGTTTATATCAGGAACTTCCAGCTTTGGATGACGTAATTATCATGGAAGTTAATGTTAAAATTTAAAATGGGTAAGACAGTGGGTGATTTTGAACGAAGGATGATCGTCGGTGCAAGAAAAGGTAGTTTCAGCATATCTAAAACGACGAATCTTTTATGATTTTCTCACCCAACTGTGTCTGAGTTGTTTAGAGAGAGACAGTTGAGAAAAAAAAATCTTCTATCAATAAGGGTAATTCTCGTCAAAAAGCCTGGTAAATGTCAGAGGTGAAAAGCGAGTAGCACGCAGAGTCCGCAGCAGCAGAAGGGCAACAATACGATAAATTGCTGTTGAATTCAGTTCAGATGTATCACAAAGCATATTCCAACGCACTACAGTACGGACTACGGAAAGGATGGACTTTTAGCAGCAAAATACTATTAAAAGTGTATTTGCTATCACAGAAAAATTGGGAAAAGGATCTGGTGGGTCCAGAAACGAAGGAATTAGTCACTTGAGGACTGGAAAAAGTGACTTTGTCTCATAAATCTCGTTTCTGGCTGCCTGAAACAAATGGCAGCGTCAGAATGTGGAGCAAGCAACACAACTTCATGAACCTCTCCTAACAAATTATAACTCCTCAGCCTGGTGATAGTTGAATTATGGTGTAGAGAGGTTTTTTTTTTTTTTTTTTTTTTTTTTTAGTACACTGGTTTTCCTGATATCTGACGACACAACTTTGAACATCAGTGCTTACCTCAACATCCTTTCCGATTTCATACATCATTTGTAATGACGGTAAAGTCCCCTTATGGAGATGGTAAATTCCAGCAGGACAATGCACCTTGCATCATGCTCGATCAATCTCAAATTGTTTGAGGAACATCGATTTGAGTTTAACTTGCTTCCATGGCCAGCTACATTCCCTGACCTCAATCCTATTAAACATAAGACAGGGTTGAAAAATCGCCTTAAAGTTTGAAAACGTCAACATCCAATCTGATCCAACTCAGAGCTGCCATTATGTCAGTATGGGCCAACGTTCCTCAGCAATGGTATCAGCAATTTTTTGTGTCCATGCCAACGGGAATATAGGCTATGATCAAAGCTAAAGGTATACCAACTCGTTATTAGAGGGTGTCTCTAATATTTTGGCTACTCAGTATACATCACTAAATTTTCATGTTTATCATGTTCAGCAAGTATAAAATATTAATATTTTCTTCCTGTCATCAAGAAAGTTATCAAATAAAAGATGATTGAATTATCTGTATTTTTAGCGGCACGCACACTCATATATAATTTAGAAAACTTGAGATTAAGTAAAACTGGACAAAAAAAAAAAATGGTTAAAATAATAAGGCGATTATGGATTTTTTGATGAGTTCACTATGGATAAGTAAATACAACTCTTTATCTGTTTTCTTTTCTTTTTTCTTTATTTTATGATAATTTCCTTATAATATGATTATTTAGGATAATAAATGTATCTATTTTTTGATTTTTCGATTATAGTGTTGTCAGTAAGAGACGCCATTCCTATTGTAATGGGTGCTAACATAGGTACGTCAGTGACCAACACAGTGGTCTCTCTGGGGCAAGCATCTGACCGTAGAGAGTTCCGTCGAGCCTTTGCAGCTGCTACCATCCATGACATGTTCAACTGGCTAGCTGTCGTCGTTCTCCTACCTCTGGAAGTTGCCACCGGTAAGTATTTAGAGTTGCTATGAATTTCCATTATCCTTTTAATTTACATAATTTGTTTATAATTGATATTTCAATGGACAATTTGCACACATGGGAGATTTGACCAAAATCTTATTTTTCTGGTAGTTTTAGGCTCATAAATTTCAAAAAGTTTATTAAAAATGCAAAAAAAGTTCTCATTAATTTAAAAAATAACTTTAAAATTAACCAAAAATCATGTGACTTCAAAATGCTGTCTGACGTCACACTTTATGATGTTTCAATGTTTACATTTTGTTAGCCTAGTTAGCAAGCAGCAATTCGTTTTAACTTTCGTAATTATAAATCATTTATGTGATTTCTGAGCATTTCTTTTTCATTTTATAATCATTTAATACCATTATCATTATTTTTCCTTAGCATTATTTTCAATTGTTTTCTTTTCATGGCGGTTGTCCAATGTTTTCGTTTAATAGGATCCTGTGGAATGTTAAAGAATAGCTTTTGAGAAGCATTTAGCCGTTGTATTAGGGCAGAGTGGTACAATACAATATTTATACTATGATTTTTTAATATCCGTCATTATTATAAAATACAAAACCTATTTCACTGATTCAAGAAGCAAAGCAAAGAACAAAATCGAATATAAACAACGATTACTCCCGTTTGTTGTCATAAAGAGTGACGTCACGATATTTTATACTGCGTTTTCTCGATAGAGTAAATAGTGCGATGTTAAAATTGTTATAAATCAGTAATTAGATTTCAAATAAAGAAAATGTTTGTATTTATTTTCTTACCTTTTCATATTCTATTATATAAGAATAGAATCAGAAAACGTGCAAATTCTCCATTGACAATTTCTTTTAAATGAAAATCGTTAACTATGTAAATTTTTAATGAAACAATCACTTTTACAATCACAAAATTTTCAAGAAATAAGTACAGTATGTTGAAAAAGTATATATACATTCGAATAGTTATTTAAAGTCAGTAATTAAAACTGTTTTTTTCCCCTTTTGTCTAAAAAGGCCTATTTTACTTTCTAATTTTTCATATAATAAACAATTATATCTCTTTTTTTTTTTTTTTTTTTCTGGCCATATTTATCCAAAACATTGCTTTAGTAAAATAAATGATAAAGGGAAATGTTTATAAAAAATTCCCGCACTTCTGATTTTTATTTTCAGATCTTTCTTGTACAGTAGTATCTTATGGTTTTGTGAGCAAATTTAATCATAAACATGATCACTGGTATTAAGGGGGTTTGGGACACCAAACTTTTGTTTTTATTATTTATTGATGAATTGCTGTAATTATTTTTTTCTGAAATTGGAGCTTTTTTGACGATGAAGTTGAGCAAGAAAGAATCTTAAAAAAGTTTTAAATAAAATTTTAAAATTTAAAATTTTTGATAAATTTAAAATTTGTTATATCTTATGAACTAATGGTTCAATTTACAAACTTTTTTCACTCTTATATACAGAAAAGATTTATCTTCAATTTGTCTTCAGGATTTTTAATTAGGTGCAAAACTTTTTTGGTAATCCAAAAGTTATGCATGAAATAAGTACTTTTTTCCAAATTAAAATTAATATTTAAAAAATTTATTATTATATATCAGAAAAATTTATTGTTATTATTATATCAGAAATCCTGAAGACAAATTGAAGATAAATCCTTTCTGTATATAAAGGTGAAAAATGTTTGTAAATTGAACCCTCAGTTCATGAGATATAACAAATTTTAAATTTATCAAAAAATTTTAATTTTTAATTTTTAAAATTTTATTTAATTTTCTTTTAAGATTCTTTATTGCTCAACTTCATCGTCAAAAAAGCTTCAATTTCAGAAAAAATAATTACAGCAATTCATCAATAAATAATAAAAACAAAAATTTGGTGTCCCGGACCCCCTTAAAAAGGGAAAAAGAGGCTTGGCTTCCTTCTAGTTTTTGAAGTTTGGCTTAAATTGTGTCAATCTTTCATAATTTTGAAAATAAAATTCAAAAAATTATATTAAATATTACTACAGAAATATTGTGTTTTATGAAAGTGTAATCCTTGCTCTCTCCATCCCCTAAAATAAAATTGTTTAGAGACCAGTCTTATCCAGCCCTGGATTTTTTTTTTTTTTTTTTTTTTTTTTTGATTCCCGTTTAATTTTTCTTTTAAAATAATATCGCGTGTACGATTTTACAATTAATTTCAGTATCCGTCATTGCAACAATCCTTTGTGGTTTTCCGTTATTAATTCATAGAAGAGAATGTTGATTGCATGAACAATATTGTCTTTATCACAGGAAAAAAAAAAAACAGTAATTTAAATTTTAGGCTTGATGTTCAAATAAGTATTTTTATAGACTTATTTCATGCTATCGTTCGGTTTTTCTTCCTCTATTTATTATTATTATTATTATACATTAATAACACGATTAAAAAAAAGCTGTGTTACTGTGGTGGAATTATTTTTATTTCAATTTAAAAAAAACTAGAATAACTCGTTTTTTTACTCCAAAAATTGTGGATTTTTTTTAGATTTTTCGAATTATTCTTCGCGAAATGTGGAATTTAAGACAATTTGGTATTTGGTTTCTTGTATGAACTAGCCTACGATAGTTTCAATATCTAGTAAATATGTTATTTATTATGCTATTCGGAAAGGGAAAAAAAAAAAAAAAAAAAAAAAAAACAGCGTTTGATGATAATTACTCGTAGGAGAATTCTGTTGAAAATGTTCCTACAAATGAATTTTATTTATTTATTTTTCTTATTTATTTTAATAATGAAGTTGAACAGGAATTTAGTTGCATTATAATCGCTGACATACTGACTCACTTTTAGTGTTGTTAGGTTTTTCAATTTATACTATTAAGCTACCCAATTTTCATTGTCCCAAAACCTGTATCTGTAAATGAAAAATAATATAAGATTAAAAAAAAAAGTCTTTTTATATACTATGTTTTTAAATTTTCTGTTTAATCGTAGCTATAGAACTATATTAGCACTTTATCAATGTATATAAAATTTTTAAAGTGATAATGGCGTCAATTTTTGTGAGATGCATAATTTAATTTTTAACAATATTTTATTGTTCACGTGTAAGTAAATGTATTTATTTTCCTGTCGAAAAAAATTAACTCGTATTTTTTTTTTTGGCAACAGTTAAATTATGAAAAACGTTGGTTTTAAAAATAAAACATTAATCCTTTTAGAACAACATATATATTAGCATCATGAACTACATTAGCACTTTATTAACGTGTAAAAAAAATTTAAAGTTATAATGACTTCAATTTTTGTGAGATGCTTAATTTAACTTTTTATAATTTTTTAATTTTCACGTTTAATTAAATATATTTATTTTTATGTCGAAAGAAAATGAACTCGTTTTTTTTTTTTTTTTTTCCGGCAACAATTAAATTATAGCAAATATTTAAATAGCTAATTTTAAAGCTGTTAGGAGATTATTATTTTTCATATTTTAACTAATTAAATGTAAACTAATCAAAAATTCGAAAATCGGGCTTCGAGGTATTGCGTTGTCATCGTGTTCTAAACTATTCTAAAAGTTTCAAATGCCTAGCTAGTCGGGAAGTTAGTTAAAAACAGGATTCATAGGATAAATCAAATAACGTAATTTATTTTAATGATCGTACTGGACTAATTTATTTTTTAAATTTTAAGTGGATTGTTATATACAATGTTGCACAGTGTTGGAAAAACAGAATAATAATGGACAGTCGGCAGCAAAATTATTCGAGCGCTAGCAATAATTCCTATACATATATATATAATACACTTAATACTGTTTTGTTAAATGAATCCTTCTCGAATCATGTTCTTAGTCAGTTTAAGAACATGATTCGAAAAGGATTTATTTAACAAAACAGTATGAAGTGTACTTTATTGCTAGCGCTCGAATAATTTTGCTGCCGACTGTAGTTTTCTTTAGTCATATTATATTTACTATTATTATGAAATGTACACACACTGTTTCAAAATATAGAGTGTATGTGGGGGGAGCACCATAGCAAAATGGGCCTAGGGTGCAATCGAACTTAATTTCGCCTCTGCCTCTATAGTACATATCATATACCATTGTACTCGGCATTTCGAAAAAGAATGGTTGTATTGCAAAGATTATTGGGAATTGATACACACCGGTACATTTTTTTTTTTTTTTTTTTTTTTAATACTAAGTACTTTCTAGACATGTTTACAAAAGTTTTATTTGAATTACAGGTGAGAATGTTTGATTTAAAATGCTTACCTCTGTACTCTCGAATTTGTGAGAATAATGGGTTAATATTTTGGATGGTAATTCTTACTCTTTTGTGGAAGTTAATACAAACCTTATTCATTATTGCATCAATTGAAGAGTTAATTAAAAAAACAAAACTTTACACACAATTTATGAATTGTAAGTGTATTTATTTTATAATAAACAAAAAGTGTTTATTTAAAATGCCAAAGATGATTCTAAAGAAAACCAATCTTTTGCTGATGTGGGTCTGTATTCCTTCTATAGGATACTTGGAAAGGTTGACGGGTGCTATCATGGCATCGGGTGATTGGCAACAAGTGGAAGGGTCTCAGAAGAAAGCGTTCCTGCAAACGTTGACCAAGCCAGTCACAAAACTAGTGGTGCAGGTTCGTTGATATCGTTTTATAGCCTTTTAATCTTATCAAGAAATCATTAGGGGTGAATTTAAATGAATTACTGTGTATACATTCTATATTACTAATATACATTCACGCATAGTTTCACTGCTATGAATGGACCATTAATTATCCTGTATAAAAAAGAAATATTTTCATCGCTAGTAATTTTCTCTGACTTCACTTAAAAAAATAAAACTATCACAGATCCGCAACTAAAAAACTGCTTTTTTTTTAAAACTGTTTCTTATAAATTTTACTCACTGAAACCGAAAATAATAATTAAAAAAATTCCATTGCGTCTTTTTTTTTTTTTTTTTTTTAACGAAACCGGAAATAATAATTAAAAAAATTCCATTGCGTCTTTTTTTTTTAACTGTTTCTTATAAATTTTTATTCATTGAAATCGAAAATAATTGTAAAAAAATTCCACAGCACCTTTTTTTTTTTTATTTTAACTTACTGAAACCGAAAATAATAGTAAAAAAAAATTCCGCCGCGTCTTTTTTTTTTTTTTTTTTTTTTTTTTTTTTTTTTTTCTTTTACGGTTTCTTATAAATTTTTACTCGTTGAAATCGAAAATAATAGTAAAAAAAAAATCCACAACACCTTTTTTTTTTTTTTTTTTTAACTCACTGAAACCGAAAATAATAGTAAAAAAAATCCGCCACGTATTTTTTTTTTTTCTGTTTTTTTATAAATTTTTACTAATTCAAATCGAAAATAATTGTAAAAAAATTCCACAGCACTATTTTTTTTTTTTAATTTTAACTCACTGAAACCAAAAATAATAGTAAAAAAATTCCGCCGCGTCTTTTTTTTTTTTTTTTTTTTTTTTTTTTTTACTGTTTCTTATGAATTTTTACTCATTGAAATCGAAAATAATAGTAAAAAAAAAAAAATCCACAACACTTTTTTTTTTTTTTTAATTTTAACTTACTGAAACCGAAAATAATAGTAAAAAAAATTCCGCCCCGTCTTTTTTTTTTTTTTTTTTAACGGTTTCTTATAAATTTTTACTCGTTGAAATCGAAAATAATAGTAAAAAAAAATCCACAACACCTTTTTTTTTTTTTTTAACTCACTGAAACCGAAAATAATAGTAAAAAAATTCCGCCACGTATTTTTTTTTCTGTTTTTTATAAATTTTTACTAATTGAAATCGAAAATAATTGTAAAAAAAAAAATTCACAGCACTTTTTTTTTTTAATTTTAACTCACTAAAACCAAAAATAATAGTAAAAAAATTCCGCCGCGTCTTTTTTTTTTTTTTTTTTTTTTTTTTTACTGTTTCTTATAAATTTTTACTCATTGAAATCGAAAATAATAGTAAAAAAAAAAAAAAAATCCACAGCACTTTTTTTTTTTTCAACACTCTGAAACCGAAAATAATAGTAAAAAAAATCCGCTGCGTCTTTTTTTTTTTTTTTTTTTTTACTGTTTCTTATAAATTTTTACTCATTGAAATCGAAAACAATAGTAAAAAAAATCCACAGCACTTTTTTTTTTCAACGCACTGAAACCGAAAATAATAATAAAAATATTCCGCCGCGTTTTTTTTTTTTTTAACTGTTTTTTATAAATTTTTACTCACTGAAACTGAAAGTAAAAGTAAAAAATTCTCTCCCACTACGCATATTTTTAGTTATTTTTAGTTCTATTTTGTGTGAAAATAAGAAATCGGATATCCAAATTTTGATTATAAAAACCATATTCAATAGTCACTTCTCATTTTAAAACAATATTTAGAAGAGTGAGTCCAAAAAAGTAATACAAAATGGAAAATAGGAGGAATGGGTGAAAACGTGTTTAGAGGGGCGTCATAAGGAAGAAGAAAGAGTTCTACAGCAAAAAGAGCGATCACAGACTATTAACTATTTTATTAAGAAATTGGTAATAAAATTATTTATTTTTAGTGTAAACCCCTATCATAATAAATAAATAAATGCATGACCGGCAGAAATGGGGAGGGGGGGTCATGTTTGGATTGATGGATGGATGGTTGGGTTTTACGTCGAACTAGTGCTTCGCAGATGGGCAATTGGCGACGGTCTGGGACACACCCCTAGAGGTGATCCGGAGACATGCCATCACAATTTTGATCCTCCATGGAAGAAATAGCTGTCTCGCTTTGGTGACCCCCAGAGGTATAATTTTTTATGGGAACATGGAGGACATTGCGACCACGACAGATTTTACGTGCACCAGCCACCATTAGTGTACACGACGGTCTTTGGCCGGCTCGAGTACCGAACCCGCAATCTTCCAATTACGAGGCCGGCGCTCTACCGACTGGGCTACCGCGGCCCGGGGGATCATGTTTGGATTCAGCATCTTCCAAAAAAAAAAAAAAAAAAAAAAAAAAAATCATGAAGCTGATTTTATTTTTTATTTTTTCGAAATTTGTTATTTAAAATTAGAGGTAATGCACTGTACGTTTCAATAGATGGTTGGTTGGTTGGGCTTAAGACCGATTGACTACTCTAGGGTCCAAGGCCTATAGGCGAAGTGCCTTCCATGGGGGGGAGGTCTTTCTAAGGGGTCCTTGTCCGTATTTACGCCTAGCTCGATGTGCGCGACCTGTAATCAAACCTATCAATTTCCATCTACCTGCTTTGAGCGCAGAACCGCTCGGCCATTGGTAGGGCTATATTTCGATAGCTATAATAAAGAGTAATGCGGCTTGATCGGTCATATTACTGCAAGGGTAAATCCATCTTCAGTTCTCAAAGTTTAATCAAAAAGTATCTGAAATCTCGTAAGCTCTAAAAGAATATGGTATTTATGTAAATCATGACCATCCAGTTTCTAGTATTTTAAGAAGAATTTTTTATGAAATTTGAAATGACACTTTTCATATTCGCAGTGTGCTAATTGAAATTAAGATTTTGAAACTTCCCAGAATAGGTTTAAATATTGCACTTGGTTAAAATAAATAAATAAATAAACAAAACTCACTATATTTCTCCATAATTGATGTACACTTTTGATTTCCTTTTAAAAAAAAAATATTTCGACAGAATGATAAGTAGCATAACTGGCTCAACAATTTCTGTGCTAACGTATTGGGAAAACTTTCCATGCCGATTAAAGACAATTATTGAAACTGCCTCTTAAAATATATCTGTAAATAATAATAGTAATAATAATAAAAGTATTAATTTATTCCAAACTTTAATTATTATTATTTCTGTCCTGATCGGTATATAATTTAGGATGTGACCTATTGACGCCTATATGATTTTATTGTAATAAATGTGCAATATTATTGTCCATGTGTTTATTATTATTTTATGTCCGGATGTATTTAAATTTAGCATATTTCTTTTCTTTTATATATATATATATGTATATATTCTCGTGGTGGCCTACAGCAGAAGGATATCAACGCTTTTTTCTTATCCAAAAGAAATTCATTGTAAAAACTGATTACAAAAAAATAGCATTTTTAACATACATTTGCTGTGAAAAGTAAAAGTTTTGTAAAAGTGTTTGCTTAATGACAATACTGTTTCCTTTTTACTGTATTCAATAGAAGAAAGTATTAGAATCATAAAAACTTTTGACTTCCGGTTTTCGGTGAATTTACACGTTTTGCGAAGTCAAAGCGCGATTTTTCTGAAGAAAACACCTGTCTGTGACAAGAGATTTTGGCAACTGTATCTCAGGAACTACTGCATAGAATTTCATAAAAAATTATATGTAGTTGCATCTTGGTATAAATTAGTGTCTATCAAGTTTTGGTAGAAATCGCCCGACAGGTGGCACTGCTATACTACGATGTCTTCTGTTTAAAGGAAGGCTATATCTCAGGTTCTAATGTGTATAATGGAACAAAACTTAATATGTGAGAGAACTATTATGAAATATTATGCTGATTCAGTTTTAGTGCATTTCGGTCGATAAATGGCGCTGCTATGCTGCAATTTTTCGTGTGAAAAGAAAAGCTATATCTTAGAGTCTATTGAATATAATTGCACAAAACTTGGTATATAAGAGGGTTATTATAAAATACTATTATTATTCAGTTTGGGGGCATATCGACCGACAAGTGGCGCTACTGTGCTGAAATTTGAATAGAAAGGCAAATCTCAACTTCTATGAAATATAAATGCACCAACCTTGATATGTGAGATAACCATAATGTGAAGGAATGTTGACTTAATTTGGATGTATATCGGCCGACAGGTGTTGCTGATATTACTCACTTTCTGTGACTCACATGGCTATATCTCAGCATCTGTTGATTAAAATTAACTAAACTCCATATGTAAAATCTTTATTGTGAGAAGTTATGATAAAACTTTGGTGCATGTTAAACAGTAAGTGACGCTATTATATAGAATAATATAGAATATTTTTATGATGGCCACAACACACTAGTTTTTAATATAGGAAAATGTGTCACTTAATTGGGATTAAATACATAATGATTATTAAAAAATATACCAAATCCCTGAAAAAATTAAATGTACGTATAATTAATTTTATAATATAACAGGGGCGACATTAAAAAGTAAAATTTAAACCAAAAAAATAAAAAATAAAGTTGTTAAAATAAGTAAATAAATAAATAAATGGAATCTCTTGATTCTAAGATATTTCTAATTGCTTCTGGGATTCACTTAAAAGCTGTCTTTCTGCCAAGCTTTAGAACTAAATCGTAAACAATTGTTTATTTGCTTCAAGCGTATTTTGTTTTTAGCGCAACTTTACAAATTGATTGTAAGGTCGTAGAAAAACAAATTAATAATATAAAGAAAGAAAATTGTAATATCAGCAAAATATTTAAATGACCTTCGTTTTTCAGTCATGCGAGGTAATGATCTCACGCTTGTTTAGATATAATGAACTAAATCGATTTAAACTACAATCCCCGGAACTATACTTGGCCAGGAAATTAGACTTCTGCCTGATTACATTTACGCATTAATTTAATTGCAAATTTATTAGTTTTACTTTGTTATGCCTAAACTGAAAAGAGAAATAAATTAAACTGTAGACCGAAAAGAAAATACAAATATTGATAGAATTACGTTTAGACCTGAAATTTTTTTTAAAAAACTAGTACAATATAGATTTTAAATGGTACAAATTTTGCCAGTAGTATATAAGTAGTCAAAGTTATTATCCTAAATGGTATAGACTACCTGAATGAGAAATTTTGTTCAATAGGTTGTAATTTTCGATGCGATGCACTATATTATTTAAATATTCATTTGCACATTTTTAACACTGTTTTTAAAAATGAAGGTTCTGATTAATACTGTAAAGTATACTTATACATGTAAGTTTCATTTTTAACATTGTATTAATATTTTACATCACTGTGTTGCATACCTGCAACCTGCAACGTAAGCAAAAACTAAAAATTCAATATTATTTTCACAGCGAGCTTGATATACAATTATATTGGTTGAAGTTATCTTATTTAGTTAAATATTTATTTTTAATAAATTATATTAATCGGTTTCTTTTGATCTAATTGCATAAATAATAACAAACTAAATATAGTGAAATTAATTTAAACACAAAGTATGTAGCAGCAACTACAAGTATAAACGAAAAATTTACGAATTCCTAAATTGTAAAACAATTATCTACTTTTACAATTTGACAAGCTCCACATTTCACTAATCTGGGCATGTACAGAGTTTTGAAATACAGTCACGCCTCATTAACGTGAATCCATAGACCTTATATATATAGACTACGCCACCAATAGGACTTCCCATTATCGTGAATGTCTTCAAGATGAGGGTGTAACCTGAAACCTTCATCCTTTGCGGTCAGCGCCGTATGTCACGTGGCAGAGAGTTGAGGGAGATTCTTCCATAAGAAAGCACTTATTTTTGTAAGAATTCAAACAAAAAATTCTCCCCTTCAGAATGGTTTCTCCCAAAAGAATTTTTTTTATAATTAATCTATGACATTTTAGCTTTCCAACGATGCGTAAATCTAAAGGCTTAAATAAAAAGTATGTGTACAATACAGAAATTAAAAAACTCAAAACTACTTTCTTTCCTATGGAAAAATCACATAATATTCATTCTCGTCTCTCTCTCCTGGTCCGCATCACGTGATAATTTCGCTGGGGAAGCTACTTCATGTCGCAGACAGATAAGGAGGGGGGATGCGTGGTCTATTCTATCTATATAAGGTCTATGCGTGAATCTCAAGGGGGATAAAAAAAATTTTCATGCGATCAGTAACTAATTTTTATATTACTAAACTAATCTTCATTTTGACGGGGATTGTGGAAACAGTTCACGTTAAAAGTAATTCATGTTATCAGTGTTCGTTCACGTTAACGAGGTTCGACTGTAAAAGAAAATTAGTGGTGCCATCTATTAGATATATTAAGAAATAAAAAATGAAAAATGTATCAAACATTGATCCTGGCCGTAAATATAAAACATTGTACCATAATCAAAATATTTCTTTTCATTGACAGATTTCAATAGGCAACCTTATAACATTATTATAAGCAACCCTTGAGTTATGAGATGATTAGAAGCATTTTTAAATTTTCATTTGTTTATAAATAAACAAATTTTTTTGGCAGCGTCGCTTGAACTACTACTGCAATTACATAATCTCATCAATTAAAAAAAAAAAAAAGTGTTTTCCTGGGAATTCGTAGAAGATCATTAACAGTAAAATTCCAAACCATGTGTCATTAGACTTAAAATATCGTCTTTTTTTTTGTGAAAACAAATCTTGCCGAAAGTTTCGTTTGTACTTTTGATTTTCAACTTAAACTGTGTCATAACACACACACTTGAATGTGCTTTAAGCTTCTGCAGTCCACTCATATTTAAAAGAGAAATATATACATAGAAAGAGAGGAATATTTTTATTTATTTGTTACGATTTATAAAATGCATAATAATTTCCAATTGTAATCCTTAGTATATCTGGATATTTTAGTGTATCCCTATAAATCCTTATGCTAAATTACCATATTCTATTAAAAACACTTTTTACAGCATTTGAACAATAAATGTCAATTCAATTTCATTATAATTTGGGCGGTACAAAGTTATTTAAATGTGATTTATAAAAATGCCTCTCTTAACACTTTCACGACCGCTGACGTATAAAAAAAATATATATACGTCAACGTATATAGATTTTTATAATAATAGATTCCCGTCATTTAGAAATCTGTAACTTCTCCAGTGGGCGTTTCTTTTGCAATTTGTGTGTTGCTATATTTCTTAACACTTTCGCGACCGCATGTGTTTGTCTTTTTGACAGTATGGTCCGCCTGTGGGCGTAATTCTCCCAATTTACAATATTTCAGAACAAAATTTCCTACATTCACATTTATATTACAAATGGATATACATTATAATTATATTCTTCCTAATCAAAATATTTGTATCCATATTATATTTTATTGTACAAATTTGAATATTGGGTATATTCTTAAGAAATAAGTAACACACAAATCGCAAAAGAAACGCCTACTGGAGGAGTTACAGATTTTCAAATGACGTGAAACTACGTCAGCGGTCGCGAAAGTGTTAAGAATATTTCTTCTGTCCATATTTGTACAGACAAAGTACTTTGGATTCAAATACTTTCCCTAGAAAGAGTATAATTATTATATGCATTTGTAAAATGTAATATAAATATGGATACAGAAAACCTTATTCTGAAATTTTGTTGCTTGAAAGTATAAGACCCACCAGGTGGAACATACTATCTAAAAGACAAAAAAAATGTGGTCGTGAAAGGGGTAAAACATTCGTATTATTTTGGATGTTCTTGTACAGTTGTACTACTTATGCATTTTTAAATAGGAAGCATGCCATAGTGAATTTAAATAACATATATCATTTTGAAGAGATTCTGAAAATAAGTGCGGACATTAGAGTCGGACAGACGGATAGATATACAGACGGACAGAAACACAAACAGGTAGATTAATTCATATCGTAACCACTCTTAAACATTTTTAAAAAGTGTTAAGAATGTAAACAAAAATGCAATTGCGGCAATTTTCAATTACAACCCTTAATGTAACTGAATATTTTTGTGTGTCTCTAAGTATTAATGGTAATCATACTGTATATTCTATAGAAAATAATTTTTCATTGGAAGATATAAATGATGCGAGCTGTTTCCACACTGTAAGAATAGTCCGAAAAGTTCGTCAAGTTCGAAGACTTCCGACTGTGTCGCTATGGTGCAGGAAGTTTAAATGATTGTATTTCCGAACCACCCAAAAGCTTTATCTTGTCGTCGAAGATGATTAGCACGCGATTAAAAATATGATAGTAGATTTCCATACTTTAAATATAGAAAAAGTTTGTAAACTTTGTTACACCGCTGTTTAAAAACAACATTGAAATATTTACAACTGTCACATTAAATCTAAATTTTAAACACTTTAAAAATTATAAGAATAAAAATGTCATTCGAGCTACAGAGGACGCACATATTAAAATATTGTAATGAGTTGTACAAAATAAATGCTGTTCTATTACTTGCCTCACATTTCTGATGGTTTTCTTGATATTTTCAGGTACAGCGCCATCTATCAGAAAATTTTTGAACTAACTTTTTTCGTTTAAAAAAAAAAAATCTTCTAGTACAAAACGTTTTTTCGTGTGTCCACTACTTACAAGGAAACGTTCAAAAGGTGTCGTATATATATATATATATATATATATATATATATATATATATATATATATGATTCTACTCTTCATAAAACACCAGAAAGTGAAAAAATTATCGGCTGAAATGAATTACAGCAACCACAAAAAATGATCAAAATTAAGCATATTTGGCGATTTCACACTGTTAGGCGATTGATTTTGAGTACTTGGCGCCGAAGCGAAACACGGTTTTGTTCGTATACGGCAATCTCGATGCTAGCGAACTTATCATCTAACAGCGCTAAATCGCCAAAAATGCTTAATTTTGATAATTTTCTGTGGTCGCTGTAATACATTTCAGCAGATAATTTTTCACTTTCTGGTGTTTTATGAAGAGTAGAATCACATATATTTTTTTCAATATTTTTTGAAGACGACACCTTTAGAATGTTTCCTTGTTAGTTTTTTTTATATTCAAGTTTAAAATGTATCAGAGTTTTGGCCCACACTCTATTTTTGAACCAAAAATTTAATTCGAAATACACTAAAGTTTGGGATAGAAGTTTTATAATATTTTAAGAGAGATTAAAACATAAATATAAATTTCAGCACGATTATATTATTCAAATTACTTTAAGTAAAAAATTTTCAACACCATTTAGGAGAAAACATTAATAATAGATATTATCTTTGTGCATTTCTTTTCCCCGTTGCAGCTTTTTCTTAAAGGGATATTTATATCTTTTAGAAAATTTTGTTTTCTTGTAATTCAGTTTAAAAACAAGGAATTGAGTGAAAGATTTCAAAACCACACAAACCTTTCACAAAAAGATATTTTGTTCAAAGCAGGAAAATTCTTTTGTGTTCTTTATTTATTTAGGATTTCTTTTCTGTCAGTATTGTTTTCATACGAAAATGAAATAAGTACTGAACGTGACAAACGAATAGCTATTGTTATTCGTTCTCTTCATTTTGCTTCAATTTTCTTTTCTTTGCATAGTGAGACAGGGCACAGTTCTTAAAATATTACAATCATTGTCAAAATATTACAATCTTGAAAAGCAATTTGCTATATGAAGAAACGTATTTATCTTTTAACGTATTTATCTCTTCACTCACCGCCGCCGGAAGTCGAAGCTAATGTTATTCTATGGGAAATTTTTCTTTACAAATAACTTATTAACTAACACATATTTTTAAATTCTGTTTTCACATTCTGAAAATTCCCAGCTGTTAAACTGACGGACCTTTTTTAAAAAATTATTTTTTTATATTTTATTTTGAAGCTGCAAAATACGAATTTTCAATATGTGAATTTTTTTCATTTTGCAATCTTAAAAAACCTTTTTTAAAAAATTATTTTTTTATTTTTTTTATGTTTTATTTTGAAGCTGCAAAATACGAATTTTCAATATGTGATTTTTTTTTATTTTGCAATTTCAAAATAAAATATTAAAAATTAAAACAACACATTTTTAAAAAAGGTCCGTCAGTTTAACAGTTAGGAATTTTCTGAATGTGAAAACAGAATTTAAAAATATATATTAGTTAATAAGTTATTTGCGAAGAAAATTTCCTCATATAATAACATTGACTCGGGCTTCTGGCGACGGTAAGTGAGAGGGCCGTTAAGGGGACTATAGGCATTTAATATTTATAAATTGAACTATATTAGGTTAGTTCAGTAAAGTAGAGGTTCAAGCAACGATTCTTATGGTTTTTTATTTATTTATTTATTTTTTTTTTTTTTACAGATTTGAAATCTTTAAATTGCGTTTTCTTAGTTTTCACGATTTCGCGATCCTCAAAGCGCCAAAATCTTTACGATATTTGAGAAGAGACTTAATATATTTTGTTCTGAAGGTTTAATAGAAGCTACTTAAAATAATTAAGGATGGATTTTGTTAAAATTATAGTTTTTTTTTTTTTTTTTTTTTTTTTTTTGCAAATTTTTAAATAAACGTGCATATTTTAACTATTTTTCTCAAAAACAATTAATAAATTTCAAAATCCATCCCTAATTCTTTTAAGAGCAAGTTCTATTAAACGATAAAATAATAATACTAATTTTCTTCTTCTTTTCTTAATATTTATGGAAGTTTCAGCATTTTGAAAATCATAAATTCATGGGGAAAAAAAAAAAATGCAAACTTTGAAAACGCAATTTAAAAATTTCAATTTTGTAAAAAACGTATCAAAAACTATACGCGAATTGTTATCTGAATATATGTTTCATTGAAGAAACTTGATATAGTTCAATTTATAAATATTAAATGGAAATACAAGCTTTTATATGAAACTTACTTCAAGAGTGCAAAGAGAAAGGTGTCAAGCTCTATTAAAGAATAAAAGAGTAACAAAATATTTTTATTGAGTTATACTTTTACTTTTTTTTTTTTTTTTTTTTTAGATTGTTTAAACGTTACAAATTTCAGTCATAACGCGTCGTTAGAAAAGAATATTTCTTAATCATTTAAAATATGATAGTTTAACCCTTTAGCGAGCAGCGTTCTCGACACGAGGACGAAATTACTAAATCTCAACAGCAAAATTTCACCCAGGAATTTTTCAAGAAAATGTTACTTTAAAATTAAGCGGAAAAAATTCCTTTATTACATTTCTTTTGCTTTTATTTATAAATTCTGGTGTTTTTCAATGAGCGTTTAAAGGGACCTTTCCCTTTAAAGGGTGAAAGGTATCTGACTGTTCCAAATTGAACATTTTAGCAGAAAATTTTGAATTTTTTTATTCATTCATTTGAGAGTGCCATATTTAAGGATTTTTAAACAGCTGTCGTTCTATACTATGATTAGAAGAGAAGTTATAGGCGTTATTGCCAGGTGCCTAATCGAAAGTTTTGTGTAAAAATGAAATTTTTTAATTCTGCTAAACTAGTTTTCACGTTATTTCTCTGTTCGTTAAACTTTATTGTTTCAAACATTTTAAAGATACTGCAGTGAAATTTTATGAGAATATTTTCCATATGTTATTTGTCTGTGTTTTGTACTGACAAGTAATCACTATTTCTAAATTTATTTTCATTATTTTTTTTTCCTAAATAGGTATCTATGTAAATATTTCTCTAACGTGGACCAGTTACGACTAAATTTTGTCGAAACGATATGATAGTGACTGTCATAAGAGAAAAAATTTCTTATTTTGATTGAGTAACAAGCTAAATTAAAAAACATCGGCGGTACATCGTTTTCGGTGATTTTAAGTGACAGAAGCCAACATCCATTTAGCTCAATAGGCATATTTTCCCTCTCTTTTATTCCTCTAAATCAGACAATTTTCACTTTATGTCTTTCTGTCCATTTTTAATTTAAAATATTCGTGATAATATCATTTATTATTACTTGCTACCGAACACCGAAATGGTTAAATACTTTGCTTTCTATAATGTTTTTTCCCAGATCATTTTATTCAGAATTTAGGACCAGTCAGATAAATTTGTAACCCTCCAAAATACTTAATCCTTGATTTTGGAAAGCTATATAATATATATATAATTTGGGAATTTTTTCCATAAATATTGTATCGTTGTCTTTGTGAATTTTGAGGCTGAATGAATCTCATAGAAAGAATAATATTTAAAAAGAATTTAAAATCTAATTTAAAATATACTAGCTGGAACCCGTCGAATTCGACGGTTACTTTATTGACTGAAATGTTTAAAAAATTGTCGCATCACTATTTACGACATTTCACTTAAAAAAAGAAATTCAGAAAAATGCTTATAAATAGAAATGAACCTTAAATTTTGTATGATTTCATATCTTTAACTCGATTTTGCTTGAATTTCTATTTTTAAATAAAAGCATCGCAAAAAAAAGTAATTAACTGTAACAAAAAAATTACCTCAAACTAAACAAAACTCCGATTTGTGACCCCGAGGCCTGCGGCAGCGCATATGCCGGTCGCTAATAACATAAAAAAATTAACCTGGAACTGAACGAACCCGCTCGGTGTTACCCAGGCCCATGATACCTTAAATGAACCTTAAATTCATACGATTTTATATCTTTAACTCAATCTTGTTTGAATTTCTGTTTTTTAATGAAAGCATCACGAAAAAAATTACCTCGAACTGAATGAAACTCTGCCTTGTGACCCCGGTGCCTGCAGCAGCGCATACGCGGGCCGCTAACGTAAAAAAATTCCTAAAAATTAATCTGGAACCGAATAAACCCGCCCGGTGTTGCCCGGGCCCATGATAATAACCTTAAATTTGTAGGATTTTATATCTTTAACTCGATTTTGTTTGAATTTCTATTTTTAAATAAAAGCATCGCAAAAAAAAAATATATTAATCAGCTGTAACAAAAAAAATTACCTCAAACCAAACGAAACTCTACCCTGTGACAGCGCATACACGGACCGCTAATAACATGAAAAAATTCCCAAAAATTAACCTTGAACCGAACGAACGTGGCTTATGGGATGGTGATAGGGTAATTTGTAAATATTGGGTTAGATTTACACAATTTTCTAAAAACAGCAAGGTGTGTATGCATTATTATTATTATTATTATTATTTTTTTTTTTTTTTTTTTTGTTGTTATTATCTTCTTTCTTTTACTTAGTTAAAGTTTATACTTTGAATTCTAGAGTATTGTAATAGTACTGAAAGATTTGTTCCTTTCCTGTTAACATTTGTATACGTTTATATGAAATGTTAGTGTTAAAATTTTACCCTTTTTTTAGTTACTCCCATTATTTACTTCGTTTATTTTTGAAATCTTATTATAATAGTATGAATAAATTTAATCTAAAGTGATTATTTTATGTTTATATACTTGTAGCGTATGAATTTCTTTTTGCATTCTTGGACGCTCTCAACACCCCTGCTTAATGTAGATTATTTTTTGAAATAATGATAATGCACAAACCAATTTCCATCAGGTACAATCTCGCGATTATTGTAAGCATATATAATTTTTGAACTAAATAAAATATAGCTGCAGTAGAAAATAAAATGTAAACAATAACATTTTAAATAAACACATAAAAAGCAGAAAAAAAAAGTAGAGTTTCCAGTGCTATATACACAATACTCTAGATCTCATACAAAGGCGTAAACTTTACACATAGAGGAATAAATAATGCATATAGGACACCTTATTGTGTTTGAAAACAAAAACAAAAAAAATAATTAAGTGGGATATTTGAAATTTCTTTTTAGAGAATTACAATTGCAAATTAAACAATTAAAAAAAAAAGTCAAATGTTAGTTTTCTTTCCCTTTTTTTGACTAAGGAGAGGTACTTCTTCAGTATTCAGGATCTAAATTTTCATAAGAAACGCAGAAGGAATTGCTCATGTTATTACTTAATCTCTTTTAAAATTTATTTTCAATTTTATTTTGAGCATTCAAAAAGTGCAGTAACTGGAATAACTTAAATTATTTAATGTATAATCATCGCAATTTATAGCCTTCACACTTCGTAGTTGTTTGTTGTTATAATACACACTTCATATATCCTCTTAACAGATATTTATAATTAAGAAGTATTTTGAAATAATTTCATAATATATCCTTATTTTTTTTTTTTCCTTTTTTAATCAAGAAATTTTATAGAAGTTTTTAAAAAAAGATCACTACAGGCTTCAAAGCAATTAATATATTACCCAACTGAACTAAAAAATTGATGAAATACTCATAGAGCAATGTGAAAAAATTAGGGCGAAATCCCCCTTATGATATATTTTTGAGTGAGACTTTCCAAAATATTCAAAGATTCTTGCAATCACACCCTCTAATCTAATAGGAACCTTGAATTAACTGTGCTTATCTGTACATCGTTGAATGAAATACTTTGATTTAAATTAAATTCTGAAAAATAATTCAATGGAAAGTAAATCAAATGTGATAGATACTTACGTATGTTAGCATAATTTGTGAACCAAAAATGGTTCGCAGCTTAAAGAGTTAGGTACCAAACATAAATATTTTAGAGAATTTTCCAATCTTTATTATATATTCAATCCAGGTTTATGAATATTTAAAGTACAACCATAATTTTAAAAACCTAAATTTACAGAAGTCATGTCAGTGAGTACAAAAGAAAGAGCGTTTGAATTATATTTTACAGAAATAAAAATATGAAACGTAAAATTAATGATAAATTTGGGATGTTGCATTATGACATAGGCTGGCGTACCATTGAGTTATTTTGAGTTGTAAATTTTTTTTTAATACTACATTTGCCTTGAAATTGCTGTCATTTTTGGTTGACCACCCTCCGCCCCTCTAAAAGTAATAAGTAAATACTTTTTACATTCACTAAAAACAGAACTTAAATTAGTACGACAGGACTATCCTTCCATATAAAGACATGCAGAGATATATGAAGTGTGTATTATAACAACAAACAACTACAAAGTGTGAAGGCTAAAAATTGCGATGATTATGCATTAAATAATTTAAGTTATCCCAGTTACTGCACTTTTTGAATGCTCAAAATAAAATTGAAAATATAAAAAAGCACTGGAAACTCTACTTTTTTTTTTTTTTTCTGCTTTTTATGTGTTTATTTAAAATGTTATTGTTTACATTTTATTTTCTACTGCATCTATATCTTATTTAGTATATTCAAAAATTACATATGCTTACAATAATCGCGAGATTTTACCTGAAGGAAATTTGTTTGTGCATTATCATTATTTCAAAAAATAATCTACATTAAGCAGTGGTGTTAAGATCGTCCAAGAATGCAAAAAGAAATTCATACGCTGAAACTTATAAACATAAAATAATCACTGTAGATTAAATTTATTCATACTATTACAATACGAATTCAAAAATAAACGAAGTAAATAATGGGATTAACTAAAAATAAAAATACTTATTTTCGGTGCAATACAGAAATATTGATGAAGCTCGATGCAATTTTCATCAGGTGCAATTTCGCGAAAATTGTAATAATCTAACATTTTGAATATACTATATGCACATTAACACATCTTTCAATACTATTACAATACTCTAGAATTCAAAGTATAAACTTTAACTAAGTAACAGAAATAAGATAATAACAAAAAAAAAATAATAATAATAATGCATAAATACCTTGCTATTTTAAAAAAATCCATCACCGTAAGCAAGCCACGAAAGTTAGTCACTTCATGACGACGCCATTAAAGTAAAACCATGAAGATAGAGAGACTCTTTCTACCTTCATGAGTAAAACACGAATGAAAACGACAGTCTTTACGCTTAAGGAAAGGAATCGACCCTGCTTCGGTTGCTTCCTATTGGTTCAAAGTAAAACGTGTATGTTTCAGCTATTGGTCTCCGATTGCGTTTAAGGAAAGGAACAGCCTTCGCGCATGCTCAAATCGGGCGATTTTGGTCTTAAGGAAATAGCTTTGTGTTTTAATATATAAGACTATCGAGCAAAATTTATTTTATATAACAGTGTCACCTGCTACTTAATTTAGATAAAAATTTAATCAACATAGCTTCTCACAATTGACACCTTATGTATGTAGTTTTGGGCTTCCACTTATACAGTCTGAGATATAGTCGTCTGGAATATCGTAGAATGTATTATCAGCGCCACCTTTCGGCCAATACACACCCAAATTAAACAACCATAATTTTTCTTAATATATATTTTACATTTCAAGTTTGGTGAATTTTTATGATTTAGAAGTGGAGGTATATCTCGCTTATACCTTACGGTGATCCAAAAACATAGCAGCATAGGAACATAGCCTGTCGTCCGATATGCACCCAAATTGAATCAGAATAATTTGACATAATATACATTTCACATACCAAGTTTGGTGAATTCATACGCTATAAAAGCTGAAATATAATCTTTCCTTAAATGGGGTAAATTGCAGCATAGCAACGCCACCTGTTGGGAGATAGATCTTCCTCAAAAGGCTATAGGCACCAATTTAAGTCAAGTCTATCAAGTTTAATTAAATTCTGTGATGAGTCGTGCGATGCCATGTCCACAAAATTTGGCTAAAACACATATACACAGAGACAGACATACAAACTTACTGAAATTTTCAAAAAATGATCGAATCATGTTCAGGGTAATGCAAAACGTATAAATTCGTCGAAAACAGGAAGTCTAAAATTTTCAAAAATCCAATACTATCTTTTCTTATATAGAGAGAGGAAAGTAAAAATAAATGTATAATTAAAATAAATGTTTAGAAGATTTCAAAAATGAGAAAAAAATGAAACTAATTAAAATTTTCCGCGACAGTAACCTAGCATTCTAATTTAATTAATTTTCAAGAATATTTATTATTCCAAGTCGGTAGTTTTCTTTTTAAAAAAGGATCTTTTAATGAATTTGTTATAGCAATCATTTGTAACCGATATGGATGACGATTATGAAATAATTGAAAATCTTAATTTTCTTTTAGTGTCGTTATTGTTGCCTAAACCAAAGCTATTAATGATAACAAATAAAAACAATGACGACTGAAGACTATTAACTATTCATGCGTTTCATACAATAATAATCAGTTTCTAAATTTTGAATATATTATTATTTAATTTTCAAAATGGATTAGGAATAAACGAACTTGTAATTAATATAAGTTCAATGAATAATTACTGATAGTTAAAATCGTTATCGGTAATAAACAACTTCAGAAGTTAATGAAATCTCTAACTGCAAATAGAGAATATTAATTGCTTTAAATTCGGACATCGACATCGACGTGTTGAAATTATTATTTCTTTTTAATTAATTAATACTTATAACTAGTTCTTAAATATTTCTAATTAATTAATACGCATTCCCTGATGCTCATAACTAATAAACCAAGACACTTGCTTCACTGGACATTGTTGAAATTATTGTTTAAAATAACCCATTTTTGCGTATTTTCACGTGAAACATAAAATGAGCTAGTATGAATCAAATATTACGCTCGGGAATTTTTTTTCTGATTTTTGTGGTTTATTTTCGGTAATTAAGTGTTAACCTAAAACATAAAAAATTCTAATATAATGTTATTTAATGTAAGTGAAATTTATTGAAGACTCGCTTTAAAAATCACTCTGTAGCACTAAATCATGCTCATATATGTTCTTGTATGCACTATAATTAGCAATAGATTCCACTACAGAAGACTAATAATTTTAACAAATTGCTTAAACTTCAGGCGAAATTTTAAACGTTAATGTGTAATGGCATTAATTAATATAAAATGTGCTAAAGTTAAAGCTGATAAATTATTCACAGGTTAAATTAAATTAGAAAATGTACACCCTGTTTTTTATGCAGCATCGGCGTTTAACAACTATGATATTGTCACTTATTACTAATGTTAAATGACATTGCTTGGAGAAAATGGCTAACGGGAAAGTGCGCAATTAGAAAAATGATCATTAATTTAGAAGCAAATTATATTAATTAGCTATTTAATTAACCGTTAAAAACATTATACTGGCCTATTAACTCTAAAGGGCACTGAAAAATGTTGTTGAGTAATAAAGAATTAAAACTTTATAGCAAAGTAAACAATATAATTTGTAAAATCACGCAATAGTGTGTTGCTGTTGTCATGTTGCACGCGCATCTATATTTTCTTCGTCTGATGAAGGGTCGTGCTGATTATTTCGATCCGAAACAGTTGTTGAGTGGTGGTTGTTGTTGTTGTTGTTGTTGTTATTATTATTATTATTTTATTTTTTTCCCAAATGTATGGTGTTTACTTGCAAAATTTTTATCCCTAACGATTCTTTTTTTTTTTTTTTAACAAGTACATGCAAAGTGACTATTTCATGACATTGGTCACTGAAAGATTTCGAGCAACCAATTGTTGTAACAGTTATTCTGGAATACTTGTACTATTTTTTATATAATATATTATTGAAACTTTTTGCATTTGTAACGTAAATATTGATAACGTAAATGTTTCAAAAAAGTAGCCTTGAAAAAAGTGTTTTGTTTATAAATTATTAACTAATTAGGGTGTTAGAAACTATATTTTATAAATAATTAAAGCATTTTTTTTTATGTTCTTTCCAGATGGATAAGAAAGTTCTCGAGGGTATTGCTTCTGGTAAAATCAACGAAACAACCGACGTAAGCTTGTTGAAAAGATGTTTCAAGAATGAAACACAAGAATCTTGTAAGAAACTTTTTTTTTCTTGTGAATATTTTTCATCATTTAGGGTGAACAAACCAGTAATTATCTATTCAGTGGATAATTTTCAAAATTTTCTATTATTTTCTAATATAATCATTGACAATATTTTTGGATTTCTTTTTTCTATGTACATAGGATTAATAACTGGGAATCACTTCTTTCTTCTATTTGCTACAATTTATGTTATTTATAATAATCGTTTGAAAATGAGATTTTGTTAGTAATTGACTATATACATTCAGCAAACGAAAATAGTCCAAATAGTAATTGACCATTTCAATTTTCCTGTTTAAAAAATTGCTTGAGTTAAAAGCTATTGATAAAGAATTTTTTTCAATTATATTTCAATATAATATATATAAAATATATTGATTAATGATTACTAATATTTAACATCAATCGACGTACAGTCGGTAATAAAAGTGTCCGAACACTAGCCAAAATTCCTATGTAAAAAAAGTACACTTCATACTGTTTTGTTAAATAAATCCTTATCGAATCATGTTCTTACACTGACTAAGAACAGGATTCGACAAGGATTTATTTAAGAAAATCGTATGAAATGTACTTTTATTACATAGGAATGTTTGCTAGTGTTCGGACACTTTTGTTTCCGACTGTACTAATGAATACCTTCTCTGCAGCTCCCTATAGGATTGAATCCTATTGCACATTGCGTCGCTCTGGTGCGACGCCAAAACCACTCATCCATTCATCTATCCCTTCATCAAACTAATTCCTTCTTCGCCTATTTCAGACAAAAATGATTGCACATCCTTCCAATTTATTTAAATTATAGGATCCAAACACACTATCAAAGTCGAATGCTAGAAACTTTCGCAAGTTCAGAAATCTGCCGCGAAAAGAAAACTTAAATGTGATGCTCACGTCTTTAGTAGTTAACTATATTGATCAATTATTGAAGAAACAGAGATTCACTAGTTGACCAATTTGGTCATTTACTAGCATTGCTGATATTTTATATACCTAGTAGTTGACCACCCATTTATTTAAAACAGATGTAAATACATACTTCACATACTTACCCACATACTTCAATAAATAAACTTTTAGAAACAAATTCAACTTTATGTTTTAACATTAAATTGAATAATAACACCTGGCTAATAGTAAAAGCTACTCACTTTAAACTTAGTGAACAACTTTGAATACCGTTTAAATAATTATATATATATATATATATATATATATATATGTGCTGTAAACTTTGTGAGAACTTTTTCATAACATTTAAATAATTATAGTATATGTGTACTTTAAAACTTGTGGGCAACTGTGAATACCATTTAAATAATTTTATATAAGTATCAGTGGCGGCTCGTGCACCGAAAATAGGTGAAGAGGCACTCTGTATTTTACACTGTATTCATTTATAGAATATAAATTTACATTTAAATAAGTATTCTTAGTTAATTTTAGCTACGATCATGTTTAATAAAAATTATGCATTAAAAATACTTAATATTATTTTTGGGCTCTTCACCTATTTTCGGTTCACGAGCCGCCACTGATAAGTATGTGTGGTGTGTGTGTGTATTTGTGGACCCATAGAAAGGATTTAAATTTAAACTGCCAAATGAGTATTGCTGACGTTATTTTGCTGCTTTAAACTAAATTTTGTAATATGTAAAAAAATCAGTTTTGTTACGACTATTCAAAAAATACTCTTAACAAATTTATAAAATTTCAACGAAGTTCTTTGTGTTTGCTTATATTAATAAAAAATAATCTGGTGTGTCACTCACACGACTTTCCCTGAAATTTATTACTATAAATACAGGTTGCAGATTAAAAGGTAAGATAACGAGTACTGTTATGTAAACCTGTGTTAAACAATTCATATTAGGCTTCTGAAGAGTTTTATATGATAATTAGTTCTGTGTGAGGGGGGCGGTAAATAATTTATTAAAATTATTATTTAAAAAAATTATCGTTTATGATAATGCAGACGATTTCCATATTAGAGAAGTAGTATAACACCAAATATCCAAAAAAAAGTCCATTCTATTCTCAATATTTAAAAAAAAAAAAAAAAAAAAAAAAAAAACGATTTTTTTTTTTCTAAGTTTTTTTTTTTTTTTTTTTCGTTAAAAGTAAAAAAAAATCGATAACTTTGTTTTAAATTATCGTAGATCGATGGTTCAACCATTCGTTTTAAAGGTATACCCATCATGAAAATTTACTCCCCTCGAGGGGGGACTTCCTCCCCAGGGGGGGAGGCGAGGCTCCTACACACACAAAAATTTTTTCCCAGTTAACTATCTCTATTACAAAAAATATATATTCGTTTCATTTGGTTTAGTGTAATCTATAGACGTTAAACTCTACTTACCTGCAATTTCCCCCATAGACGTAATGTATAAAAATTCTCTTGATTGTCTCTGTACACGAACCATTTGCTTGATCTTAACGAAAAGCTTACTGTAGCATCCCTATATGATACACATTTAGAATACCAAGTTTGAACTTTCTGCCATAATTTGTTTTTGAGATATGCTGATAACAGACAGACACACACACAGACACACAGGCATACAGACACACAGACATACACACAGACCATTTGCTAAAAACATGATTTTCGTATTCAGGGGACCTCAAAACGTGTAAATATAACAAAATCTCGCGTTCGAAAATTTGACCCAAAAACAATACTTTCTCTACCTTATGGGTAAGAGAAAGTAAAAATAACATTACAGTTTTTTTTTTTTTTTTTTTTTGTCCTTCCCCGATATCAAACAACAAATATAAAAATCCAGAATTAAAAGTTGGCTCACAGTGATATGTTTACAATTTAGACGCGTTTCGATTATAGAAATATTTGAATATACTTCATTTAGGAGTGTATTTACAAATGCATAATTCAAATATATATATTAGTAGCTTAAGTCTAAAATTTGGTTTGTTTTTAGAGTCGTTGCTCTACGATGATTTTTTGCACATGAAAGCTCATTACTTATATATATATATATATATATATATATATATATATTTTTTTTTTTTTTTTTTTTCGTTCTCAGATGAATAGTTTAATGTATCTACATGATTGCGCTTACATATATTAGTAAGTTTGGAATATGATTTTTTTTTTTTTTTTTTTTACTTTTATCATCTGCATTAATTCTTAAAAAATCTTTGTATGTATAAAAAATGGATCCGTATAACCATTTTCTTTTTCGGAAGATACTTCTGTGCATATTATCGAAAACTGATTTGACAAATATATGAGAATTTTGAGATTCATAATTTCTTTGTCATTCTTATTTCCTTAAAAATTATTTTCGTGTGACACCTGGCAAGCGTCCAGGGTCTGAACTGACCGTGTACAGAACCATTTGGCTCCATACATTCTTCAGACATCTTGCTTTTAAAACAGTCAAGGTTACCGGCAATAGTTTCCATATGGCAGGAAGCCATTTAGCACAGAATTCGATATCTAGATAGATTAACAAAGTAGATTTATGTATTTTTTGCGTTTATATTTTCGGTTATTTTTAGGAAAGTATAAACTTAGGATTGTCTAAATTTTATTAGGTGTACTTTCTATTTATGAAATAGACCGTAAAAGATATAGACTCTGAATACAGATTACTTTTTTTTTTCAGAAAACCAAATGTTATACTCTGGATTCGAACATAAAAAGCCGTAGAGGACTGATAGGTTTAATATCACATTATAACATCAGTGTTCTAACCCTTTGCAGCGCAAGGTAATTGGGATCCTTTAAATTACACTGCCACCGGAATTCACAAACAAAATTAAAATAAAAGAAATTGACGACCTTTTCTGCTATGTTGTAAAAGTAAAATTTTGCTAAAAAATTTCCGGGATGAGTTTTTGCTGTTGAAACGTAATAATTGCGTCCTCGCAGCGAGAACAGTGCGCTGCGAAAAGTGAAGCAATATTCTGCAGTGATTAATAAAACAAACTAACTAATCTGTTAACGCATTTACACGTTTTAAAAGGGAAAGAAAAATTAACATTTTACATTTTTTGTAACATTATTATAGTTGGTAAGCCAGAGATCTATCCTGGATCTTTCCCATGATGTGCCATTTGTTCTAAAATGTTAGCTACCCATATCGTCAACTGACTGGTATTATTTGCTCATCTTAAAGTTAAAAATATTCTTCTGTTCTGTGAATAACGTTCGCAGTTTTATCAATAATATTAATATTATTTATTTATTTACTTATTTATTGGTCATTTATTGTCACCTAGCAATATTGACGTGTAACTATAAGTATAAATTTATTTGTAAGACTGGGATGTGTTATTTGCAGAACAAATGAATATTTTCGACTAACATCATGCCATTAATTCAGATTTCCTATCTGTAATAAGGTACTTAAATTTGGTTAAAATTATAATTTCTATTAAATTTATCTTATAATCTTTTTTAAAATGTAGAAAAAATTATGCACATGTTACCTGGATGTAGTTTAAACAAGATTGACTAATTCTTATCATATTTTTCAGTACATTTCTAATCTTTTTAACGAACATCGCATCAAATGGAGACTTTATAGTGACATTTTCATGGTGAAATATATTTAAATATAAAACCTTTTTATATTTTAATGTTTATACATTTATTTTTCAGGTGGATATGTTTTAGAAATGCTACCATGGTCTGATTCTGCAGTTGGTATCTTGTTACTTGTCCTTTCCTTGATTTTGCTGTGTTCTTGTCTTGTCGCCATGGTTAAGCTACTCCATTCGATGCTGGGAGGTCCAATTGCAACACTTCTCCGTCGTGTTATCAATGCTGAGCCACCCTTTCCATACAGCCTGCTTACGGGCTATGCAGCCATGGCTCTCGGTTGTGCAATGACCGTGTTGGTGCAAAGCAGTTCTGTCTTCACTTCAGCTCTAACACCTCTAGCAGGAGTCGGTATTGTGTCTTTAGAAAGAATTTATCCCTTAACACTGGGAGCAAACATAGGAACTACGACAACTGGACTGCTAGCAGCATTTGCTGCTCCTCCAGCTTCCCTGAAATACACTTTACAAATTGCATTTTGCCATTTATTCTTCAATCTTACAGGAATTCTACTGTATTATCCCATTCCGGCAACGCGATTGCCTATTCCAATGGCTAAGATGCTGGGATCCATTACAGCCGAATACAGATGGTTTTCTATACTATACTTGATAGTTATGTTTTTAGCACTTCCCGCTGCAGTGTTTGCATTGAGCACGGCTGGTCCTGTGGTCTTTGCTTGCATAGGTGGACCTATACTTATTATCCTTACCATAATTATTATTATCAATATCCTTCAACGGAAGAGGCCATCTATTCTTCCTATGATACTCAAAGACTGGTCTTTCTTACCTATGTGGATGCATTCTTTGGATCCCCTAGACAGGTTCATATCCAAGATGTGCTGCTGCTGCAAGAGCCTACAAGAAGCCAGGCGGGATGCTCCAGCTTTGGGTATGATACCAAACCAGTCTCAAATGAACATACTCCAGCCTTGTTCCACGTCATCGTCCGTTTTAACACTCAACTCTACTTGCGGGCCTGAATATCATACCATGAACGGGTTCGAGAATGTTGCCTTTGGAAGTCTTCCTCCGAAGAAGAAAAAAGATGAAAAATACAACAATAACACTCTGGATACAGACTGGGATTTTGGTGGTACTACTACCTCACTGTGATATTATAATTTGTGACTAAAAAGTTTAAAATTAATTTAAAAAATTAAAGTGTTTGTTTGGATATGGAATTAAAATTTATCCATCCTTAAACTAGCCGCCAATTATACCTGGACTTGTGTTTTAATTGAAAACAAAAAGAAAAAAAAAACTTCCTGTAAAAGGAAAGTGCCTGGTTCCCAGCTTTGATTGATCATGACTCTTGAAGAACGAATGTGGACCTGCTGATGTGAGTTATTACGCTATTTTATTTATTGACAAGTCTTTTTAAAATGAAAGAAACTGAACTGTTGCTGATTTTTTCGGCACAATCCCTCACAAACTATGATATTGGACAATCGTTTCATCACTTCTAATTTCATTCCAAAATGTGTATTATTGATTTGAACTGTCTCATTCTTACCATTTTCATTTTTTCACTTCAGTTCTTCGGAAAAACTTTGATTTGTGTAACATTCCAGAAAAATGAGAAAAAAAGAAAAGAGTGCCATATACTAGCACCGAGTATGATTTATTTGTTTTCTTTTCTTAATGTAGCTCTAAATATTTGTAGAAATTGTTCATAGTAGAGTTTCAAATATCTGATCCGAGCCGCAAATAGATTTGAATGAATAATGGATAAATTAAGTAAAGGATCATTCCATGGTGACAAACCATAGACCTATTATAAGAGTGGATGGAGTATTTCATTATTAAGGGAATATAAGAAAAGGTGCAAAGATGAAACCATGTGAATGTTGAAAAAGGTTACCTTTTTTGGCATTTATCGCGTTATTGGCATTTTTTTTGCTTTGAATATAAATATATATATTATTATTATTATTATTAAAAGATACAACAAGCAAAACTAGTGTAAAATATCACAGCTGCTGAAATTTATTTTTACCTTGTTATTAACATCTAAAAAAGTTCAAAAGTGTTTATAACTTTGGTTTGTCTATACTCGTTTTAACTCTCATAAATAATTATGGACATTTTTGAAATAATATAAGATATAATATAGTTAAACTAATTCAATTTAGAGAAATAAGTATAGCAATTATAAGCATTTTATAAAAATAATTACTTAAAAAGAACGAAATAAGGAAATATTAAAAAGAATCTTACCTGTGAAATAAAATCCTTATTTTACATAAATTCTAGGGTTTTTAAAGTACATCTAATTACTATTTCTTGCTATAAAATTCTTTTTAAATTCATAACAATCTAATTTTTAAAGTGAAATAAAAAATTTAAAAAGAACTTTCAAAGAAAAAAGGAAAATATCGTCTGCTTAATAAAAAGCAGAGTTTAGAGCATGGCGAGTAAATTTCAATATTGGCCAGTTTGGCTTCCTGTAGATCAACATTCACATGACCTTTTTATGAGTTATCTTTGCCACTAAAAAAGGTTGCCATTTTCCCGTCCACTCTTATAATAGGTCTATGTGACGAACGCAACATTTACACCAAGTTAAGCCAATTATTTTATTTTTAATGACTACCTGTGAAAACTTTTTTGCTAACCTATAATATTATAGTATATTCAGATATCATAAAAAGTATCTTGAATATTCAATTTTGAATTAATTTCTAATTGTTTTTGCCAAAATAAACATTTTATTTGTCACTAACGTGTCATTGTTTCAACCTCATAAAAAATAATTTAATTGTCAAAATTATTTCGCTGAAATTGACCGCCCTACAATGTTATATTTATGTTTTTTATGTACTATTTGCAAACTGAAGAATGTGAGATTCATTTTTTAATGTATCTCAAGAATCTCAAATTGGAACTAGATGAAAATAATACTTAAAAATTCATCTGACTGTAACGTAACAAAAAATACTACACTTATAAAATGTAATATTTTAGTGGAGGAAATTCTTTTCTTTTTTGTTCATTGTGGTTATTTATATATTTTATTCACATTTAGATGAAATGGTAATTTTTCATTGAACTGTACAGAGCCATATACAAAATGCACTTTTTTTCAACAATTGAAATATCATCATAAGTAGGCCATCTGTGTCGTATATTTTATTTTAGGAGCTCTTAATTTTTCATCATACACGATAACATAACTTAGGTACCATTTATCAGTATTATATATAACGATTTTACATTAGTATTGTATTATTTTATACCCTTATTAGATTATTGTAGCTTTTTTTTTTCTTTTAAGTTGAGTACATGTATATTAAAAAAATTGATAACTGTTACAATTTATATAATTTCTTTTCCTCTGTTTTTTTTTTTTTTTTTTCACAAATCCATGGAATGACACCTAAAGCAGAATAACCGGGGAAAAAATAATTAAAAGTTAAGTTTATGGATTTTATATTGCAAGGATTTCGTACTGCTTATAGTTTTTAGTTGAATTTAAGGTTCACTCAACGCAATTATTTATTTTTAAAATGCTAGCTTTCAATAATTTAATAATAAATAATAATCTTTAAAATTCTTATGGGGATACAGAACATTTTTTTAATCATAATGGTTATTAAATAAATGGTTATTAAAACAAATAGAAAAAAAATGAATAACGTATTAATTAAATTTTAGTGAAAAAAAATTCTAAATTAATAATTTCGAATTCTTTTCTCTAAACAATTTTTCAAAATGTTTTTTTTTTTTTTTTTTTTTTTTTTTGGGGGGGGGGGGGGGGGGCACAAATTTTTAAATGCTTTTCTTTTTTTACTTTTCTTTTCGTTATTATCATTTATTTATTTATTACATATTGCTATTAATAATACATTCATCAAATTACACATATTTTTATACTATGAATTAGGATAAGATTTTACCGGATTAGATTAACAAGTTATCATTTCCCGGTTATTCGTGATTCTACTTTATTTTATATCAGAATAGTACAGTAATGTAAACTAAAAAAGATACTAATAATAACTTTAGTATAAAAAATAACGTTAATATCGTAAGATAAAAATGCAAAACTTTTTTTTTTTATATATATATTAATGTAAGATTTTCATTTTGCCATCATAACCTTTTAAATAGGTTTTTATGTCTTCCTTATGCTTGTCCTTTAATGTTATGAATAAGTAAAGCACAATACATTTATATATATAATTTTTTTATTTGTAAAGCTTTGAGCTTCTTCATTAGTACTACTCATTATTAATTTTTTTTTTTTTTTTTTATAAATAAACAATACAAAATGCTATGAAGTTCATAATCATGGTGTAAATTTTATTTCACAATTGATATATTTATTCTGTTTGCTTCCTTTGTAAAATGTAACATAATATAGTAATCTATCATGTCGTATTTTTAATTTTATAAACTTTTTAATTTATTTTATGCATTGATCTGATAAATATGTTTCTCAAGTCAGAGCAAATAATCATGCCATAATTACTTCTCCTTTATAATTTTTAAGTTTTGTTCGAGAAAGTTTAAATTTACTTCTTTATTTTGTTTTATTATTATTTAAGAGGGGAGCGGGATAGTAACTACTGTTTACATAATGCTTATATATATATATATGCTAATTTTTTATTTGATTACATACGATAAAAATTAACTGTTAATATTTCCTAAAAAAATCTTAATAATTTTACTTTTTTGGCAGTCAAAAATAAATAAATAAATAAAAAGTAAAAACCGTTAAAAATTCTGTCAATGACAGAATTTAGTTTAGTACGGAGGACCTATTAATTTCAATCTGTAAAATTTTTATTTTTATTTTTTATTTATTATTTATTTTTTATCTCATTTTTTTACCGTAAATCTGGGCCACGTACTTTTTAAAATGACTGAAATGAATTAAAATGAAGTGTTGCCGCATAAATTTCCTACTTTAGTTAATTTTAAAAAATCTAATTGTTGTGTCGAAAGACTGTTTCCGCCTCTGGATTCAGAAAAAAAAAACCTTTTTCATTTGGTACCGAATGTGTAACGATAGGACTGATATTTCTATTTTATTTTAGTATTATACAAAACTGGTCTACAAAAAATCTAGATTGAAACTAATAGTCCTCCGTCCTAAAATATTCACTTACCAGATTTATTATTATTATTTTTTTTTTAAACTGTTATTATTAGGTTTGATTTCTTTTATTAAATTTTATTATTACATATACGCACATGCTTGAAAACTCTAAACAGTCTTAAAATATTTTAAAATATATGAGCTATTTGTTAATTTTCTAAAACTATATGTATATCTCATATTTATTAATGAATTGTGTTATTGTATTTAACCGCATCACTTATTTGAAACTAATAGATGAAGATTTTCATGATCTATCCCATAAATATCAAAAAAACTTTTATAAACTACAATTTTCTGGTAGATATATTTTAATAATTTGATTTGATTTAAATCGAAATGGACAAATAACTGCTCATGTTTATGCAAAATGATTTGGTATAGCAATTTTATTAAACTAATTTAATTTTGAAACTGCCATTTTTAATTAGTTCAAAATTTTTATTCAAAATTCGTCACTTTGTAAAAATTATTTTCTAAAATTTCCACTGATCACAAACAACCGAATAAAATTATTGCGTAATCGTTTTAAATTTGGCCTATATTTTGTTACTGTATTTTATTTCTTGCTTAAATTTTCATTATTCGATTACAAAGTTTGTGGATTTTTTAGTATTTTTTGAAGGTCTAAAATATTCGGAAAGTATATCGCATCTATTTGTTTAGTACTAACTTCAAGTTTTTATTTAAAATATAATTGAACTAAGAGATAGTGCAATTCTCACTAATTTTTTAAAGCATTAGATTCCGAGAAAATAATAATAAGTTATTACTATGAGCAGACTTGTATGCAAAAATTGGACATTGCAATTTACGTTAAACTGTACGTTGAGAGAATAGAAGCTAACATATAAGTTACCAGAGCTATGCAATTTTTCCCGTCTAATTTGAAAAATAATACGTTATATTATAAACGTTTCTTGTCGCCATGTTTGAATAACAGTTATACCTTTTCTATGCAAATGTTGGTGGTATATGGTCACAATGTGGATGAATTGACAAATACATCGAATTAACTTACAATAAAAGCTATACTCTGATTTTATGCATTTTTGCTGCAATATTTTTCCATACATGACATGAAATAAAATATACATTAATAAACATGAATGTTGCAAACGGATAACCACCATGTTACTCTATTATAAATTTGCAATATGTATGTCAAGTAATCCTCAATTTTTTATGTCTTCCAAAAAGTTGTTTTACTGTTTACGATTTTAACTTGGATATAATATTTGACCCTTTCAGTTCGATAAATTATCAGTTAAAAACTGTCGCGACTCTCTTAGTTAAATTTAACGGAAATTTTTAATTAGATTTTTTTTTAATTTGTTTAAAAAAAAATAAACATAGAAATTAAAAGAAAATAATATTTTAATTTCTATGATTATTCAAACGAAACCTAATTCAGAATTAATAAAAGTCTCTTTTGGTATTCTTGAAAACGAATATATATATAAATTGAAATACACTTTTACTATTCATTTAGTGTATAATTATATGGTTAATTACAGACAATAATTTACGAAATTGCATGTACTTTGTCCATCTAATAAGGTTAAAATATTATTAAAATAATACTAATAATAATAATGTATCAGTAAGAAAATAATCTATCTTATAATGAAGATGCTGTTCCTCTTTCCATAATTGTGATATCACATCTTTAAAAAAAAAAAAAAAAAAAAAAAAAAAGTAAAAATGCATTATCTTTTTAAACTGTACACACATATAGGTATACGTTTTATAATATCTGAGGAAATCTTTGATGTAATGAAAATCCTAAATACTTACTCTGATAAAGAACTTAAAAATATATCCAGATGGAATTATTATTATTATTATTATTATTATTATTATTTTTATGAAAGAATAATAAAACCAATATTGGAAAAAAATGACAGCGATCCAAAATTCTGAAAAATCTCTTTTCAGATTATTTCAGGGAACAATGAAATGTTTTTATTGATTCCATTCAAATTTTGTATATGGGCAAATTTTAGTGGCTAAAATTACTTTTTATATAAAATATATTGATTTATATTCTTTATAAAAAATTAACAAGAATCTTTAACAATTATTAATTGATGAATTATTAATTTGTTTTCTTGAGTTTTTTTTTTTTTCTTTTTCTTTTTTTTTTTTTTTTTTTTGAGTATTTTCGTGAATAGTCTTGTGAAACATTTTAACCTCTTCTAAAATAAAAATATAACCGGAAATTGTAAGGCAAAAATGTAAAATTAATATATATATATATATCCAACAAGTTATTGAAAAAATAATTTTTATAATTTAAGATTATGTAATGCTTTTTGTAAGTGTTTGTTACTTTGAAAATTTCTCCAATTATTATTCTCTCTTTAAATACGTGTTTGATATAAGAACTGAAAACTATCTTAAACAAAGACAAAATCCGAACAAATAAAACAGAAATAAGAAGAAAAAGGAGCAGTGGGTTTTTACAATAGGAATTTTTTTAACTGAAATGTTATAGGAATTTTATTTAAATTAATAATTATTGAGGTATAATACAGATGAAGTATTGAAACAGTAATTAAAATTTGTTTTTCTTGAGCAACCGGTATTTTATTCATAGACTGAAAGGGTTAAGTATATCCATTTCAGTGTTGTATATATTTCCTTTGATCTCATATGTAAATTAAATACTTTTTCAGTGTTTTCCTTCATTTGTCAATGTATTCCACCATAAAACAATCTGGTAAGAACTTCAAAACTACCAGTACAAATTATACGTTTAAACGTGGATTTTTTTCTTTTAATCAATATTAAAACTAATTTAAATAACATGTATTTTAAAGTTCTCTCACTCTCACTATCTCCTTCAGTCTGTACAGTGCTTTAGTTGAAACTGAGTCGAATGCAGAAATTGTGATTGTTGTTGTTGAATTACCTCTGAATTACCAACATTAAATATTAGTAGGGTGTGCTTTGAAAATTGACTTATAACATAAAATGCAATGACCAGTACGATAAATACTAAAGTAGTAAAAATTATAGCACTTCCTAACAAATATATATTTATATAATACAGGGTTCCAAGAATTTGAAAAAAGCTGGTCGCAAGAAAAAATTTCTGGTAGCCAGAGAGCAAAATCCCTCCCCCAATTTATTTATTTATTTACTTGAATATAAAAATTAAAATTCTATGCACAAAAACCAAATATTTGCTAGGACAGAATGATACATCAGGAAACACATGTTTAACTTTAACATCATAAAACCAGTTTTATTATTTTCACTAAGTTGATACACCATCGGCATTCATACATCAATACACTGACACAATAATTCAACACTGTGTCGCAAAGCACGCACGAACGGGAACAGTGCGAATCAATTCCTGAGAACGATGAACACTAATTTAACACCAAGTTGTGAAACATGCCCTGAAAAAAGTGGTGTAAATTCCCGAAGGGTGTATCGATTCAACACAGTGTCTCAAAACGTGGTAAGAGGAGCGGAAATCAAAACAACGAGAGTTAAGTCTACATCGGGAGTGGAATCTGAGCCCAATTCTCGGACCAATTTTTTTACCTAAATATTAAAATAAAATAAAATAAAAATGTTGAGTTTTCTTAAAGTTGAAAACGTAGGCGCCAGTTATAATACACTGGTCGCCAATGGAAACTAAGCGACCGCATTTCATGAGCCCTGTATATATATATATATATATATATATATTCCACAAATAACTATCATCTCGATGCTGTACTCTCTTTTTTAAAAATTCTGAGAGACAAAGTCCTCTTAAAACTGTGAGATTCTCCCAATTTAGAACTCAGTATATTATCTATAAATAAATAAATAAATAAATCGAGGTCCGAAATTCATATATGAAATACTAAAACCACTTGTTCTTAAAAGCATTTTCCATTAAATCATATCACCTAATTTGATAGAAAAAATGTATAGATTATTGTATTATAAAGATTATATTATAAAGAATATATATATATATATATATATATATATATATATGTATATGCATATGCATATAAATTAAAGATTCTTAATCTATTTATAAATTTAAATGAGCTCTTAAATTAGTGCTCTTTAGCTGTCTAAACTATGGTGGAAATTCTGAATTTGGAAAATCAAAACAATATTACCCGAAAAATCCATTAAATAAAATATAACTTACAATTAGTGTATTTTAAACATGTGTAAAAATATTTTTGAATACTGGTTTCTGAAGTATATACAGTGAAATCTTCTCCATAAAAGGGGCACTCGCCGTACCATAGAAAACTGACTTTTTGAGAGATAGCATTTTAATCGAGGATATTCATAAAATCTTCATCAATAAATTAAACAGCTTTAATTATTTAAATTTACATTGTTTGTCTATATCGCTTTCTAATAAAGATTAATATTAGTTTGTTTAAGTTCTCAAAACTTTTTATCAATAATTTTGTTTTACGGGCCTTTCAATAGAGAAGTTTCACTGTAGATATTTTAAAAAATATCTTATTTTAATAAACCGTTACTTCTGAAACTAGTGAACAATATAAGTTTTCTATTTATAATACTTAATTGGTTACTTGCATTTATATTGTGCCGTTTTCAAAACGCACCCTACATCCTTTGTTTAACATGTCCTTTGTAATATTTCTGTGAGTATATAGCTGCAAGCAGTATTTATTAAATCGTACTAATGTTGAATATTTCTGTTGGTCAGCTTTCTGTATCAGTGAAACAAGCATAGGTTTTTATTTTTTCCTATTTTAGCATGCTCAGTTCTCAGACATGTTGTACAGTTGATTAAATAGTGTTTTAGAATAGTAAAAATAATAATAGTAATTTTTCTGTATAGATAGTTGGAAAGTAACTGTCTGCGAAGAGAATAGAAGAGAAAATGTATTAAATAGGAGATTTTTTGTATAAAGTATTTTTTTAAAAATATGTTTCTTTTATATCGGAGAAAAAGAACATTTAAAAATTCAATTAATAAAAATGATTTTTATCTATCTCGTAAACTGAAAAGCATCAGCATATAAATGTAAAATTTAGTTTTATATTTATGTTTTTCAAAAAATGATACTGCATTATAATACAAATTGTGAATTATAGATGATATTTCTTTTTTGACAGTTTTAAAATATTGTTTAGATTTATCTCCTCATTGCGTTTGTAGCCTTTTTATAGTCCTTACTATTTAAAAATGAATGCTTTTGTTAATTTTGTGGAATTCTTTTGCTATTTAAGTATGTGGTAATTACAATTAACAATGAAAACAATGTACTTATACTTTTTCTTTTAAATGTTTTTGTATATCACATCTCTTTAATATTCTGTATCGTATTTTTCCCAAGACAACTCCAAATACATGAGCTTAGAAAATTGCAAGTTGTTTGAAACAGTCACTATGCCATTTATCGATAAATTTAATATATATTCATTTTCACTTTTACAGGATAAAAATGTTAACATTTCCACCATAAATGAAGTGGGTTTTCTATAATTTATTGTGTAAATAAGTTTAAGAATATTAAGCACTATTCGTAAAATTTAAGTAAATTCAATTTACACAAAAGTACTTACCTAAACAGAGTACTTACAAATTCAAAATATGAGACATAATACTTACAGAAGTGTACTTAAAATTATAATATTTTACATTTATAATTTAATGACTTGTAAAAATTTTACTTAAAAATTTTACAACTAAGATAATGTTTTGAAGTTACATAAAATTTCTTGAGTTGTACGAGAGTATGTAATTTTGACAATTTTCGCCTTTAATATATTGTATAAATAAACTAAAAAGTTCTTATAAAAAATTACTAAAATACATAAATTACGGAAAAGAATACTTAAATAAACAGAATACAGGCAAAATCTTAATGTAATTGCTGGAATGTACTTTGTTTAACGGCTCTCTTCACTTACCGTCGCCGGAAGCCCGAGCCAATGTTATTCTATGGGGAAATTTTCTTTACAAATAACTTATTAACTAATACATATTTTTAAATTCCGTTTTCACATTCAGAAAATTCCCAACTGTTAAATTGACGGAACTTTTTTAAAAATATATTTTTTTTTAATTTTTAATATTTTATTTTGAAATTGCAAAATGAAAAATGAAAAAAAATTCACATATTGAAAATTCGTATTTTGCAGTTTCAAAGTAAAATATAAAAAATAAAAATAAAAATAAAAAAAAATTGAAAAAAGGTCCGTCAATTTAACAGCTGGGAATTTTCAGAATGTGAAAACAGAATTTAAAAATATGTATCAGTTAATAAGTTATTTGTAAAGAAAAATTTCCCATAGAATAACATTAGCTTCGGCTTCCGTCGGCGGTGAGTGAAGAGGGCCCTTAAGGGGGATAGGAAGTCCTCTTTTACGAGGAAAATAATATAAAAAAAAATACCTAATTTCAAAATGTGTCAAAATAATTCTAAATTATTTTAAAACTCCATTTATTATTATTTTTTTTATTTTATTTATTTATTTATTTATTTATTTATTTTTTTACGATCTTTTTTTTTTTTTTTTTTTTTTCATGTCATCTGGGTATTTAATTTTTTATATCTCATTTATAGAATTTGTTACAAAAAAAAAAAAAAAAAAAGTGTAAAATTTCAAAATAAATACCTAGTTTTGGGCCAAATGTATTAGTTAACATTCATACAAATTTTTTAAAGGGATTGGGTGAAAACAAATTCACATGGAATATTCCATATAACTCGTTATTCCTGAAATATTGAACCCAAGAAGAATAAATTTGAAACTTAAAACTTTGTAAAAGTTTTTAAATAATGTGTAAGTAACTGTAGAATGATATTATTTTAAAAGTATGATATAGCGTCATATATTATATAATAACTGTCAGGAATGCACTTGCAGGAATTAACTGCACCAATCTTGACAATTTTCATCGTTCCTTGTAGTTTTAAGCTATACTGAAAAAATAAACAAATAAATAAGTAAAAAGCAGATATTCTTAAAAATACTCTATAATAAATCTACACATTACTATTAAAAAAAATTTAGAATTAAAAATATGATAAAATTTAGTAAGATTTTTGGGTTGAAGAACTCCCATTAGCAACCAGAAAATCTCCGTCTTACATTTCTAAAACCATAAACAATATTTTTTTTCGGTTGAATATACTATGAAAATTACAGCTCGGTTACAATTTAAATATATTTTGGTGTCCTTTATGTTTTATTTTTATTTTTATTTATTTATTTTTAATATAGCAAAAAAACCTTTTTCTCTTGAAAAGCTTTTTTTTTTTTTTTTTTTTTTAGGACTGAGGGCCTATTAGTCTCAGACAGCGATTTTTGCGTTGTCGTTTTCGATAGTTGGACATTTGTCGAAATCATTTTCGATAGTTGGACATTTATCGAAATCTAAAATTTATAGAAAATATAATTGAATAATTTGAAAGCGATGTTATAATTGGGAAGAAAAAAAAAACTAATAGCCCTCCGTCCTAAACTAAATTCTGCTTTTGCCAGAATTTCATCAAATTTTTTTTTTTTTTTTAAGAAAAAGAAAAGAAAATTTATACAGTATCGTTACAAACGATATCGAAAAAGTTTTTTTTAATAATTTTGAATTAGGAAATAAATAGTGCGCGTGCAATAATTTGAAATAAAAATAAATAAGTCCCACCCAAGGTACAACTTTGACATGAGTCCCCCCCCCCCCCAAGGCACACCTTTGACATGAGTCCCCCTCCCCCAAGGCACACCTCCCCCTCATTGGGAAAAAGAGAAAAAACGTTTTTTTTTTTTTCCCCCGTCTAAAATGGATTATTTCTGTAAATATAACAGTTTTTTAAATCAGTGCACAAAGTTTAAAATATGAATATAATGAATGTTCGTTTGAAAATTTTGCTCAAAGATTACATTTTTTTAAATTTCACTAAATACGTGAAGAAGTAAAAGTCTTAATACATGTCTAACTTATCACAAAAAACTCGAAATGTATATTTAGAATCTAAAAAATGAAGTTACTTATATAACGGATTGTACATATTTCTAAAATTTATTTTATTTGTAAAGCTTTGTTAAATGTTGAATGGCGTGGTGTAAAATTACTCAAACTGTATTATAGTCGAGATATTAAATATTAAGTTAATTTATTTTCTAATCGAAATCTGACCAAAAAGTTCATCGCAGTGCTGTTTTGACTATCTTTTTTTCATTCAATATTCACTAATTCCATTATATCTCATGTATAACTATCTATATCGTCTATTTTGTTAATAAAATCCTTCATCCAAAAAATATCTAAATCGTCCGTTTCGATTATAGGTCTTGCAAACGCAAGCAATTTTCATAAGGCATCATTAAAAAGCAAGAGATAAAAATGGTATTCATTCTAATGTATCCGTATTTCATTAAGAAAAACTTTATTAATTCAAATGTGTTTATTATTATTATCTTTTTTTTTTTTAATTTTTTTTTTATAATCATCCGGAAGTGAAAAACTAGGTGAATAGGTAATAATCCATTTAAAAAAAAAAACTTTTAAAACCCAAATTCTTAATGTATCGTATCACTTAAATCTTTTCGAAGTTAGAATAAAATTTAATTTGAAAAAAAAAAAAAAAAAAAAAAAAAAAAAAAGTAACTTTTTTGTTTATTAACCAAAAAAATTGATGAAATTTGAAATACAAGTTGGTCTTGTGGTGTACAGGCTGTATATTACATTTTGTGTTCGTGAGAGAAAATTTAAAAAAAAAAAAAAAAAAAACTGAAAACTGAAAACTGCAATTTTTAATCCCACTTCAAAAACATGTGATTTAATGTGAAGCAGATTTTTTTTTATTTCTCCTAACGGTTTCCATACAATCTTCTGCTGTTGCCACCTAAAATTCATACTTTAGTCAATTTTAAAAAATGCAATTGTCCGATCGATAAGCTGTTTAATCCGTCGGATTCACAAAAAAATTCCCTTTCATTTGGTACCTTATTTGTAACGATACAACTGATATTTCTAATTTATTTTCTAATTTTTCTAATTTATTTTTCTCATTTTAAATAAATGCACGGTTTTTTAATTTTAATTTTATTTTTATTCTGTCGGGGGGGGGGGGGGGGAATGGCAACAATTAAAATATGTTGAGATTCACAAAGATACCGTAGTGAATGACAGTAAGTACATTAAGAATTTGGGGATAAAGAAGAAAAAAAAATCTTATGATAAGTTACATTCACTTGTATTAATAACGGACTAAACTTGACTTAGATAAATGGTAATTACTATTGATGTGGTTTTTATAACAGTTTTATTGTATGAAAACTTACTTAAATTGGCTTGGCTGAAAGCTAAATTGTTTTTTTGTTTTTTTTTTTAAAGGATGAATGAAGGAAAAAGATAAGTGTGTATTAACTTTAACATAATAGTTATTCCATAAAAAATTAAAATATCCTCATAAATAATTTTGGTAATTAATGTTTCCAAATAACCATGTATTAGATCAAAATTAAATGAGTTTTATAATATGAACGCAAAGTATTTGTGAAACATAATTTATACTTGATTTCCTTTTTAGTCATTTAAAAAGATTTATTTATATTCTAATTGCATTAAAAATATCTCTAATTAAAAAATATTTATATATTTATTTAACAAAGTTTTAAAAGAGGGGGTTCTAGATTTTACATAATAGTTCTTTTGGTGTATCTAACAGATTTGTGAAGGATGTTAATAAAAATGTAATAAATATGCACTTCAGTATTGATGTATCAACAAATTACTTCATTTTGTAATTTTTCATTTATTAAAAATAACACTTTAAAACATACTAATATAACATTATATATTTACAAGAATATAACAAGTAGTTCCTTTGTTCTCTTTCATAAATCATATAGAATTTGTAAAAGCGTTTCTTCTTTTAAGCGTTAATACGAGAGAAATTTACAAAAAAACTATCAAACAAAATAGATGAATATAGATTGTTTTGAGATTATATAAATTGTATATTTAACTTATATATTTATTTTCTTACATTTATATTTTTATCGATCTTCTGTACATATGTTTATTATAATGGGTAATGTTGTTTGAAAATTTTGTGATTGTTTAAAATCACTTGAAAGAAAGTTGTTTGTTTATATGTCACTATTTTTATAAACACTTGTTACTTAATTTTTACGCTGTAACACTTATTTTAAAGAAAATTTTATTATTATTATTTTTTTTTAATTGCATAACTATCACAATCATATCCGTGGATCATAACCCACAAGTATGCTTCAAAAGTTTCCGAAAATCGTTAACGAAAAATTATTGCCGAAAACACTTAATGAAATTTATGAAAAATAAATTTTTTATTACTAAAAATTATTTTCTTGATTCATAGGTATTATAAAATGTTTCTTAAATGTGAAATAAAATCTGTAAATTTAAGCTAGTACTTTTGTTTCCTAATACCTAATGTTGGTTTAAATCATAGATATAGTAATAAGACATAGATTGATCATTGGGGAAAAAAACTGATCTTTTTACTTGGAGAAAAGTCCACAATATGGCCGTCTTTCTTCGAGTGAATACATACAGATAATTTAGAAAATAAAATTTATGAATAATTTATGTACTAAAGGTGAATGAAAAACTGCAGATACAATTTCAAATTCATTTTTCTTTCTTTCTTTTATATATTTATTAATTTAGTTAATATTTAAAGTTAAACTCTTTATATATACTAAAACTAACGTTCTTTACCTACGCCGCTGCTAACCATATTTAAAAGAATTTTGAAAATTCTATATTACTTACTAATGTAAAACCTTAAAAAATATCAAACTTTAAAAAACGTATTCCATTAAAAATCAAACCAGTTTTTATTTCATAATAATAACAAAGCAACTGATTATAAAAAACTGTATTTTTCATAATTTAGTCAAATATAATTTACTTTTATGATAACTTATCCCATTTCTTTTCATATATTTATTAGAAGAATTAAAAGACACGCAATATTTCGACATTTTGAAAATTCATCAACATTCTATTCTATTCTATTACAATTGCCGAGTTTCAATGGTTTCAATACCACTATATGGATGATGCCAAAAATTTTTGCATTATAACAATGGGATGATAGATCTATATAAATTACTATATCTATGGTTTAAATTGAACGATTTTAACTGAACGTGCAGCAAATATCTTCTGTTAAACACTGTAATTTGGTAACATTACTCATTTATATCAAAAACGTTCCTGGTTTATAAAAAATATAAAAGGTTAGAAAAGGTTTTAGAGAATAACAAATTCTTCTTCATGAAAAGGTTCTAATTTCAGTAATTTGTTAGTTTTTTTTTTAACTATATATTCAGTAATTTATTAGATTTTTTTTAACGATATATTTTTAGTGATATATTCAAGAAACGTTACAGGTAAATATTGGGCATCTAACTGCCCCAAATTTCGCAGGAACGTTCTGGAATTTTTTGCAGTGAAATTTTTCCCAGAAAAAAACTTCTTAAAAATATTTAAACATTATGTTTCAATGCTAAGACAATGATTAAAATAAAAGTATTCTATTCATATTTTAGATAAAAATAATTTATTTTATAAATTGATTTTAATGAAAAAGTAATAAGTATCAGTTACAATCTATTATATTTCTTGAAATATTGAAATTTTTGTAGAATTTTTCATTTTTTTCCTTCTTTAAAAGAAAAGGAAAAGAAACAACTGCGTCATAAATATTTGACTTTCTAATTATACTGTTAACGCACTATTAATCCCAATTTCAAAATAAACTTTTTGTTTGTGTTTTCGCGAGGCTTTAATATTTTCCGAAAATTTTTCAAAACTTGCATAATATTTTACGCTGAAACTTTCAAAATTTAATTTCAAGTTTGGATGATTTCCACTGTATATACACATTGTACATGCTTTATTTAATTACGCAGATATTGAATGTATATATGTTGTATATGTAGCATTTTTCTCTCAAATATGTAAGTGTGTAGGAATATTTTTTTTAAATATTTTTAAGCAAGTTATTAAAAAGAAAAAAAAAAACATAAACGTACTCGTATATTTTATTTGCTTCTTGTATTCTTTTAAAATACATTAAGAGCAAAAAATATAAATTTTTTTTCTTTTTTTACACAAAAAATGTAATGTGTTCTGATCGTTTCTTAAAAAAAAAAAAAAAAAAATGATATTATAGTAAAACTGTTCTAAATAAACTAAATTTCCCTTTTCGAGCATAAAAACGACTTTTTTAATTCTTTTTTGGTATCTTCTTACATTTATAATCACATACAGACAATAACGTAATAGATTATGCAGAACTATTAATATTATATATGCTATATAAAATATATTTTTTATTTGCAATTTTATTTTGATATCGGGATTATTTGCAGACGATATTTAAAAAGTTTTAATATAAAGATAATTTTTCTTTAATTTTTAGAAAACAATTGTACCTTTAACTTATAGATATTAAATTTCTCCATGTTATTTAAAAGCATAAACCTTAATTGCTGGTTTAAAAAAAATCTAAGAAAACTTTAAATATTAAAAGAATTAATAATTTTAAATATTTGGCTAGAAAATTAATTTACAAACTATGATTTTTTTTTCTCAATGCTACAACTAAATATCAGTAGATTTATAATAATTATCTTCTAATACCTATTTCATTTCCGTTAAATGAAATTTTTTAAATAATATTATAATGGCATTTAAAATTGGGGGAAAAATTCTAATTTTAAATCGTAGACATTAATATTCCTTTATTCAAAAAAAAAAAAAAAAAATCTGAAGTGAAAGTATCAAAATAAGCTGTATTCACAGCTTTGATATTTATGATAAGTTCAATTAAGAAATATATTTTAAAATAAAATGTTTTTATGCATTGTGGGCCAATCACCTACTTATACAGCACTGAACAGCAGTGGTCTTAGTCCTTCGAGAAAAACTTATATAAGTTGCTAAAATGTGTACTTAAATTGTTTTCCATTGAAATTTTTAAAAAGACAAAACTATGATAATGATGTAATTCCAATTGCAAAACAATAAATTTCTCATGTAATAGAGGGTCAACGCTGTGTTAAATAATTTTCATTACTCAGATATTGAATCATTCTTTTAACCTGTTCCCCGTGTAATTTATTAAAGATACATTTAAATACCATAGATAAAGATTATATACGTATATATATATATATATATATATACAATTGAACCTCGTTGACGTGAATCTCAAGGGGAATAAAAAATTTGTTTATGTTATCAGTAGTTCATGCTATCAGTAACTAATCTTCATATGACTAAACTAATCTTCCTTTTGACGGGGATTGTGGAAACAGTCCATGTTAAAAGTAATTCACGTAAACGAGGTTCAACTGTATATTTATCATGAAGCAATTTCCCCAGAAACATATTTATAAACAGAAATATATAATGAAAAGGTAGAGAAAAAGTTATGTTTTTTCTCTATAATATTATCAGTAATGAATTTGGAAAATTGTGACAAAATTTGTACCAAACAATATTTATAATGATATATTAGTCGCGATGGTTGCTTATATGCGAACATAACTTAAACAGAAGCTAATGAAAACTGTTTTGGTAATGAAAACTTTTTTGGTAACTAAAAGAAAATTCTAGTTTTATATATTTTTTAAAAATAGTTTCTGCGAAATATAATTACAATGAAAAATATCACTACATTTTTGTTTTATTTACAAGCAACCAGTTATTACTCTCTAATATTATAAACAAACAAAACATAACACTTTTTTTAATTAATTAGTTATCGTTAACCTAAAATAAATCAGGTGTATATAATACTTTTTGACGCAATTGCAAACAAATTCAATTAAAAATATACATTTACTTAGTTTATTTGCTTATATTTGTTTTCAAAAATGTTATGATTATATCTGTAAATTAAAAATACTGGTGTTTGTAATTATCAAATGCTGTAAAACAGATTGTAATAATAATAATATATTTTTTTTTTAATTGAAACAAGTTGAAAACTTTCGATATTTATTGCACTTAATTTACTGACAATAAATGTTTTGATATCTGATTGAAAATGATTACTTTTCCAAGAATGGTACGTGCATAATTTTTACGAATTATACAGCCATAGAGCTTTCAACTGTGATTTTTGTTAGACGTTTAGGTGTTTGTGAAATGATTGCGATGTAAACAAGGATGCAATGTATTTGTTTATTTAGTAACGGCAGCATTCCCAGCTACTCATCTTTGATGTCAATTTACAAGGAGTAATGTTGCATTTTAATTCATGCTTACTGTACAATAATGAAGTGAATAAAACAATGATTTTTATGAAATGTGTGTACTTTTTATTGTTTAGTGGGATCTTTCAACGGTGATGCCAGATTGGAGATTTTGTCCCCATTTTGGGGATTTTTTAGGCTTCTGGGGACAATTTTGGGGACCAAATGTTTGTGGGGACTTTTTTGGGTAATTCTAAAATTTTTGGGGACAAATCTGGGGAGTTCAACTTTCTGTCAATGTTGGCAACGTAATGATTTATCCCTACGACTAGGGATTTTCAATAGCTTTATTGTTATTTGGAGATGTTTTTCAAAAATTGCCTTCATTTGGGGAAAAATCTGAGCTTAAATCCACTTAAATCGGCTTGCTTTTTTTATTATTATTATTATTATTTTTTTTTTTTTTCCTCTTTTTAGTAGAAATCAAGTTGGGGATTTTTTCGAAAAAAACCCTGATTTGGGGAAATTTAAAGACCTGTTTGGGGAAATAATTTTCGACCATCTGGCATCACTGTCTTTTAAATTTATTCATTTAACTCTTAGTTGCTCAGTAATATTAAACTTGTATTAAAGAGCAACTTCAACCTCCTAAAAAGCATGAAATTGTACAGGAAATGTTTTTGTTAAATACCTCGATAGGCGACTGCATTGGGAATTAGCTTGAAATTTGTGTAAAATAACTGATACCAATTAAAGTTATAGAAAATTAAGATGAAGTAAGTAAATGTACCAAAGAACACAATCAAAAGAGGTAATTTTGGAATGAGATGGACCAATAAAACAATGTGGATTGGCTTTTATATCATTTCAAAAAACAGACCAAAGTAAAGTTTTCAAAATAATAAAAGTATTTAATAAATAAATAAAATATTTATATTTTTACTGTTCATTTCTTTTAATAGTAAAATCTATGTAGTAAAATGTAAATTTCTTAGAATTAAAAAGAAATTAATATAATCATATCATTTTTTATAGCAATTTTGTATCCCTCTTCTCAAAAAAAGAAAAGAAAAAAAAATTGTCCTTTTTTAAACATTAAATTTAGGCTGAGGGGGGGGGGGGGAACTTTCTTTTTTTCTATATTAAAATTATTAATTAAAAAATAAATAAGATTATACTTTTAAAATTTAAAGAACACGCTTTTATTGAAATGTGAACTAAAAAGCACAAAATATCTATCTTTATGCTTCTAAAATGCAGGGTAAGAAAAATTCGTGTGAGTGACGCACCATAATATTTACATCTTTAATTTAAAAAAAAAAAATACTTGATTAATTGTTGCCGCTCAACGTTATACAAATACGGCCAAATCCTGTATTACATACGATAGAGTTTTATATATATAGTTTTTTTTTTTTTCTCCCTAGAACCTGCGCCTGATGAGATAGGAGCCTGGAAACACTCGTATGTAGAAACACTCGTCATCGACTATGAAGTCGTGTGCAAAATTTCAGGTCAATCGAACTAACAGATGTGGTCGAAAATTGAATTGCAGGATTCCGTTACATACATTAATAGTTACTTCGTGTCAAGTTAATAAAAGCATGTTAATAAATTATATTATATAGGAAAACGTAATTTTCTAATTATAAAGTTGAAAATCTTACTCAAACTAAAAGTGAAATTTTTTAATTTATTCGAAAAACAAAAGGTATATGAGGACAATAATTTCTCTAATTTATATATGAAACATAATGTTCTGCTCACTCTTTATCTCGTTTGCCGATAAAGTAATAAGGGGGTCTAAGCGATTAGCACCTAAAAAAAGCCTAGTATGTTGAGGCCACAACAAGACTTTTTCTTCTATATTTATTATTTTCTTGTACAAATTCACTCAGTATAAATAATTTATCAAAATTATTATTATTTATTAAAATTATTTTCCATGAGATGCATGCAGAAGATTTTCTTCTTATAGAAAACTAACTCTAAATGCCGAAAGAAGACAGTTTTATTCTCTATAGAAAACATATTAAAAAATGCGTTTTGATAATAGTTATTTCACATATCAAGTTACAGTTACATGCCATAGACGTTGAAATACAGCCTTACCGTTCTCAGAAAAAAGTTGCAGTATAGCAGCGTCACCTATCGACCGAAATCAATCCAAATTGAATCAGTATAATGTCTCATAATAACTTTCTCACATATCAAGTTTAATTTGATATTACACAATAGAACCTGAGATATAGCCTTCCTATAAATGTAGGAAACCACTGTATAATAGCGCCAACTGTTGAGTGATTAGCACCAAAAGTTGATAGGCGCCAATTTGAGTCAAGATTCATCTATCTATAAATTAATATGCAATTCTGTGTAGTAGTTCCTGAGATATAGCCTTCCTTTGTGGAAATGACTCTATAGCAGCGCCACCTGATGAGCGATGGACAACAAAAGTTAATAGGCACTAATATAGTCAAGGTGCTTCTACCTATGTACAAATCTGTGCAGTAGCTCCTGAGATATAGTTGGTACAAAATTTTTGTCACACACATAAACAGACAGACAGATATTTTCTGAAAGTGGTCAAATCGTGTTGTGGACTTCTCAAAGCGTGTAAATCCATCGAAAACCGGAAATCGAAAATTTTTACTAATCCAATACTTTCTTATATTAAATATAGAATAAATTAAAAAAGAAAAAGAATTTCTGAAAATATGAATTATATGAATATGAATATGAATTTCTGAAAGGAATTTCTGTATATATTTCTTATATACAAATATTCTGAACATTTTGACGACTTATTTGTGCTTCACCATATTTTAGCTCAAATTTTATGAACAAAATTGCAACTGATGTTAACATCGAAATTTATTGCATTTCCAAACTCTTAAAGCTATTTTCTCTAAAGTGCTTTTCTTCCACTATCCTTTAAGATTTAGAAAAAGCTTCTTTACCACTTACCTTAAAACTTTCCATATACATTTTTATATGAAAGATATCTACAAAATGAATTTGCATTTAGCGAAACTAATTTCATTTAATTAAACGATTTTACAAAAATGTTTGAATATTTCGAAAATTCAAAAAATAATACGTTTTACATATTTAAAAAAAAATAATATTATAGTTTTAAAAAATTAAAGAACACGCTTTTATAGAAATATGAAGTAAAAAGCACAAAATATCTATCTTAGTATTAAAATGCAGAGTAAGAGAAAATCGTGTGAGTGACACACCATAATATTTACATACATTTAAATCTTTAATTAAAATAATTTAGAATTAAACAAAAACCATTTTAAAAAATCTCCCCGAGCGTTCGAGCCCTCGAACGCTCTAGACCTTAAGGTTCGTAGCGCGGCTCTTTACCTCGCAGCCACGGCGTTCACGTACGAAAAGCCTTTTTTTTTACAATATAGATTTTTTGTTTGCTCCTAGAGTGGTTACAAACATACATACATACATACAGGTGAAGCTAATAAAAGCGTGTTAAAAAAAAAAGAATTTTTTCTAATATTTCTAAATCCTTAATTCATTTTATGAAATAGGTTCGTACAAATATTTTAAGCCCTTAAAAAGTAAATAGGTTATTTGTATGATAAGATACAGTTGGCAGCAAAAGAATCCGAGCACTAGCAAAAATTCCTATATAAAAAAAGTACACTTAATACTGTTTTGTTAAATAAACCCTTGTCGAATCAAATTCCTATATAAAAAAAGTACACTTAATACAGTTTTGTTAAATAAATCTTTGTCGAATCCTGTTCTTAGTCAGTCTAAGAACACGATTCGACAAGAATTTATTTAACAAAACTGTATTAAGTGTACTTTTTTTATATAGGAATTTTTGCTAGTGCTCGGAAACTTTTGCTGCCGACTGTATCTTATATACAAATATAATGACATCAAGGTTTTTCTTTTTTGTTATCTAATTGAATTTTTATATTTTTAAAATGTTATTTAATGTACAAAAGTTTTTTAGCTTTTACCTTTCTCATGAATAACGTGATACCAATTCACACATTTAAATATTGAGTGTAAAGTAAGAGACAGATGTTTAAATAATATGCTGCATTTTCATTGAAAAAGGGGGGATTTCAACCTCTTAGACTTCTTAAGACTTTCATCGAGCGCTCAAATGAAATTAACACACACACACACAAAAAAAAAAATAAATAAATAAACAAATAAATAAAAAATCTAGTGTGAAGCAACCACACGACTTCCAGTACCCACTATTTCACGTATTATATGCAATTTTTAAAAATGTGATCAGAAGACATAAAATTGACCGAAGTAGACACCTAACAAATTTCCTATAAGAGAAATCTGATATATATATATAAGAGCTGATATATGTAGACGTGTAAAGCAGAGTTTACATAGCGAGTTAAAAAATAAGAAAAATAAATGGTAGAGTTATTTTTTGAAACACCAATTTCCGAGATCTAAAACTGACCTACCTAAGCTGGATTACTGTTAATTTTCCTGTAATAACCACGTAATATACGAGAAAGGATATCTAAAATGGATTTATGTAACAATTTAAAGAAAATCGTTAGAGCCGTTTTTGAAATTCCAACTTTTACCAGAACTTGGCATACCCAATTATTGACCGGAAAACAATAATTACATACAAAAGGATATTTAAAAGGGAGTTAATATGGCGAGTGTGAAAAAAATTCGTACAGCCGTTTTTAAAAAACATGTTGACGGATGTATAGAACTTCTATGGGAACTTCTTTTTCCTGAAAGAACATATAGATAAACATAAGAATAAACATAAGTTAATTATTTATTTGACCATTAAATTTTAGCATCAAAATTATTTAAACGCTAAAATTGAAGAAAAAAAATTAATGCAATAAAAAGAAAGCAGTAAAATTAATCGCAATATGTGCAGCGGGTAATCAAATTATTAGATTTTTTGTCTTCCTTTTTTTTTTCATTTCTTCTATTTTCTAAAAAAATATTAGACGAAATGTCTGTGAACTTTAGGCATGCAAAGAACATTCATAAATTCACATTTTTCTTTATCGATTTAGTCACAAGTGCAATTAGAGAACCAACAACAACTTGAAGAAAATCACAAATACTTTGGATCACCCTCTATATCATAATAAACTATAAATGACTTGTAACTTTAACACATGATTTCATTTCTGTATACAATATTTGTATACTTCTTTTTTTTTTTTTTTTTTTTTTTTTTTTTGCGGGAATCGCATAATTATTTAAACAGTTATAATTTTTTCCACGTTTTTTGCTTATAACTGGAATATATTTCGACAAAATTTTGCGAAACTTGCAGAAAAATTTACAAAACATTAGAAAAACATTATTCGGAAGCGTAGAATTCATGCGTGCAGTTTTCGCTGAGATATGAGTTTTTGTAGTGTTTTATTTATATATTTATTTATTTATTTATTGCTGCACATGCGCGAAAGATAGATACATATTGCACAGATTTGAAAGCTAGATATATTGGCCAACTTATGTCAAAAGTTCATTTGAATAGAGTAAAAATTAAGCAATTTATCAACAAAAGAATGAGTTAGATGTTAGATATTTTCGAGAGTTGAAATTTTATAAGGTGTTTTTCACATGCCACACATTTAATTTGGAGATCCAATTATTCCAAACACGTTGAAAAGCTTCGTTTTGCGAAAAACTTCTTATGGGCTTTTAACTCTAAGAAAGTGTTATTTATTTTTTTAAGATTTGTGAGTTACTAAGGGGTTTTTCACAAAAAAAAAAAACTTTGTAAATGATTTTTTTTTAATTCCCATCTCTGCAATAAAACAGTAAGACGTGAAATTGTAAAACAAGTTAAAGGGAAAACTTTTCAAATTGTTTGTGCATAAGTTTTTACCAAATAAAACAATATCCCAAATCATAACATATAGAAAGTAGACAAATAATTTTATCTTACTAAATCTAAATATAATCAAGTTTGTAATACACTATCAGTAAATTACGCCGTAGGACTCTTTTGCTGCGCGGATTCGAACTCAGACCATATATCAGACCATCTTCACATAAAACCATTGGTGTTTTCAAAAATGATACATTTAACCCGTTAGTAGTCGCTAGTTGGTCGATTCGTCGCCCATTCCTTCAGTGTTGCCAGACTTTTTTATTCAATAACCACAAAAAATTTTTAGAAGTGGCATTCGATATACATAATCGACGATTATTCGAGTCGATTTGCCTTTTTTATATATACCAAATGTCATTTCTAAAAAATTTTGGTGACTATTGAATAAAAAATTTTGGCAACACGGAAGGGATGGGCAGCGAATCGACCAACTAGCGACTATTAATGGGTTAAAAAATGGATGACTTCGCCATATTGAAGTGCAAGATAATTGAATCCTGCACATTATTCAAAATCTCAGTTCTTTAACTTGCATTGATGGATTTTAACTTATGGTTTCTCCAGTCATCCCCACGTTGTAAAAGAGGAATATTATTTTAATTGTTTAGCATTGGATTGGTTAGTGGTTGGACTAGAATTGACTTAATACAGGTATGCGGAAAGTTAATTTTTTATGCATAACGAAACCACAATTCGTCAACATAGTAAAATGTAGTAAAGCATTTCCATCAATTACATTTAACCGAAAAAACGTTTGGCTCAATTTTAGGTAGCCCTGTATATTGCCTATAAATAGTATTCACTCTAAACAATATTGTGTATATAAATTTAATCTTACTTTAAAAACATCTAACACAAAATGAATTATAATTCCAGCGATTTCCAAGTATAACCCCAATATATTCAAATACTTTGGGTAGCCCTGTAAACGAATGATGAATGATTTCATACCACAATCTACACAAAACATGCTTTTATGTGTATAAAAAATTTTGTTCATTTCATTTAATTTAGTGCAGATAGTCTATAGATATTAAACTCAATTACCTGTAATTTCACCCATAAACGTAATTTATTTGAATTATCTTGAATGTCCCTGTACAAGAACTATTATTTGCTTGATCTCAACGAAAAGTTTAGTGTAGCATCCTTATACGGTACACATTTAGAATACCGAGATTGGACATCCTGCTACTATTTGTTCTTGAGATGTGATGATAACAGACACACACACACAGACACAGAGATCAACCATAAATAAGAAAGCACCATAGAGCTGGCGTTTTAAAGTAATAAGTACAAAACTTTGAATAAATACTGTAAAATGCAATAAACTCGTAACAATTGTTTCAGGTCAAAAAAAAAAAAAAAAAAAAAAAAACACGACTCTTTGTCAGGCGAACAAAGTAAGCACGAGTGCTGCAATCAAAGCGGCAACGCACCAAAGTTGCTTAGTGCATCAGTTAGTGCGTTGCCGCTTTGATTGCAGTACTCGTGCCAACTTTATTCGCCTGACGAAGGGTCGTGTGTTTTTTCGACCCGAAACAATTGTTGCGCATTTATTGCATTTTATGGTGTTTATTCAAAGTTTTGTACTTATTACAGACCAACCGTTAAAAAAATGATTTTCTGATCTAGGAGACTTCAAAACATGTAAATGTAACAAAAACTCAATTTCGAAAATTTGACCCGAAAACAATACTTTCCTTACCATATATATGGGTAAGAGAAAGTAAAAAAAAAAAAAAAAAAAAAAAAATTAAGTAAGAATACCGGATTAAAATGGGGTTTTTTGGGTTTATAAATTTGATTAAGGATTTTTTTTTTTTTTCTTCATTTTGAATTTAACCTATTATATTTCATAAGTGTGTGTATGTGCATGTTTGAAAGGAAAGTTTTAAAAATAATAGAACAATAAATCTGGTATGTAACAACTACACAACTTCCATTACCCACTATTACGCATGTTATAAGCTCTTTTTGGAGATAGTGTGATTAGAAGACATAAAATTAATCTATTTTTATTTAAAAACTTCTTCACACACCATAAAATTAATGTAAGCACTACCGGTTTCGAAAAGACGTGGCCTTTCTTCTTCAGGCGCAAAAAACACATACTAACTGCCTTAGAGGCAAAAGCAAGACTGAAAGCAGGGCAAAACGCAAAGGAAGAGGAGCAATTCAACCAACCAATAGAAAGCAGCATGCAAAAATCAATCAGAAGGGAACCAAAAACAGAATTAAAAAAAAAAAAAAAAGCAGGGTGAAGGGATTTTTAAAATATTTTACTTTTTAATTTTATTTTAGTAATGTGATTTGTTTGCATATTTTTTATTTATTTATTTATTTATTTTACAAAACGAAGGAAATTATTTAAACGAATTAAACAATTTTTTCTAAGCTGTAGACAGCTCGGAAAAATCACACAACCAACTAATGAACTGATTAGAAATGTAAATCAGTGTAACTGAACTAATTACACAACCAACAATATTTCTGGAATAATGAACTAATGCATACGTCGTAAGCACGCATAAAAGCACGTTTATATAGTGAATTTATCCGACATCTAAAACTGATCTACCTTATAAAGACGCCTATTAATTTTCCCGCAGTAACCAAATAACACATTCGAAAGGACACTTATAAAGGAGTTTATATAACAAATTTGAAGAAAATCGTTAGAGCCGTTTTTGAATCACCGACTTTCGGTATCCTTTCCTATTTTCACAAAAACTTCACAAACTCATCTGTTTACCAGAAGTCAACAAATATATTCAAAAGGACATTTAAAAGAGAGTTAATAAGGCGAGTTTGAAGAAAACAAGTTGAGCTGTTTTTGAGAAACTCCTTTGTGCTACTTAAATTTGACCTACTTATTCAGGACCCTTATCAATTTTCCTGAAATAGCTAAAGCTAACTAATACATACCAAGGGACATCTAAAAGGTAATTTATACAGAAACTTTGAAGGAAATCGTTAGAGCCATTTTTGAGTTATAGAATTATGTCTTACTTCTGACTTTTCACTTCTCGTTTTTTTATTTTCACGAAAAGCTGGCAAAATCGTTTTTATATTGGACCTGTCTTAATTGTCAAGTTTCGCGTCTATATTTTTATATTTTTACTTTCTTTTACCCATAAGGTAGAGAAAGTATTGTTTTTGGGTCAAATTTTCGAACACGAATTTTTGTTATATTTACATGTTCTGAGGTGCCCTGAATACGAAAATCATGTTTTTAGCAAATGGTCTGTATGTATGTCTGTGTGTGTGTCTGTGTGTGTGCCTGTCTGTTATCAGCATATCTCAAAAACAAATTATGGCAGAAAGTTCAAACATCGTATTCTAAATGTGTATCATATAAGGATGCTACACTAAACTTTTCGTTAAGATCAAGCAAATGGTTCGTGTACAGGGATAATCAAAAGTATTCAAATGCATTACGTCTATGGGGGAAATTGCAGGTAAGTAGAGTTTAACATCTATCGACTGCACTAAACCAAATGAAACGAATATAGATATAGTCAACAGGGAAAAAAATTGTGTATATAGGAGCCTCGCCTGCCCCCCTGGGGGGGGGAAGTCCCCCCTCGAGGGGAGTAAATTTCCATGATGGGTATCTTTCAAAAGAGCTCGACAATACCTTTAAAACGAATGGTTGAACCATCGATTTGCGATAATTTAAAACAAAGTTATCGAGTTTTTTTACTTTTTTTTTTTTTTTTTTTTTTTTTTAATATTGAGAATAAAATGGACTTTTTTTTATATTTAGTGTTATACTACTTCTCTAATATGGAAATCGTCTGCATTATCATAAAACATAATTTTTTTAAATAATAATTTTAATAAATTATTTTTTAATAACCGAATTAAGTTCTATATAAATGTAGGTGCATTAATGAAACGGGGGGTTGTGGGGGGCGGTAGCCCCCCTCACACAGAATTAATTATCATATAAAACTCTTCCGAAGCCTAATTTGAATTGTTTAGCATAGGTTTACATAACATCGTTATCTTACATCTTAATCTTCAACCTGTATTTATAGTATTAAATTTCAGGGTAAGAGAAAGTCGTGTGAGTGACACACCAGATTATTTCATTTTGGAAATATGATTGCTAGTGTTTATAAAAAAAATTTAATATCGAATCGAGTGATTTCGACATCGAAATTTTTGACTGAATACAATGTTTCTATTACTTATGGTGTTCGCAGGTAATAGTAGTAAAAGTCTATTAAAGAATTATTACAAATAATTTCCCTTAAAAAATATTTTCTTGGTTAACTCTTTGAAGAAAAAGATAAAGAAGCACATAGTTCAAATTTTCCTTAGTTTTATCTTTTTTTTTTTTTTCCTCCTTCAAGAAGAGTTATAAAACTTTTATTGGAGAAAGTGCGCATCTGGTGAATTAAATCTAAGTGCTCCGAACGGAAAACAAAAGCGTGAAAAATTTCTAAGTGCTTTAAAAATGCATATAAAAAATTTTCTAAAAAAAAGATAAAGATTGAAAAAAAAAAAAAAAAAAAAAAAAAAGCACATACATGTTGTTAGTTGAATCTAAAACTTTTTTCCGGTAGTTTTGACCAGATGAAAAAAAAAAATGTTGTAAAAGAATGCATATTTTTTAAAAAGGGAGCATTAAGAAAATTAAAGAATTCTTTTCTTTAATTTTCTTAACCAGTTAACGCCCGAATTAATTTTGCAAAATATTATTAGCTGATTATTTAACTTCTAAATTAATATAGACAACTGACAGTAAAATATATTAACTTAAACAATTCTTCTGATAGTTTTAAATTTAAAGAGCATCCTCATCTATTGACGTTTAATGTTCTAGCGAGAAAACTTCGAGATAGAAAAACTTTGAGATAACAGATTAATTTCCTATTATATGTTGACAAAGATCATCTCGAAAGTAAAGTATTATAATATATACTATTATTCAACTTGATTTAAGTTAGTATACCTGCGCAAAGAGCAAAGATATGTGCGACGAATGAAAAATCATAAAATGACTATCCAAATTATGAAATAATAATTAATAGTAGGCACATAAAACTTTCAGGGATCATTTAGAGTGACGCTATAAACTGTCACTAAAAACAGAAATCATTCCAAGAACCACAAAAAATATACGTGCCATTTTATTAGCTGTCCTGAAATGAGGACACAGGGCGCTAACGGGTTAATGCTCCCTTTACTATACGAAAAGCTTTAGCTACTGAGAAAGACTTTTCCACTTAATTTCGTAACATGTAAAACTAGTTAGCATAGGTGAACTTTGTTTAATTTTCCATTATACATTTGTCCGCATAAATTCCTACTGTAGATATATTATTGAGAGAAATGAACTCTGTCTATCATCCGGCACGGTCGCAGACTGAAATACCACCACCATTTTTGTGATTCGATGCATTTACCTTATCCTAAATTTTTGGTTAACTTTATAAGGGTAAGTTTCATGTAAAATGCTGCCCTATTTTGCCACGTTATGAAAATATTTAATTTCGAATAACTAAAGAAATTTTCAAAGTAGAATGTTTATGTTTTAATGTTCATCGCTATCGCAGTATCACAAGTTATATTTTTAAACTGATCTGACTTATTTACAATGAAAATAATACTAATAATGCACGTTTTTTATGAAATTTTCGTTATTCTGCCATGTTAAGAAAATCTTAAGCTTGGAATAATATACGAAGTTTTCCACGTATGCTATTCATGATAGTTAAATAAAAATGATCAATGAATATAAACTGATAATAACTTTTTATTTCATCTAAAAGAAATGCTTTATTTATTTATTTTGTTAAAAGTGAAAAAAAAAAAAAAAAAAAAAAAAAAAATCGGTAAATTTGTTTTAAATCATCGCAGATTTATAGTTCAACAATTTGTTTTAAAGGTGTTGATTTTTTTTTTTTTTTTTTTTAATGCCCATACTCAAAATTTACACAAAGGGGGTTCAAAAAGCTATTCTCCTACATAAACCCATTTTATTTCTATATATATATATAGCTTACTATTATCAATAATTTTTATCAATTTCACAATCACTCATTAAAATTAATTTTCATTACGTACATTTAGAGAAAATTTTGTACTATTTTACAGTCGGCAGCAAAATTATCAAAGCACGCATCCACTTTTTTTTTTTTTTTTTTTAAGTTTTATGACTAATTTTTAACACGCTTTTATTAGCCTTACCTGTATGTATGTTTGCAACCGCTCTGGGAGCAAACAAAAAAATGTATATTGTAAAAAAAGACTTTCTCTACGTGAACGCTGTGGCTGTGACGTAAAGCTCCGGGCTACGAACCTAAAGGTCTAGCGTTCGAGCCCAGTCAGGGGAGATTTTTTAAAAATGGTTTTTGTTTAATTCTAAATTATTTAATTAAAAATTTAAAAGTATGTAACTATAATAGTGTGTCACTCACACGATCTTCTCTTACCCTGCATTTTAATACTATAAAGATAGATATTTTGCACTTTTTAGTTCACATTTCAATAAAAGCGTATTCTTTATTTTTTTTTAAAGTATACTTTTATTTATTAATAGCATAAAGACTAAGATCGGGATTCGACAAATATTTACTTAACAAAACAGCATTAGGTGCCAATCTTATAAATACGAATTATTGCTAGCGTTTTAATAATTTTGCTGCCGATTGTACCATGTTAAAAATTTTGTAAAAAAAAAATGGTATGACAGCGCCATCTCTTAACACGTTGAGCGCCACGGAAATTCTTAAAATCCATTAAAATTTCATAATGATTCCTCCTGTGATAAATAATAATTAAGCAAATTTTTAATAAATTTTCAATCATTAAAATGTAATATTTTACCATGTTTTTATTAACTTCTATTCTTGTTTGTGTGTGTGTTTGTTTGTCCGGTACAAATCTTGCAATCGAATTTTAACTAACTTCCTTACTAGCTAGACATTTGAAACTTTCACAGTAGCTCACAACCCGATGACAACACAATACTTCGAAGTCCGATTTTCGAATTTTCGAATAGTTTTCTTATGATTAATTAAAATAGGAAAATAATAACCGTCTTAAACGTTATAAATAGCCATTCAAATATTAGCTATAATTTAATTGCTGCCAAAAAAGAATTACGAGTTCATTTTCTTTCGACATAAAAATAAACACATTTAATTAAACGCGAGCGTTAAAAAATTGTAAAAGTTAAATTATGCATCTCACAAAAATTGACGTCATTATCAAAAAACAAGAAATAATAATAATAATAATAATATACATGGTATGTCCCGAAAGTAATGCGCCCCATTTTCTTCTGCCGCGACTATCCGTCGCACAGGGTTGCCGCTTGCACGGAAAGGTGGGTGGAGTCTTGGGAACACACAGCCACAGCCCCAGTCGGCTCCAAGCTCCTGCAGAGTCGCAGTGCCTGTTTCAGTGAACCTTTGTGTGAGTGCTCGGTCGAAATCAAGATGGAACAAACTCTCGATCAGAATTGTTGCAGTGTTGTGAGGACGATCCGACTGTTTTGGACAATGTGGTAAGTGATGACGAATCTTTTACCTTCTTGTACGACCCAGAAACAAAAAGACAGAGTGCAGAGTGGCACACGACGTCGTCCCCACGCCGAAAAAAAAGCAAGAATAAGAAAATCGCAGGGCAAAGCGATGTTCATTGTTTTTTTTTTTTTTTTTTTCCTTAATTTTTTCGAATCCAAGGGAGTGGTCTATTTTGAATTTGTTCCACCTGGCCAACCAGTCAACGCCAAACTTTACGTCGAAGTACTGAAAAGGCTAAAGCAACGGGTCAACCACGCCGGGCGCGAGATCAAGAATTCCTGGAAGCTGCACCATGACAATGCTCCCAGCGTCTCAACGCTCCTCCAGCCGCCTTACAGTCCGGATTTGTCCCCATCTGACTTCTTTTCGTTCCCGAAGATTAAAAAATTCCTCAAAGGGCAGCATTTGGGGACCCTGGAGAACTTCAAGGTGGCTACGACGAGGTTACTAAAGGACATCTCTGTGACGGACAGCCAGAACGCATATAAAGCATGGAAATCGCGTCGGAACACGTGTGTTGAAGCAGGAGGGATGTATTCCGAAGAATATTGAGTAAGTGTACGAATCGGTTCAATAAATTTCTTAAAATAAAAATGGGCGCATTACTTTCGGGACAGACCATGTACCTCAATTTTAGATTTTTTTTTTTCTTTTGTTTAAATAGTATGTTTTTGGCACGGATGAATTGCGCTTAGCATGAAAGCTAATTCAGCATTATATTATATTCTCGCCAAAAAAGTCGCCAAGGTCAAAAATTCGCCAAATTTGGCGCCAAATCTATTACCTGCCTATTGGAGCTTTTTAATGCGTTTTACAGGGGAAATAATTAAGCTATTTTAACGCGAAAAAGAGCTGGAAATGCAGAAAATTGACATTTTATCAACTTACTAAGCCTCTTTGAAAGGATTTATACAAAAATAAATACAATTATTTACAATTTCGTAACAATACGCATTGATAAAGTGCTAATGTAGTTATTCTATAACTATGATTCAACAAATAATTTTAAAACATGATTTATAAAAAGCTTTTTATCTTATAATTATTTAGTTTCATATCCTATTTTATATCCGCCACCGATGGTTTATATCATATTTGACACTGTCAGCCACCGATGGCTGACATGGCGCTCAACGTTTTAATTTTTTATTGGTACTGATTTTACTTTTGGGGTATAACACGTTCTGCACACTCCCAAAGTTTCAAGATGATTCCTTCAGTACTTACAAGGGAACTCTTTGAAGTGCTAATCGCCGATTTTCTTGAAAAAAATTCTGGCATAAGATTTAATCATGAATAGCATCTTCCTAAAATATTAGCTGCTGAGTCACAATAGATAAGCTATAAAAAATTATTAAAAATGCAAGCATGTCTGCAATATTTCCAAAAAAGCGCCTGTTTGGCGACTGCATTCTTCGGAATTCCATTGCAATGAAGATTTAATAGATGTAGATGTTCTTCTTTTTATTTGATAGCCAAAAGAACTCCATACACAGTCGAGCGCTTGAGAATTCAGAATAGTTAACAAAAACCAGATAATTTACCAGATTGAGACTTACTTAGTCAAAATTCTAAATAATATTTAATATTTCAATTAAATAAGCTGTGTCAATAACAAATGCAAGAGCATTAACGCCAAGTTTTTAATAACGACATTAAAAAAACATATGATCAAGACTTTTATATAATTTAAATAAAATAAAACATTATATATTGAAACACAAAGCTTTTTTTTTTTTTTTAACTAAAATGAAAGCATTTCGTATCCGAACACATTTTTCTTATAAGTCTGATAATTTTATTGGGCATTACGAACCTTCGACGAACAAGCAACTCCACAGACAGTTGTGTGGATCCAGTATCTCATTAGAGCTACGCAGTGTCGCAGTGAGCAATTGGAGACGATCTATGATTCTACCCTAAATTTCGTCCTGCTTCTTGGTTGGGTTTAACGTCGCACTAGTATTGCACTAAGGGCAATTGGCGACGATTTGCAATGCACTTCTGAGGATGGTCCGGTGACATCTGCAGGTGATAAATGATTGCATTCTGCGTACAGTCGGTAACAAAAGTGTCCGAACACTAGCAAAAATTCCTATGTAAAAAAAAGTACACTTCATACGGTTTTGTTAAATAAATCCTTATCGAATCATGTTCTTACACTGACTAAGAATAGAATTCAACAAGGATTTATTTAATAAAACCGTACGAAGTGTACTTTTTTACATAGGAATTTTTGCTAGTGTTCGGACACTTTTGTTACCAACTGTATGTTATTTATTTTTAATATATACATCCGATTTGTATGTTTGACTCGACATCCCCCGCCCCATACCCCTGTAAATTTCGTCGAGATGAGCACAGATATAACATAACCGGATTAAAATACAAAAAATTAAAAAAACACCCTGGGTCAGCTGGGAAATCGAACCCATTCTTTTACACTCGAAGGCGATTAGCAAGGGTGACATACTCATTCGGCCACAGAGGGTCTGCATTCAGCATAGCAATTATTTAAAAAAAAACAAGATTTCGCAGTTAATAATTCTATAAAAATGCCTATGAAATTCATTGCGCAGCACTAGTGTGACGCAAAACCCAACCAACCTTATGAAATTCTAATGCATATTTTTACAAAATTCTTTATATTATTATTCGTAAACATATATAAAATAAATTGCCAGAAATGTAAGAAGCCATAAAGTAGTAGTTATGCACATGTTTTTCCAATTTTAAATAAACCCTCCGTAAAGGATCAAAATTGTAATAGCACATCTAAGGACCATCTCTAGGAATATATCCCAGACTGTCGCCCTTGCATAGCTGTTGTGCGAAATAAAACTTAAAACCTACTCAACCTCAAATATCTTAAATATCTTAAATATTTTAATTATTATTTATTTATTTGAGTATTAATTTCAATCAACTATTCTAATAATCAAATGTTCAATCAAATATTATAATTCATAATGGTAGCCAATTGCCCATTGCACAGCACTAGTGCGACGTAAAACGTAGCCAACCAACCTATAAATCAGATTAGTTTTTAAATCGTCTGCAAATTTATATAAATGCACATGCCGAGAGCTTCAGACATTAATTTACTCCAGATTATATATAAGCTGGAGTAATGTAAAAGTAACTCTGAAATTGAAATTGCATTATTTTAAATATTTAAAATATTGGACCTAATATAAAACATAATATCACTTTTTCTTAATAGAAATTTCTAGATTTCAGAAAATATCTTGAGTGTTGGTGGGCTTTAACGTCGCTCTATAGCTACGCAGTGGGAAATTAAAGACGGACTTATATTTACACTTAGAGATGTTCCGGAGACAGAACATCTTAATTTTTATCCTCCGAGGAGGGGATGGCTTCCTTGCTTCAGTAACCCCTAGAGCGATAGAAAATACTACCCTCCTATTAATAGATTAAGTTCTTTGGCATCATTTAAGGAAGGTTTATGTGATTTGGCGATGACTTTTTTCATATTTGGCGTTCAAAACGTAAAGTTTAATAATTTTTTGCGGCTTTCCTGTTGCGATTCAGCAGTTAATTTTTTTACCAGTGAATTAGGTGCAACATAAACTGTATTCTGTAATTTTTTGAAGGAAATCGGTGATTAGCACTTGAAAGAGTTCCCTTGTTAGAGATATATGACAAAATGTCTAGAATCTAGAATGGCTGACATGGCGCTCAACGTGTTAAGCGACTGATACCCAAATATAATCAGAACTTATTTAGGTGAAAGTACAACTAAATACCAAGTTTGATTAAATTCCGCTCATTTGTTAGTTAAGATAAATGTCCAAAAAATTTTTTATACACAGAAATACACAGATAGACAGACAGACATTTTCTAAAGTTGGTCAAATCGTGTTCAAGAAAACTGAAAACGTGTAAATCTACATAAAACCAGAAGTCGAAAATTTTCACGAATCAAATACTTTCTTCTCATATATGTAGAAGTAGGTAAAAATATAATTATTATGGGATAAACTACAAACATTGTTTTATTAATGAAAATGTCAGTAACAGTGGTTTAAACTAACGTTCGCAATATAATAAATACAAACGATTTTAATTTTAATTTTATTTTATTTTAATTCCATCTCATAATTTCTTTACTTTTTCTTTTTCTTAATTCAAAAATTTTATAAGGACTACTTCAATCAGAGCAACGTCGAGCTGACCTGCTAGTGGCTTGTACATCTACCCATTCCCATATAATCTCTCATTTTTTGTTTTCTCTTACCCGTATGGTAAAGAAAATATTGTTTTGGGGTCAAATTTTCGAAGTTGAGTTTTTGTTATATTTACACGTTTTGAGGTTCCCTGAATCCAAAAATCATATTTTTAGCGGTTGTTCTCTGTATGTGTGTGTGTGTGACTGTGTATCTACGTGTGTGTCTGTCTCTTATCAGCATATCTAAAAATAATAATAATAATAATAATAATAATAATAATAATAGAAAGTCCAAACTTGATATTCTAAATGTGTATCATATAGGGCTGCTACACTAAACTTTTCGTTAAGACAAACAAATGTTCGTATACAGGGACACCCAAGAGAATTGCTGGTAAGTACAGTGTAACATCTATAAGCTAATTTAAACAAAACTGAAACAACAAAATTTAATACATGCATAAAAGAACGTTTTGTAAAGATTGTTGTATGGAAATCATTCATTATTCATTTACAGGGTTACCCAAAATATTTGGATATATTGCGGCTATACTTTAAAATTACTGGAACTGTAATTTCTTTTGTTTTAGATATTTTTCAAGTAAAACTAAATTTAAGTACACAATATTGTTTATAGTGCATATTGATTATCGACAATAAACAGGGATACCCAAAATTGAGCTAAACTTTCTTTTCTATTGAATGTAATTGATGGAAGTGCTTTGGTACATTTTATTAGTCGACGAACTCTACAGAGGAAGCAAAATTAAATTTTCATGTAAAAAAGTAATTTTTGGATTTTCAAATCTCGTTTTTGGTAAAAATTCACGTTTTGAGGTACCCTGATTACGGAAGTCCAATTTTTAGCAGTCGATATGTATGCATGTCTGTTATCAGCATAACTTAAAAAAAAAGTAGTTGCAGGAAATTCAAATTTGGTATTTTGAAGTCCGTATTAGGTTGCCACTTGAGTTTGAAGACAAATAATAATTTTGAATTTTTGAAAAAAAAAAAATAATAAAAATAATAATAATAATTGTATGCACTATAAATGAACGGGGGTTTGAGGGAGGTTTTAGCCCCCTCACACAGAATTACACGTCAAATAATACTGATCCTAAACCTATTTTAGATTATTTTTAAAAGTACATTGAACTTTATTATTTTACGTTATTGTTCTTAAGACTTAATATGCAATCAGTCTTTATAGTATCGAAATGCAGGGTAAGAGAAAGTCGTGTGAGTGGCACACCAGATTATTTTCATAACGATAAGCTATCAAAAAAATTCCGTTAAAGAAATGTAAACTATCCCAGTACAGATTGACGCTGCTGACCTTGAAAACTTTCAATACTGCGTCCCATTGCCGTACTGGTTGCTAGGTGACCAGACATTTTTGAGTATCAAGGGCGTCGAAGAATCTAACAGAATCGGGCAGACTGCCCATGAGATGTAGATAGATAAATAGAATTGTTTCCTAAATTGTTTGCTATTGCAGTCACATTGCGGGTATAATTGCATACAAATATTTGCTGCCTTTGCCAATAAAATCGGTTCGTGGTGATGACCTTTCATGACGATAAATTCCAGTAAATATTTATAAATTCTTATATCTACACGCGAAAACTCTAATATTAAATGTACTTCTGTATAATGAGATTGATTTACAGCTCTATAGAAAGAATATAATTTTTTTTTTTTTTTTTTTTTTACATTACTGAATTTTGTATGATACTTTTAACAACTTTTTTCTTTTATTATTGTTCACACTTTCAGCAAAGTTTAAAATATATATTCATAAATTTTGTTTGTTCTCGATATCATTACCTTTAAAAAAGAAAAAAAAAAAGGCTTTAGAGTAATATCTGCTGTTTAGTTTCATTATAGCATGTATTCTTTAGGAAATTGTTATTAACTAGCCTGGTTTTGCCCGTCTAGCCGGTAATATTTAAGAGTCAACTTACATTTAAAAGTTTATTATTTTCCATTTCAGTTTTTGTACCTCTTCAGATCTTTTTTATTCTTGAGTAATAAGATAATTTTCATTCTTTTGTAATATGTAAATTTTGAGAAAAGTTATACAATCATAATTTTGTCTAAAAATTATTTCATGCGTAATATGATGATTATCATTAAATCTTGATATATATATATATATATATATATATATATATAAGGTAAACGCACCAGTAGTGGACCCTGTACCAGTAGTGGACACTTTTAATTTTAGCAATGTTCAGGAAGGGAGTTGTAGTCCTTTACTGTTAAACCCTTTAACAAAAAATAATTCCGGCCATTAGTTTTAAGATAATGTTAGTTTAACTAAAAAAATTTGCACTTTTTGTGATTTTACCGTTTTCTTCTTATGACTTTGGATAAAGAAATTAAATTTTATTTGCTCACTCTCTGCTTATTTTTAACTGATTTCTTCTACCTTTTGCTTTCATATGGCTAAAATAAGTATGTAGAATTCATTTATTGTGAAGTTTTTTAAATCTTGTATTAACACATAGTATTTTTATGGGTGTCCACTACTGGTACCAAAAAAAAAAAAAACATCATGACAAATAGTAGACAGACAGCCCTGTCCCCTACTGGCTCATGTGACTTTTAATGCCAGATCCAGTAGTGGACACAATTCTGTAATCTAGCAATTTTAGAGTTGAATTTTAAAGCAAAAATTCAAAGGGGTCCGCTACTGAAACAAAAAAGGGTCCACTACAGGGTCTTTAGTGTATCCACTACTGGTTCATTTTAAGCTCTTCAGATTTTTGATTTTTACAAATATAAATGCTACAATTAGCAATTTTCATAATACAGTCGTGTTAAGAAAGAGTTAGTAAAGGTCTGAAATATTAATTATTTTTTGAAACTCTAAATTTTAGGAAATTACACAAAAAATAGCCGGAAAATGTCCTTAAAGTGTCCACTACTGGTGCGTTTACCTCATATATATATATATATATATATATATATAAGTTTATGTAAATGTATAACATGTTCCATAAATTGTAACACACCCCCACGGGTGGAAACAGAGAACTGTGTAAATTACCCATGTGAAAAACTGTGTTGATATAAATAATATGTTTTGTTATTACGGTGAATGCTGTAGAACCTCAAGAATACACAATATACTTCATATTGTTACCTGCACTTTAGATGTAGAGATTATCTCCTGTTTTAATTGTCCATTTGAAAAATTGTGTAGATATGAAAAAGGATACCCTTCCGGATACACAATATTGTTCATATTGTTACTTGCACTGTATATGTGGAAATTATCTTTACTTTCAACCCTCGAACATCTGACATGAAGTTGCCCGTGTGAAAAACATGGCTTTTGTTAATCTTGTCCAACTACCTTGAACGATTGACCTTATGTTTGTTTGATACTAATGGCAAAGCTTGGAAGTATAGGGAATCGCACACGTTTTAACTGGATCGGAATATCTGTAGGTATAACCGATATTTATTGAAATTTTTTTATTTTTCCGACTGAGTGAAAATAATGCCTGGACCGGGACTCGAACCCCGGATCTTTGACTTACAAGGTCAAGGCTCTACCAATTGAGCTATCCAGGCCGACATCCCGGTCAGCATTACTCACTCAGACAACCTTTTAGGCAGAAACAATCTGGTCTATCATTTAGATAGCTCAACAGAAATAAGCCGCAGGAAATGGAAAACACCATTAAACAATGGGAGAAAGAAATACAATTTTTTTAATAAAAAAATTGTATTTCTAAAAAAATTGTATTTCGTAAAAAAAATTTTCTTCCACAGTTGATTGTGTGTTTTTATTAAAAAAAAAAAAAAAAAAAAAATTGTATAACCGATATTCTTGAAAAAAAAAATCTTTTGCAGCAGATTAACCTGTCAAAATTGTACCTTCGATCAAATTTGGCATGAGTTTCTTCACTGTTAGTCTTGCATCATTGCACACTGCTGGGGATTCTAAATTTCTCAAAAGCATGTTAGGCGAACCGTGTTTCAGCTTCAATATATGAGCAGAAACTCCAGACAACTCAAGAGAATTCAAAAATTCAAGATGTTTTCTCCTGTTCACAGTCAACTGCAATCTCTGTGTTTCATTTCAAAGATGAGAATTCTGGATGCAAACACTGATTTCATCTACTTTGATGCCACACGGAATGAGTGGAAGCGTTCGTGGAAAGTCTCTGGATAATAGTAGTCTAACTCTTTCTCTTTCCACCCTTGCAGTTATGCCTCACATTATCAAAGTGACATTTAACGCTTCCATTGCTCTCTTGTGTGACATGATGCATTCGTTCCATACTATTTATTATCTTGCAGGCTCGAAGAACATTCGTCTGCTTTGAGCTTCGTGAAATACTGTTAAGTAGGAAATTCCATAATGACCAGATTCAAAGACAACTTGAAAACTGAATGTGGGTGTGCAGTACGTTCTACAGTCAGTAGTGTTGCGGAGATGCCAGAAGATGCAACTGCCAGAGCCAAATATCCTTGTCTTACTTTTTTTCAGAATAAGATTGAGATGAGGAAGGTCTTTCCGGTGCCTCCAAGAATTAAATACCGCCAGTAACACTGTTAACTGCTGTAGTTATCTTGGTGTATGCCTCTCTTTGACATGACAAAAGTTTTGATTCAGGCAGATATAAATGATGAGAGTTGTTCTCTACAGTATGTATTAAAAGTCATAAGATAATATCATCCAATCTGTCATTATTCTCGCCCACTCAAAAACTAATAATACTGTTTATATATATCAGTCATCAAATCAATTTCCGTAATCCTTCTTCTTCTGTGCAATTCAAATAATATACATCACTCGTTTTTCAAGGCCATACTACTCAAAATGATCAGAGCACTCACAATTATATTTCGAATGAAACTTTTGACAGTAATTATTCTAAATATATTTTAAAGACTGAAAAACAAACCTATAAACATTCGAACTATTTTTCTTTAGACATTTATTACTTATGATTAGCTTGTTTATCAATATTATTATGTTCCCAGTTATAATCATGTATAATAACTATTTTATTTTAGACATTTATTACTTATGATTAGTTTGTTTATCAATATTATTATGTTCCCAGTTATAATCATGAATAATAACATATTTTAACTCACTCTTTTTTCGTTTTTTCTATTTTTCTAGAATTTCTGTAATTCAAGTTTTAATGTCAATTGCAATGTAAAATTCAGTCGATTAACACGCATCATTTTCTGGCACATAAAAATAAAGTTTTCTGTACTCCTACTTATAGAGTACTTTTCTTTATAAAATAAATACACAGATCTAAATTAGGCTACAAGATGGAAATAACATTAAATACAAATACTTCGATGCAGAATAAATGTATACTTTTCTCTGATCAAGAAATCAAACAAATTAACGAGATGCATCTTTAACCAAGAGAAGTGGAGTGAGACCAAATCAATCCTGAACCGAATGCAAGGTAAGTGATATTTACTTATCTTACTTACCTGATCAATAACTTTCATGCACGATAATATATATAAAATATAGGTATCAATTTCTAAATGCTGTTTTTCGCAACAATCTATATATATAAAAATGAATTGCTGTTCGTTAGTCTCACTAAAACTCGAGAACGGCTGAACGGATTTATCTTATCTTAGTCTTGAAATGTTCGTGGAGGTCTAGGGAAGGTTTAAAAGGCGAGAAAAAATCTAATAATTTCCGGGAAAACCCTAAAAACAGCCCTTTTCTATTTCTATTCCCTATCTATATATATATAAATGTGAATGTCCGTGAATTTATTTGACTGAGTTTCACGCCAAAACTGCTCGACGGATTTCGATGAAATTTGTAATGGAGATAGCTTATACCCTAACTTAAAAAGTTGGCTACCTTTTATTCCGAAAAAAAAATTGTTTTTGCGAGTTTTATGCATAAAATAGCAATTTTGTAAGCTAATAATAGCAAAAAATTAGCCATTTATATTTATCCATAATTTAATTGTTGCCAAAAAAAAAAAAAAAAAAAAAACGAATTTATTTATTTTTTTCAACAGGAAAATAAATACATTTATTTAAACGTGAACGATAAAAAATTATAAAAAAAAATTATGCATCTCACAAAAATTGACGTCATTTTTGATTAAAAATTTCTTTTACACATTGATAAAGTGCTAATACGCAAGCGAAGTGATGACGTCACTGGCCGTTCGTGGATGCAAGAAAAATATTTCCTATGTTAAACGTCCATTGGATTTTTTGTTAAAAATTATTAAAAATCAAGGAAAATTATTTCCCGATTTTAATCCGCGATTGTAATGAAATGCTCGCCCTCTGGTGGGCTAAGGTGAAATTATCACACCACTGCATATCCTCATATTATGCAATCGACTTTCCATGATGAAATGGCGGAGAAAGAATAATAATTACACGTGGCTGTTATATTTACTAACAACTGCAGTGTTCAGAGAGCGCCATCTATCGATCATTACAAACGCGGATCCCCATATTTAGGTATAGGTATGTATTAATTATCATGTCCATGCGTTAGATTAAGTTATTTTTGTTGTAAAATTGACAAAATTTGAATTTTTAATTTCAAAAATCTAGGGGAAAAAACAAAATGGCAAATTTCCATATTCGATTGAAAACACAAGCATTTCATTTCAAAAGATGATTTTTACACAATAAATATCCAACTAATATACTAATTAAAAGGAAAATGATAAATATTCTATCATAATTTGAAGTCAAATTTGTTTTCAAATGTCTAAATAAAGTATCTGATATAAGATACTAATATGTTGCAGCGGAATAGATTTGATATCGGTCATCCTTAGCAGAATAAAAAAAAAAATATCGCCAAATTATTTGGCGACCATAATTTAATTCCTTTCAAAAATCATGGTTATTTTAACAATTATATTAAGAGAGTAATGAATAATATGAAACAATATTTCGTACAATGCATATTACGAAAATATACATCTGGCATGCATATTTTCGCATTACGTTTTTGATCACCAAATACAATAAGCGCCAAGAACGACAGAGTTTTGAAATTCAAAATTAAAATTTTGTCAATTTGACAGCAAAATAACTCAATCTAACACATGCACATGATAACTAATCTATACTAATATTATAAATGCGAAAGTTTGGATGGATGTTTGTTACTCAATCACGCCACAACGGCTAAACGGATCTGGATGAAATTTTGTACAGAGATAGATAATAGTCTGGAATAAGACATAGGCTACTATTTATACCGAAAAAAATGTAAATTTTTAATTAATATATAATATAGATATTTCTTCTATAATAAAACTTTAAAATAATTTATTTTAATTTTTAATTGTTGCCGAAGAATATTTCACGCGAATAATAATAATAAAAATAATAAATATTAAATTTGCTTAGGCACATGGCAACATAACGTTATTATCAAAATTAAATAATAAGAAAATAAAAGCTAATTCAGATCTGTATTAAAGAGCTTTATTAGTTGATAATCCTGGGTATATTTTTAATTTTAATTCTGAAGTAGATAGGACATTTTACGCCAAGGACTCTATTTTTGTGACAGCAACCTTAAGCGAAGTAGTCCATAAAAATATAAACAAATCTGTACATATAAAAGAGTAAACTCACTGATTCACTGACTCAACACTGCCATGACGATTCTGTGGGAAAGAGGGTCACAAATTTTAGTGACCAGGTTGGTTTTCGGAGCCTGACCCCCAACTAAGACGGAACTTTGCAAAATACCCCCCCCCCTGTCCCCCTTGGGGGCAGAAGGCTTAACTTGGCTCCAAATTACTTAACGGTGAAGAAATTGCAGATGGAAAGACCAGACTTGAGTACAAAAAAATTATTTTCTGCGAATTTGGAATTTTGGATTTTTAAGGGGGGAGGGAAGGGAAAAGGTTTTAGAAGGAGGGTACTCAACACACGAGGAAATCGAACTGAACACACACTACAAAGGGATTTTATGAAATTCCACCCTACCGCCCTTTGGAGAATGGGGGGCAAAAACATGTATTCATACGTAACGCTGCACTAAATTACCTAAGGTTGGAAATTTTTTATGTAAGGGACGATTATATGTATCTAACTCATAGTATGAAGAGATTTTGCGAAATTCCCTCCTCCTTCCCTCCTTTAAGAACGGGGGGAGAGCTTTAAAAAAAAAAAGTTTTAAAGCATAGCTCAGCTTTAAATAATTTCAGGATCTCAATTTTTTGATGTGTCGGTTAGGTATGTGTATGCAACATGCAATATAAAGTAATTTTGAAAATTTACCCCCCCCCTCCCCTTCCTCTTGGGGCGGGAGGGGCAAAAACCACATTTTGAAGCTTAAATCCGTCCAAATTACCTAAGAATGGCGAATTTTGGTGTGTGGGTGTTAATTAAGTGTGCGAAATATGCACTTTGATGAGATTTTGTAAAACTTTCAACTGTAACCGCGAGGGAGGGGGAGTAAAAAGCAGCTAAGGGACTGCCGAAGGCATTCTCCAGACTCGACTGTGACGAGCGGGAATACCGCGACAGAAAGTAGCAGGAACTTAAAATTAGATTTTGACGGATTTTAATGATTTTTTTTTTTTTTTTTTTTTAAGATATTTTATTATTATTAATGATATGCTGTTTTGGGGATTCATTTCAATATAATGACCAGCGAAGCGGGCAAAGCCTGCTAGTCTATATATATAAAAATGAATTGCTGTTCGTTAGTCTCACTAAAACTCGAGAACGGCTTAACGGATTTCGATCATTCTTTTTTTGTTTTTTTCCTTATAGGTCAGGGATGGTTTAGGAAAAAAAAATTCGAAAAAATTCGAATAGTTTTCTTATTATTAATTAAAATATGAAAATAATAACCTCCTAATACCTTATAAATAGCCATTAAAATATTAGCTATAATTTAATTGTTGCCAAAAAAAATTTACGAGTTCATTTTCTTTCGACATAAAAATAAATAAACGTGATTAAATAAATAATTTAATTAAACGTGAGTTTTAAAAAATTGTAAAAAATTAAATTATGTATCTCACAAAAATTGACGTCACTATCGGTTTAAAGATTTCACCCGCATTGATAAAGTGCTAATGTAGTTAGTTGTATGATTCAACAGAAAATTTAAAAACACAGTTTATAAAAAGTTTTTTTTCTTATAATCTATATATATATATATATATATATATAAATGAATGTTTGTCTGTATGTCCATTATAAAATTGTAAACGGCTTGACCGATTTCGATCATTCTTTTTTTGTTTTTTTCCTTATAGGTCAGGGATGGTTTAGGAAAGAAAAAAATTGAAAAAATTCGGCCCCCAAGGGGGGGGGGAGGGGGCAAAACGTGAATTCAAAATATCCTTCATAGCTCAAACAAAGAAACAGATATCCGTAAAATTTTTGCTTTAAAATATAGCTAATATAAATGTCTAAAAACCAATTCCTGGAATTTTCGAAATTTGATCCCCAAGGGGGGGGGGGCAAAAACAATTAGAAATATAGTTAGGCCTTTCAAAATTGGTACAGATAGGTTTCAATAGCCTGCAAGTCGAATGGGGATATTTTCGAAAGTGTAAAGTTATTAGGAGGGGAGAGAAGGGGGAGGGGAGAGGGGGGGGGGGGGGCAAAAAAATAAAAATAGAGTTAGATCGTTCAAATTTGGTATATAGAGGTTTTCGATACTTACAAATCGATTGCGGATATTTTCGAATTTGTAAAATTATTAGGAGGGGCGGGAAGGGGGGGGGCTATGGGCAAAAACAAATAGAAATACAGTTAGGGCATTCAAAATTGGTACAGATAGGTTTTAAAGGCCTGCAAGTCGAATGGGGATATTTTCGAAAGTGTAAAGTTATTAGGAGGGGTGAGAAGGGGGGATGGGATGGGGGGGGGCAAAAAAATAAAAATAGAGTTAGATCGTTCAAAATTGGTACAGAAATGGTTTTCGATACTTAAAATCGAATGCGGATATTTTTGAATTTGTAAAATTATTAGGAGGGGCGGTAAGGGGGGGCTATGGGCAAAAACAAATAGAAATGCAGTTAGGCCGTTCAAAATTGGTACAGATTGGTTTTAGATGCCTGCAAGTCGAATGGGGATATTTTCGAAAGTGTAACGTTATTAGGACGGACGGAAGGGGGGCGGAGGGGCAAACAAAATAAAATAGAGTTAGATCATTCAAAATTGGTACATAGAGGTTTTCGATACTTACAAATCGATTGCGAATATTTTCGAATTTTTAAAATTATTGGGAAGGGGGAGAGTGGTGGGGCAAAAAAATAAAAATAGAGATAGATCGTTCAAAACTGGTGCATAGAGATTTTTGATATTTACAAATCGATTGCGGATATTTTTGAATTTGTAAAATTATTAGGATAGACGGGAGGGGGGGTCGAAGGGGGAAATAAGAGTTAGAGCATTTTGGGAATTTTTTCGGAAGGCAGTGAGAACCCGGTGCGACATTTTTCCTAATCAGATTTTGTTTCGCTTTTTTTTTTTTTTTTTTTTTTTTTTCATGTGATAAAAATTAATGCAATTTTGAGAATTCAGTAATTATAGTGATTCATTTAAAAATAGTGACCAGCGAAGCGGGCAAAGCCTGCTAGTATAAAATAAAAGTAATTCAGTGCATGAAATTAAATCTTAATTACGAACATACGAACATAAGAAGATTATGAGACTGATATGTGCTCCTCTATATACAGGCTGTTCGCACATTTTTTAGACGATTTTATTTCGCAATAAGAAAAAATCGTTTGGATGGAGAATTTTATTTTCACAACAGTTATATTTTTGGAAGTTTTATTTATCTTCTGATATTTATAATTTTTGTTTAGATGCAAAAATGCGCTTTTAAAATGGCAGTGGAGGGAAGGATAGGTTTCCACTCTTTCCAAAGATAGTTTTTAGTGAAATCATAGTTTTTAGTGAAATCTTTATGAAAAGCATTTATCAGGAGAAAAATGGAAAAATGTTGCAACAACAGATGAATCTTGGGTCTATTTAAGTGGTTGCAATAAAAAAAGATCAATTTATTATCACAAAAGTGGAGAAAAAAAAATTTGCTACATGGCTCAAAGCATCAAAAGAGAGTTTTTCTAAAAGATTTATGATTGCCACTGTTTTTTTCTTACAAGCGCAAGATAAAAGCAAAAAAATGTGACAAAAATGTCAAAATCAACTCTAAATACTCTCAAGAACATATTTTAATTCCAATTTTTAAAAATGAAAATCCAGATCTTTATCCACAATGCTATCAATCCGTTGAACTGCATCAAAACAAAACAAGCAGTCACACACCGCAATTGCTTTTCTAGAAAAAAATGGAACAAAAAACGGGAATTAAAACCATACCCTTCACTGACATTCCTGCTAAATCTTCTGATGTATCACTGTTGGATTTTTGTATTTTTCGACTGTTAAAATCAACATTATCCAAACACCGACCTACAACGCTTTGTGGACTCTGGAAAGCCGTTCAAGAGGAGTAGAAAAATATACCTCTTCCGATATTATAAAAAGCATTATTATCATAGAAATTATGATGTAGAATGTTAGTTAAGAACAAGGGCTATCAAACTGAACAAATAAAACACGAAATATGAGTGAAATTGCTTCAGTACACTCCATCAAAATCGTCTAAAAAATGTGCGAACAGCCTCTGTAAATAAATAAATCTATACATGCACGATAAATAAATCACCCACTCCTGTCGATACTCCAAAGAATTCACTCAAGTGTTATATATTAACTAAGTTATATATTAACGGAATATATTAATGCACTAACTGTAATAACTAAAATTATAAGATCGGATAAATTAATGAAAACATGACTTCTCTCAAGTAAAGTCAGATTGTTGAAAAACTGAATCAAAATAATTACTCAACATGGAGCTTTAAATTAAAAATGTTCTTTATTAAGGAAGATCTGTACGAAACAATAACGGATGAGCCCTGTGTGAGTGTTCTCACACATATGTCCTTTAAAAGTTTATTTATTTATTCAAATTTAATATATAACAAGAAGGAGGGATTAATAAAATAATAAAAAAAAAATCTTTTTAAATTTATCTAATTCAATTAATTAATTATATAGAATTTCCCGTTTTATTTAAAAATCAAAATTTGTGTTCTTTGTCCTTTTTGTTACAAACGCATTACTCTCATAATAAAATAAAGCAATTTTTATATCGGGGTTTTTGAAAAGTAGTTTTGTTTATACATTTCCCCGAATGGATTAAATCAATTTAGCTATTATTATTTATTTTCAGAGGGTAATTTAAAAATTCGTATCAGCCTACTTCTAGCACAAGTAACTATTAATAAAATAATAACAGTCATTTCAATTCATATTTATTACTCTAGTGTTTACATTAAATCAATTTAGCTATAATTATTTATTTTTGAGAGGGTAATTTAAAAAGTCGTTATCAACCTGTTTCTAGCATATACAGCTATTAATAAAATAAAATAATCATTTCATTTCATGTTTATTACCCTTGTATGTTTACGTTAAAAACCTATTATTATTTCAAGCGGGTCATTATAATTCTAAAAATAGATTTATAATGGTTTTTTTACAGTCTAAGCGTCGCCTTTTTATGTACGTTGAGAGTTGAAGGTCATTTGGCGTTGCTCCTCAATGTCAAATCGATCTAACTTTATAACGACTTTTTTGATATTCAAAAATTTTGTATTAATATGTTAGAAGGACAAAGAAACTGTTTGGCACCTTTTTGGCTGTATTTTAAGGATGCCAATTTTTGGGGTTGCAATTTTAAGCTCTTTGTGGCTGGCAGTTTTAGGTAAGCTTTACGATTTTGACGTTGTTAGAGTAAGACGTTTTGCTGTTGCGTTCCTCCTCACCTCCCCGTCCCAATTTCCGTAAGAGATTGGTATGTTCATCTGTGCTTCAAAAAAAGATGTAATTCATGTTTGAAGAAGAGTGTTTTTACAAACTTGTCAATAAATACCAGTTTAATTAATTGTTTCTTCTTCTTTGATCTGCAAAGGATTGTTTAAGTCAACAGATTTTTTTTAGCAACTTCGTCACGGCAAATTTAAACATGAAACTGGGTTACTGCGTTGACGAAAAACTCCGTCATAAGCCCCTAACCCTATAACGACAAAATGGACGAAAAAAAGATAACAAAGCAAGAGCCCTTATTAACTTATTTATAGATTATTCACAAATTATCTATTTCAAAAGTTTATCAAACGCAAGCGAAACGTGGAACACCTTGAAGGCAATTCATGAAAGACGAAATCTTTCTTCCAAACTGTATTTATTGCGAAAGCTATACAGTTCAAAACTGGAGGAGAAAGGTAACATTCATAATCACATAACGAAGATTTTAGAAATTGTTGACAGATTGAAAGCCATAGGTTAAGAAATAAAAGAGTCACATGTAGTTGCGCAATTTTTGTGCTCGTTGCAACCCAGCTTTGAAACTCTCATCACAGCTCTCGAAGCTCTGCCTGAATCAGAATTGTCTATTGAATTTGTCCCTAATAAACTTAAGGATGAGTATAATCGTAGGCGCGAAAATACGTTATCAAATGAAAGCGCATCGAAAGCACTTACGACAATAAATAAGAAACATTCTTATAATCATAATTATAAAACAGAAAATAAATTCTGTACTTACTGTAAAAGGAAAAATCATAATAAATCAGAGTGTTATCATTTGAAAAATAAAAACAATAACACACATATAAGAAACAAAATAATCTTCTTAAACACAAATTTAACAACACATCACTATGTTTTGAAACACAGAGATATGAGACGAACGAAAATCCGCGAGAGGAAAATAATGATGAAACGGAGGAGTCAACGCGCTCCTTAAAGAATAATTTGGCATTTTTGGCTACAAATTCCAATAATGCAGCCTGGATAATTGATTCGGGGAGTTCGTCCCATATCACCAATAATAAACAATTATATACACACTTAGATGAACAAGATAAATCTGAAGTAATAATAGCAAACGGAGGAAAATTAGAATCACATGGCTCGGGAGAAATAACATTAACTACCCAAACATCGCAAGGCGAAATAAATAAAATGTATTAGACATGCCAGACTTAGAATCGAACCTACTGTCCGTCGCGAAGGCAACTCAGAATGGATGTAAAATAATATTTGAAGACGATGGGTGTAAAATAAATTATCGAGGTAAAACATACCTAGAGGGAAAACTTAAAAATAATTTGTATGAACTAAATTTGCCTAAATCAGAAAATCGAACAATGCGAATCTTACATACCAATGTAACAATGAAAATTGCATTCAATTATGGCATAGGCGCACAGGTCATAAAAATTATGACACGATTATGGAAATAATGAATAGAGAATTAGCTCTAGGAATAAAAATTAGTGCATGTAAACATGATAACACATGTGAAACCTGCGTAAAAGCGAAACTCGCCGAGATGCCATACCTGAAAGCGACACAACATAGAGCTAAGAAAATACTACAACTTGTACACAGCGATGTGTGTGGTCCAATGCCTACTCCGACAATCGGAGGAAAACAATATTTCCTAACGGTCACAGATGACTACTCCAGGTACACTATTATCTACCTACTAACGAAAAAAGCGAGGTAGCCACAAAACTCAAACAGTACGTCGCATTCACGAAAAATAAGTTTTCTAAAGTACCAGAGGAGATTCGTACCGATAACGGTAGGAAATACATAAACAGGGAGCTTGAGGATTTCTTTAAGGATATAGGAATAAAGCATCAAACAACAATACCATATTGTCCCTCTCAAAACGGAGTTGCGGAGCGTAAGAACCGCATTCTCGTAAGAAGCACGCGGTAAGAAGCACGATGTCGGATGCAAACCTAGAAAATAAATTTTGGGGTGAAGCCCTTAATACAACAAATTATCTCATTAATAGACTCCCAAAGAAAGCAAATCATAAAACCCCATTTGAACTCTGGACAAAAAGGAAACCAAACTTAGCGAATCTAAAAATATTTGGTTGTAAATCCTACGCTTACTTAGATAAGACAAAAAGAAAAAAATTAGATAATAAATCTGTAGAAGGTATTTTCGTAGGATATGGTAATCAATCAAAAAGGTATCGAATATACACTGGAGGTAGAAACATAATGATCGCTTGAACGGTAAAATTCTTCGAGAATAATTTCCAGAATCCAAACGCAAACACTGACAAAAACTCAGATGAGATAAATCATACAAATAGCACCTTAGATCCCAAAGCTGAAGAACAAAACAATACCGTAGAAAGTTTTCGTATTACGTTTTTGATTGCCAAATACAAAAAACATTAAGAACGACAGAGTTTTGAAATTTAAAATTAAAATTTTGTCAATTTGACAGCAAAAAAACTCAATCTAATACATGCATACGATAACTAATACATATCTATACCCACATGCGAGGATTAAAATCGGGAAATAATTTTCCTCGATTTTTAATAATTTTTTTACAAAAAATTCAATGGGCGATTACATAGGAAATCTTTTTCTTGCATCCACAGACGGTCGGTGACGTCACACTTCGCTTGCGTATTATCTATTTATTGTATAATTTGCAAGAGAGATAACGATTCCGGATCGTACTCATCTTTATAGAAAGTTGCCTTTCATACTTCAATTAATTTAAAAAAATCTAATTGTAATCTAGCTGTTTAGTCCGACAGATTCAGACAAATCGCTTCTTTTATTGGGTACCTAATTTGTAACGAAGTTTTGATTAGATTTTTTAAAATTAATTAAAATATGAAAATAATAACCTGGTAATAATTTCAAAATTGGACATTTAAATTTATAATTGTTGCCAAAAAAATTTACCAGTTATTTTATTTTATTATTATTATTATTTTTTTTTTTTTTTTTTTTAAGCATAAAATGAAATATGCTTTCACAAGAAAATAAAAAATATATAAAAAATTAAATTTGCTCATGCATATGAAAAAATAAAAATATGAAAATGGAGCAAAAAAACAACCATAACCTTTTTCAGTAGCCTTGACCTTGTAAGTCAAAGATCCGGGGTTCGACTCCCGGTCCAAGCATTATTTCCACTCAGTCGGAAAAATAAAAATTTCAATAAATATGATTTTCTTCCACAGTTGATTGTGTGATTTTAATAAAAATTGTACTTTTTTAGTATATTTCAATTTTAGATTTTTTTTTTTTTTCTTTTGTTTAAATAGTATGTTTTTGGAACGGATGAATCGTGCTTAGCATGAAAGCTAATTCGTTGATAATCCTGGGTAATATTTTAAAATTTTGATGCTGAAATAGATCGGACATTTCTCGCCAAGGACTCTACTTTTGTGAAAGCTACTTTAAGCCAAATAGCGCATCAAAAATATAAATGAATTCTAAAATATTGAAAAACAGAAAAGAAAGGAAAGGAAAGGGAAAAAAAAAAAAAAAAAAAAGAGAGAGAGAGAAGAAAGAAACAGAAAAAATAATTATATAAATTATGTATATTTGTCTAAAATGGCGATAAAAATTCAAAAGTCGACAAGGGGAGCTATATTAAGGCTGTACTATGATCAGATTTACATATTTAACTATTTATCTTTCTATATACCAACTTCTATTAACTAACTCAGTTACTATTATAACCACAAAAAATTGTCTCACGCGATACATGTAGCCAATCATAGCATATCGTAATATTATATTTGGCGTGAAATTGTTATTTTATAGTTGATCGAATAAATCAAATAAATATAGAAAATAACGTGAAAGAAAATATTATGTACACCATGTATAGTGTTGTTCATATGTAACTGGGATTAAATATAAAATTGCTACTTCATTTTTTACGATACTGTCCGTTTTGAAACTGTAATCTGACAAGCACTCAAATGGAAGAGCCCACTGGTAAGCTATTGTCACAGGCAATAGGGACAGACATCCGAGAGTCTGCGTATGAGTGGGTCGCTGCCGAAGGCAGCTGGCACAGGAAGCGAGCTTTTGAGTAACTTCATGATTTTTTTTTATTTTTTTTTTTATTTTATTTATTTATTTATTTATTTTTTTATAAAGTGATATAGAAAAGCGCTTCTTTTTAATATAGTGACCAGCGAAGCAGGCAAAGCCTTCGTTGATTTACTACCTTAATTGGTTTCACATTCCGTTATTTTTGACGGGGTTATATACTAGTTTAAAATAATTTTGTATTTTTTTTTTTTTATTATTATGTACGATAAAGGCAATATAAGTTTTAAAAATAAAGAGGAGGGCCCAAGCCCCATCTTACCCTTACCTGTCAGTGCCTCTGCTGAACACACCATTAAAACAATAACTTTATTTTTAGATATACAACAGTTCATTCCCTACAGAATATGCTATGGCTAGCATTAAAAGACGGCATATAGTACAGAACCACATAAAAATATTCAAATATATTACGGGATACAAGTGAAAATTTTACGAAGTGCATTTTAAATTATTATGATAAAAAACTAGTAACAAATAAATAAATAATACCTCATAGAGAATATTACCGAGCAATTTCCATTTCAATCCGTTTATTGTGTTTGTTCTTAATTTTAAGAGTATTTTATCGACTTAAATTTTTGGATTTAATTATGTATATCCCAAATTAATAGTTTTACATAGTAATTTTTAAAACATTACAAAAATAATTTAAAGTAATATAAAATGAAGAAACATACATTAAACATTAATACAATACAATAAAATTCTAATATAAAGACAAAATATAAAATCGACGACTAGACACGATAAAGGAACAATAAACTAAAACTGTGCCTTATCAATTGATATGAAATTACCGATCGGCAATTCAATAGATTCTCTTCTTTTCCTAGCATACTCATTTTCATGATTTCGACATTCTAGTTCAGAGAAAAATTACTCTTTTAATTAATTCAACTTCATTATGGCTGCGAAAAATGTAAAAAATAGTTTTTGATAAGTAAAGATATTCACTCCGCTAACAATAAAATATTAAATAAAGAATGGCTGCAATTTTGTTTGAAAATTTTCATTTTATCAATGCCTTGTAAAGTGGTCTGAAAAGAAAGGAAATATCTAATTTAGAAATTTATTGAAAAAATTTCTATGTACAAAAGATAATAATTACAGAATACACTGGTTCTCATAATTATAAGGACACCCGTTTTTCTATATTAACTAAACACTGAACACTATTATTTAAACAAATATATTTTTTATTAATTTGAATTTCATTAATAGACTATATTTAAAAAGTTCTATCGTTTTTCTATCTTAAAAAACTTTAAATACGGTCAAAAACATGATTTTTCAGGTGTTCACAATTATAAGGACAGCTCGAATCTTAGTAATTTTTTTTTTCAGTTATTATTTAAATTAATATTTCATGGGGTCGCTTTTTAGGGTGAAACAGTCAGACATTCACTCTGGTATATATATATATATACATTTTGTTAATATTCAGTTTCAATACCATTTCATACAGCATAGATGATATTCTGAATACATTTAAACTATTTAAAATTGCTTTCCACTTGCATGCACTTTTCTAATATGATAATTTAAGGTTTTTTCAACTTGTAGGAATCGGGAAAAGCAATAATACAGAAGTTTCTTTCTTCAAACTATTTCCTATTGCTCTAGAAGTAAAGCAAAAATGTAAGTCTTGCTGAAAAAAATATTATTACCCCCCAAAATCTAACAAAAATCTGAGAATTCCACTTTTAAAATTTGTGGATATTCTCTTGATGTTCATAATAATAGAAAAAAATTACTAAATTCGTTCTGCCTTCAGTAGAAAAAGCTCCCCAGAGCACCACAGATGCACAGATTCACCTTTAAAATGCCCGATTCATATCTGCCTTTAAAAAGTCTGCTCTGTCTTTCGCTATCTTCAGATCGTGCCAGTAACTGTTAAAACCATTTGGTTAATCAAGAATAAAATGTTTTTCATCCGAAAATGCAACATTTTACCATTTAATATTGTCTTTATTCAATTTTAACACAGACGTTCTTTCCCCCATTAAATGCTTATTGATTATTACAGGTTTTTTATTCATTTTAACATATTATTAATTATTTTAAACATGCATAAGTGTGGACCCTAACCTTACGTTAAAAATTATGAGCAAAGTCAGCAGCAGTCATTATGAGTAGAACAGTAAGAAGAATTATGAGTCTTCAATCTCTGCAAAACAACTCTGATTGTGCATCAGATCTCTCTCCTATCGAACAGCAGTTCAACGTTTGATCACATTTCTTTCATCAATTTTAGATCTTCGAATTTCATTAGAAATTCGGCGGATTGAAATTATCCTTTCACTTAAAAAACACATTTATCATACTTTCACTACATGAACGTTCTTTTTTTCGAGGAATTGTCAATAATGTCCGTCCAAGAAAACTTGAAGGCTTATATATGAATGAATCTAGCCCAGTAGTTAACGAATTCGCATGTCAACTGTAATTTATCCGCTAGTAAATTAAATAAAACGAAAAAATCTTGATTGTCCCTATAATTATGAACATCTAAAAACGTGCAGAAAAATATATTTTGCATGATTTTTTATTAATTTTGTTTGATATTAAAAAAATTATAGCAGTTTTGATTTTTAGAGTACTAGATATATTAAATGCACTTAGTATAATCTTGTTCACAATTATTTTTACATTAGTTATTTCAAAACATAAAGTGTCCTTATAAATATGAGAAGGAGTGTATTTCAACTGATGCTATTCATATAGTTTTAAAGTTTGATATAATTAGCAGAATGTGACAGAATTTGACACTGCAATTTATAAAAATGTAAAATAAAAGTTTTGTTTACTTATTTTTCTAAAAAATTTCTACAGCAGTAAATATAAAACTTTTGTGCTATGCCGTAGAATATAAGTATACTGAGAAAAAATTATGTAAATGACATCTAGAATCTAAATTGTGGCTCTATGTAAAAATAGTTCCATGTCATTCTTATAAATTCTAGTCCCCTTGGAAAGCGAGTTCTAGAAACACTAGATCGTCTTCCTATATTATTGTGGGGTTAAACTTATTTAAAAATCTCGGCAAATAAATGCTAATACAAGAGGAGTTTTAGCGACTATAATCTTGGTTTATGACCCAATTCTAGAAAATCAAGCGAGAATTTTTCGCAATACAAAAAGATTTAGAATATTCTTTCACCATCTGGAAATGTATAGACTAGAAATTCTCGATCATTTCGTTTATTCAGCTTATTGGCGTGCGTTATACGCATACCTTGGAAATCTATATTTCTAGTTTAGGGATTTAGAAAATGACCGTTCTAGATGAAGGCGGTATATATTTTTTTCTCAGTGTATATAAAACTCAATTAACAGATTTCAGTACGTGACTACATGTGCTAAGAAAATTACAGTAGTTTGGACAATAAATAAATAAATAAATACCTAAAATCAGTCTCTGTCCATATTTAGTCTTTCTCTTAGTTGTTTATTACTTAACCCTTTAAAGTGCACTATCTATTTTCTTTTAAAAATTGCTCAAATAATTTTTAAAAAATACCAGTTAGACACATAGCAGCTCATAAATATGTAAAAAGAAAAAATAACATTAATTATTTTTATTATTTAATACATATACATACTATACAAGTTAAACTGATTAAATTCAAATATTAATTAATTTAATTAATAAATAAGTCTGTAAGTAAACTGTAAATTACATTGAGAAAAAAAATATATATACCGCCTTCATCTAGAACAAATAAGTAGTCATTTTCTAAATACCTAATTTAGTAATATAGATTTCCGAGTTATGCATATAACGTAAACAAATAAACTAAATAGACGAAATGACCAAGAACATCTAGTCTATACTTTTCTAGATGGTGAAACGATACATCATGTTATGAATATTTTCTACTGTGATAAATTCTTGCTTTGGTTTCTAGAATTGATTCTTAAACTAGCTTTTTAATAGAAAATATAAAATTATGGTTATCAAAACTCGCTACTTGTCTTCGTATTTATTTGCAGATATTTTTAAATGGATTTGACCACGATAATATAGGTAAGCGCTCTGGAATTCCAAGAGGTTTCTAAAACTCGCTATTAAAAGGAACTAGAATGTATAAGGATGACATGGATCTATTTTCACTGGAGTCACAATTTATTTTCTAGATGTAAGTTACAGATATTTTTTTTTTTTTCCCCAGTGCGTGAAAACTCGCAACAGTTGTCAGATTTATTTCTCTTATACCCGTCCTTTTCTTGCGCCCGCGGATAATCCGCAAGTATACCCGCATAATCCACTCGCAGATAATCGGGAGTTAACTGTATATTCCAAACACATCAGTATATTTATTTTGTGGTTTAACTAATATTTTTTTCTGTGTTTGATTATATTTAATGATATTTGATATATCTTTATCATTTATACATAAAAATTTAAAGTTAATTAAAAAAAAAATAATCTGGTGTGTCACTCACACGACTTTCTCTTGCCCTGAAATATAATACTATAAATACAGGTTGCAGATTAAGAGGTAAGATAACGATGTTATGTAAACCTCTGTTAAACAATTCAAATTAGAGTTTTATAAGATAATTAGTTGTGTGTGAGGGGGGCTACCGCCCCCCTCAAGCCCCCCGTTTCATTAATGCATCTACATTTATAAAGAATTTAATTATTCGGTTATTAAAAAAATAATTATGTTTTTAAAAAACAGTTTATTAAAATAATTATTTAAAAAAATTATATTTTATGATAATGCAGACGATTTCCATATTAGAGAAGTAGTATAACACCAAATATCTAAAAAAAGTCCATTTTATTCCCAATATTTAAAAAAATAAATTAATTAATAAAAAAAAAAAAGTCGATAACTTTGTTTTAAATTATCGCAGATCGATGGTTCAACCATTCGTTTTAAAGGTATTGGCGAACTATTTTGAAAGATACCCATCATGAAAATTTACTCCCCTCGAGGGGGGATTTCCCCCCCAGGGGGGGAGGCGAGGCTCCTACATACACATTTTTTTTTTTTTCCCAGTTGAATATTTCTATTACAAAAAATATATATTCGTTTCATTTGGTTTAGTGCAGTCTATAGACGTTAAACTCTACTTACCTGCAATTTCCCCCATAGACGTAATGTATTAGAATTCTCTTGATTGTCCCTGTACACGAACCATTTGCTTGATCTTAACGAAAAGCTTACTGTAGCCTCCCACATTTAGAATACCAAGTTTGAATTTTCTGCCATAATTTGTTTATGAGATTTGCTGATAACAGACACACTCACACAGACATATACACACAGAGACACACACACACAGACACACAGACATACACACAGACCATTTGCTAAAAACATGATTTTCGTATTCAGGGGACCCCAGAACATGTAAATATAACAAAATCTCGCGTTCGAAAATTTGACCCAAAAACAATACTTTCTCTACCTTATGGGTAAGAGAAAGTAAAAATTGAAATTAATTTAGCAATCGATCCATAAAGAAATGCACAAACACGCTCAGAATATACAGTTAAACTATAATAGTCTAGGAAAATTTTTAAAAATGAATTAATAAGGAGCATATTTTAAAATAAAAAAAATAAATAAGTAAACATTTTGAACTAGTTATTTTTTACTTTCTCTTACCCTTACGGTAGAGAAAGTATTGTTTTAGGGTCAATTTTTCGAAAGTGAGTTTTTGTTATATTTACATGTTCTGGGGTCCCCTGAATACGAAAATCATGTTTTTAGCGAATGGTCTGTGTGTCTGTTATCAGCATATCTCAAGAAAAAACAGTAGCAGTGTGAGGCAGATTCTGGTTAACTTGAGCTATAGGAAAAGGGCCGCAATAAAACTCCAGGAACAATAAGCAGTCGCAATAACTCCAGGAACAATAAACTGTAGGCCATGAAGAATAAGAATCAATAATTTCGCATCAAACAACTTTATTTATACAGCATGGAAATTAAGAAAGTTTTTAATAAAAAGTATTTTAAACTGTCTATTATAAGGTTTAACAGACATACAGAGGGTTAGATGAGAGAGAGAGAGGGCTTCGATTACGTGTTCTTACGTCAAGATTTGAGAGCCAATTCTTAAGTTGACCGAGTCGCAATCAAGACCGGACTGATGAATTACGCCAAAATTATTAAAACAGTGCCAAACTTTCCAGCCAAAGCTAATCCTTTGTTTGTAGAATAATTTAATATAAATTTTTTGAATTTAGTAAGTTCGTTACAGCAGTTTATGCCAATGCTTGTGCCAAATTTATCGCCAGACGACCGTTGAATAAGCGAGACCAAAAGTCTGCAAATGATTGCACATCCTGTAATAAAAAAAAAATCTAAATTACCCTTTAATGATTTTCGAACATAAACACATTGCCTATAACAAAGTGGACTCGCGCAATTTAAAAGAAATAAAAAATAATTATGTATCCAACGGTTTATAAACTGAAAATAATATTATTATTTTTTTTTATATTTAATTTATTAAATGATTTAGAAGAGCTTATAATTCTGAGAGATGTCATTTAAAAGGAATATGTTTTTGTTCTCAGAAGATTTACTAATAGCATAAGGGATAAAGTATTATTAGAATTACGATATCTATTATAGACAAAAGCGAATAAATAAAAGTAATTTAGGATTTTGTTATCAAATTTTATTAGCCATTTAATTTATTGAAAATATAATAATTACTTATTGCCTTTATTTAAAGTTATAATTAAAACTCATATATGTGAAGGAACGACTTCACATATTTCTCCCCATCGACGAGGAAAAAAAAAAGAATCGTCAAAATGGACGAAAATTAAAAAAATATAAAATGCTCTCTCTTACCTTCACAACAGGATAATACAATTCCAAAAAAATTCTGCATCCAATTGTGAGAAATGTAAAGTAATCTTTTGCTAAGCAAGGGGAAAAAAATTGTGGCATATAACAATAAATTCGAAAAAAAATCAATAATAATGACAGTTATGGAATCATGAGACATATTCACTCATTGTCATGCTAAATTGACATAACTGAAACAAATTACATAATCAATAATTTATATAAATGTGACATATAAAATGTGTAAAATATTAAAAACAATCATTTATTACAGTGTATGTATGTTTGATAATAAGGAAAAGGAAATCAGTAACCAGAAATATGAAAATCAATCGATTTTGTATCTCGTTAATTTTCAAAAAAAAAAATCAATACTGCATTAATATGAAAAAAAAAAATGAAACATTTTTGATTAAAAATGACCATTATCGTACACGTGAAAAATTAAATTCTAACAAAGTGAGCCAGAGAGTGTATAATAGAACAATAGCTATGACAGATATGATGGTTTTGTGATGCCAAACTGAACATAGCGTACTGAACTATATGTGTGAAGCAGAAGATGCTTCATGTTGTGCAAAAATGACAACCAGCATTCTGCAAAGTGACATAATGAAATGTCCTTTGTATGTGTAAAAAAATGTGTAATAAAAAAAATCTAGCCCTATGTCACAATAAAAGCGCACATGTAAGAGTTCAAGAAAATCCTTATTTTATTTTTTAATTAAATTCTATTTATTTTTATGCATTCTAATATATATATATATATATATTTTTTTTTTTTATGAACCAACTTTATTTCAATAGATTGTGTTGGTCAAAAACAGTATCAAAATTCACCCGTATGAAATAATTTCCTTTTCCTGCACAAAAATTTTTAATAAATGAATTAGCATTTGAATTTCTCAAAAGAAAACATGATCTCAATAAAAATGTAATTTTTTTATGCATAAACTCTGAGTAGACCTGAAATAGGTGATAAGAATACAAATCATAAAAATTGTCAAAAACAGCAAAAACAAAATCTAAATACACCATTGTTTTATAATTACAGTTGAACTATTATTTTATCGAGCCCAATTAATATTCAGTATCTTTTTTTTTTTTTTTAAGAATGATATTGTATGTTACACAGATAATTCCATAATACTGCTCAGAAAGAAATAGTCTTTAAAAAAAAATGAAGTAGCCACATACTTCTGCACAGACTACCTCTTACAACACACAGATGATTTCAATTTGGCCACTGTAAAATTCAAAATGCATCTGTGGTGCAAACCTTACAAAAAGGACTTATTTTAATTAAGAAATTTTAAATAATTAAATATTTAATTTAAGCTGACAGAAAATTTTCTGCAAGAGTTTTATTCTTTAAACAAGAAAAAAATTTGATAAAAACAAATTTTTAAACGTACAGACTATGTACGGATATTTCACTTTTTTATGTACTTCCTTGAAAAACAAATAGGCTCTAAAAAATAACAGAATTTATTGCAAGTTGAAAAAAAAAATATTTACTTTTGTGTATGTGTGTATTATTACTGTAACTAGTCTTTTGTAAAAAAAATTCGTGTGAAAATTTAATAAAAGAAAATGTAATTATCTCCACATGTGAACCAATGAAATAGCAACTAAATAGGTCAGATAAAATTTTGTGAGAGTGTTTGTGTGTGTCAAACATTAGGTTGTGAGGCCAAGTTTGAGAATAATGCAGAAAAGCATGGAAAACATGCATGTGAAAGACAATGGAATACTATTGGATAAATTTGCATTATGACTGACAAACTGAGAAACCAGCCAATAATACAATAAATTTCTGACCCAAAAGAAAACATATACAGGAACACATGTAGAAACACAGGGAAAAAAAATATTCTTTTTGGTGTGTGTGTGTGTGTGTGTGTGAGAATTATTAATTATAAAGTGTTTGCAAACGTTAAAATAAACTGATCATGTCATTCAAATGAGATAAAAATTTAGTGTGAATCTGTTAAAAATGAATCTTGTGACCGAGGTGATGTGTTCACGCAAAGAATCCCTGAACGCATCAAACGAAACTTTGACACCAATGAAAATATTACTAGGAAAAATATACAATCCAAATATTTCCAAAAGTCACATACATCCTCATGTTATTTATTTAAAATCTATTAAGTAATTTTATATCAATATCTCTTTATTTCTTATTATTTTTATTATCATTTATTTATTTTGTCACCCAAAATAATTATAGAACATGTATTAATGAATTGAAAGTGTCTATGAAGGCCTATAAAACATAACCTTCCAAAATTGTTGTGAAAGTGTGAAATCCCCTACACAATTACAGGTGTTGAAACCAATATAATGGTCAAAATCCGTAGATTATAGAAGTCATTAATATATTGACAACCAGAGCAACACAATTGTGCTTAGAGGGTAAATATCTATATGTGAAAATTAAAAAAAATAAATAACTAAATGGGTGATATGTCAAAATATTTAAAGAATATTGTAAAAAAAATGAATATCAAGTGAAATACTTTAAACTATCAAAAATTTAGTATATGTCTGTAAGTGTTCTAACAAATATTAAATTGAAAAGAATAAAAAAAATGCCACAAAAATAAATTCCCATAGCTGCAGATGAAAGCGCTAAAATTGCGAATTTAACGTGCACAGAAAATTATAAACAAACATTAAAAGTAAAAAGTAAGTCATGACTAAAATAACATTATTATCTACTGAACTGAGCAGAGCTGAAATGAGCTGAGCTGAGATGAGATGAGCTGAGATGAGGCCTCAAAAAATAAAAAATGCGCATAAAGTAGATATATAAATAGCTTCAAAGGCTATAAAATTGCTCAGCAAAATAATAAAAACTCACTTCAAAAAGGTGAATAAAAAGAATATCACCAAATCAGCTGATAAAAAGAACAGTAAAATAAATCTGTTCACACATGTGCCATAAAATGTTTTTCTCTTTTCTTCTTTAAAAAAAAAATAACTGCAATTATTCAGCAGTGGGCCCAATTCGATGTTAAAGTAAGCTTACCATATATGTATTGTCATAATTATTAGCTAGCAATAGAAGAGAAATATTCCTACATATATATGATAGACATATTGAATATAAACACCAATAAACAAACATGAAATATCGAATAAATGCGATAAAATATATCATATGTACAGTAAAAAAATAAAAAAAATTCTCCTCTGCAATCAACGTATTTGAACTGAATGAGGAAAAAAAATATACATATCACTATTATTATTATTCGAACATAAACAAAAATTCAGACGGAACTGTGAGATGTTTATTTCTGTCTCCACAAAAAAATAATCAAGCAGACTTCCCTTTTTTTTTTTGTTTTTTTTTTTGTTATCATATCACGATTACTCTTAAACTTTTTTTTTTCCTTTTTTTTGTACGAAAATGAACGAAATAAAACTATTATGCATATAAAATAAATTTCGTATGAAAAATAATTAAGAGTTAAAATCCCAGAAGATAATGATAGGTTTCATCTTAAAAATTGAATGAATGTGAAAAGCAATGTGTGAAATGTAAAATTAAATTAGATGTCAAATTTCACGACCAGCATAATAATACCTGGGTTTACGCGATATCATCTAACCGACAAAAATATAAGAATGTGTTATAAAATTTCTTAAGGTTTGTGAAATTAGAAAAAAGGAATAATTAAAACATTTGTATTAAAATGTAACAAGTTAAAATAGAAAAAGAAAATACTGTGTTATGTTATTATAAAAAATTAAAACTTGAAAAAATAATATTTGACACCCAAAAAAAAAGGTATTAAAATAAAAATTATGTGTTTTTTAAGACATATATAACTAATTCCCTTTCTGTATAAATGATTATATATGATTATTTAAGCGTGCCTAGTAAGTATAATAAAAAAAAACATTGAACCTTATGTTCAAGACTAACAAATTTGCTAGATTTACAAAAAAGGCAATGTATTTAATATCCGAAAAAAAAATGAGAACAAGAAAAATTGTATATTATGTGTGGCTATTTTAAACTAGCGTATAAGTAAATAATTGTATCTACAAGCTAGACTTATTTAAATTCACCACAAATGTGCCAAAAAAAAAAAAAAAAAAGTGTATATGTGTACAAATCAGAAAAGAAATATGTAAATTTGGAAAATTGTGTGTTAAAGTTAGGACACTTTCATGAAACAAGATAACGGCCAGTATAGATTCATAAAATATATTATGCACTGGATTTAGTACGTAATTTCATGAATACAAATAGAGTTTTTAAAAAAAAATGAATGTTGTTTGAGAAATAACTAATTGATTAATATTTATCCTCAATATTTTATTCTATTTATTTACTCTGTCAATGCGTGCGTGAGTATGTACCTATGCGTTGTGAGAAAGATCTTTTAATAGAAAAAATATTAGTAAACCATGAGAAAAATACCCTAAATACAAGCAATTCTATTCGATAACTGTAAAATATGTTAAATTTTATGTAAAATTTAAATAGTAAAAAAAATGTAAATTAATTATAGCAATACTCAAATTAAATCAAGTTTAATGCAAAATCACGCAAACAAAGACAATCAATGCAGATCCCCTCACCAAGAAAAATTTGGCCAGTAATTCAAGATAAGGAAAAGCGCATTGAATGCCAACAACACAAGTGCAATTAGGAGCTCTACTAATGCACATTGTGGCACAAAATTACATAAACTTGAATCGTAACATATTAATTGTGCCTCCTTTTATTCAAGGACTTAAATGAGATGAATTAACCCCACATTATTTTATTTCTTTAATTATTTTTAAATGAAAGGATAAATAATGGTATGTATAGAAAAAGTGTATTGTGTTGATACTTAGCTTTTGAGACACAGTGATGCATAATTAAAAAGCAATAACAAAAGTATATAAGTTTATGAACAAAAGTATGGGAATACCTGAAATTATCACTCTAATTATTTTATTTATTTATTAATTTGTTATGCAATGGCAGTTCCAAGCAGGTTAAAATAAGTGAACAAAAAAAAAAAAAGATGTGTGTGAAAAGATGAGAAATAAGTGTCTAGATATCGACTGATATCAAAAACGAATTTTCGCCGACACCTCTCTAAAAAGGTATATATAAAAAAAAGTATGTGTATTTCCAACCAACCTAGAAAACGCCAACATGCGAAATAACTCAAAATTTAATTCTTAAATTAAAAATTAATCAAATTCGATTAACAAACAGAGTGATAATTATTTTGCAATAAAAATATATATAAAACATACAATTAATAATCAATAACGAATTTTATTAAGCATTTGATTAAAAGACAAGAAATTTACTTCATGGAAAATTTTACACCTTAAACACAATAAATATTGTGATGTTAATGAATTAAAAAAATAAAGCTTCGCTAAAATTCTGCAAACTTCACATAACTCTATATATTCATTTCATTCCATTTTTTATTTATCTATTTATTATTATTTTTTTTAACACATGTATATTCACTGTGATAAACAAACAAATTCAATATTAAATTTAAGCTGTGAAAATAATATGTGCTTCATGTCATAAATCTCGAAATAAATTTGCACTAAATGTAAATATTTTGTCTTCTTCTAGAATATTAATGGATCTATTTCGTAATTATTACCAACAAAATTATCAATGAAAAATTATTTTTACACATCACTTATAAAATTAATTTATTTCAAACCCCTTTAATAAAAATTACCAGTAAAACAACATTTCAATTTAGTAAAAATATATGAAAAATTTTTCTTTTTTTTATTCTGAATGAAAAAATCAAGAAAATTTTTAATTACTGTTTGCATAAATATCAAAATTATGTGCCCTATATAAGATTACTTAAGAAAAAGAAAGTATATAAATATTTTTATTTATTTTTTTTTTTTATTTTTTTTTATTTTTTTGCTATAATAGTTATCAAAATCTAAATATGAAGTCTTTAATATGGAAAAATTACTCACTTACAGTTAAGAGTCTTGAAAAATACTTCCTAAAAAAAATTTGACAACTCATGTAAAAATAACTGAATAATTTCGGCAGATACGTTGACTATGTCCAAACAGTTCGATGCACAAAAAAAATGTTCTGATTAGTACAATACACTAATAAACCATGTAAAACCAAAGTAGTGTAAAATATGTCTTTTTAATTTGCACCAGTTTTTTAATTTGTGGCACTATCCATAGAAGGTGATGCAGTTTTTTTTTGTAGGAATTTTTTTTTACAACAAGTGATCACCAAGAGTTTATATATAGCTTTTCTCCTTTATGAGTGTATAAACGCACATTACATATACACGATATATCTGTTGTTAAAAAATATATATAACGAAAATTATGATTTGCAAAACTTTGTTTGCGTAGATAGATGTAAAAAAGACGAGCACTAAAAAGGTATGGCTTTTCCACTGACTTCATTCTAAATTTAAAGTGGAGAAATGTAAATAAATCAGAGAATCTGAGAGACACTCTAGAAATCAGGATATCGCAAATATCTCCATAGGCAGAGCACACAAACATCAATCACTTCACTCAAATCGAACATGAGGTAAGGAGTAATGCCTTGGGGTATGCACACATTAAAAATCTCCGTTTCGGCCCGTCTCACCGAATGTCAAGGGTGGAAAAAATCACATTCGAGGAATGCAGTACTTCTGTCCTCATCCAGTAGAACGGAAGAAAAGGGTCGCTAGCAGACCTTTCATCGAAGCCGGTAAGGAATCACGTCGATCCGCTGACACTTCTCGGCGTAATACTTCGAGCAATTGACGTTTAGATCATCCGATGATGAGTCACATTAATTAAACAGTTCTTTAGTTGATATTAAAAATTATCAAAAGTCAGTCTTTTCTCTTTTAAAAGATAACAGCTGTGATGACATACTCACTGATTTTTTTAAGTAGGTGCCCCTCTCTCTCTTTTTATCTCGTAACCACTCTGAAGAGGTCTGGCACCAAAGTTTGTAGGGCAGATTCTGGTTAACTTGAGCTATAGGAAAGGGCCGCAATAAAACTCCAGGAACAATAAGCAGTCGCAATAACTCCAGGAACAATAAACTGTAGGCCATGAAGAATAAGAATCAATAATTTCGCATCAAACAACTTTATTTATACAGCATGGAAATTAAGAAAGTTTTTAATAAAAAGTATTTTAAACTGTCTATTATAAGGTTTAACAGACATACAGAGGGTTAGATGAGAGAGAGAGAGGGCTTCGCGATTACGTGTTCTTACGTCAAGATTTGAGAGCCAATTCTTAAGTTGACCGAGTCGCAATCAAGACCGGACTGATGAATTACGCCAAAATTATTAAAACAGTGCCAAACTTTCCAGCCAAAGCTAATCCTTTGTTTGTAGAATAATTTAATATAATTTTTTTGAATTTAGTAAGTTCGTTACAGCAGTTTATGCCAATGCTTGTGCCAAATTTATCGCCAGACGACCGTTGAATAAGCGAGACCAAAAGTCTGCAAATGATTGCACATCCTGTAATAAAAAAAAAATCTAAATTACCCTTTAATGATTTTCGAACATAAACACATTGCCTATAACAAAGTGGACTCGCGCAATTTAAAAGAAATAAAAAATAATTATGTATCCAACGGTTTATAAACTGAAAATAATATTATTATTTTTTTTTATATTTAATTTATTAAATGATTTAGAAGAGCTTATAATTCTGAGAGATGTCATTTAAAAGGAATATGTTTTTGTTCTCAGAAGATTTACTAATAGCATAAGGGATAAAGTATTATTAGAATTACGATATCTATTATAGACAAAAGCGAATAAATAAAAGTAATTTAGGATTTTGTTATCAAATTTTATTAGCCATTTAATTTATTGAAAATATAATAATTACTTATTGCCTTTATTTAAAGTTATAATTAAAACTCATATATGTGAAGGAACGACTTCACATATTTCTCCCCATCGACGAGGAAAAAAAAAAGAATCGTCAAAATGGACGAAAATTAAAAAAATATAAAATGCTCTCTCTTACCTTCACAACAGGATAATACAATTCCAAAAAAATTCTGCATCCAATTGTGAGAAATGTAAAGTAATCTTTTGCTAAGCAAGGGGAAAAAAATTGTGGCATATAACAATAAATTCGAAAAAAAATCAATAATAATGACAGTTATGGAATCATGAGACATATTCACTCATTGTCATGCTAAATTGACATAACTGAAACAAATTACATAATCAATAATTTATATAAATGTGACATATAAAATGTGTAAAATATTAAAAACAATCATTTATTACAGTGTATGTATGTTTGATAATAAGGAAAAGGAAATCAGTAACCAGAAATATGAAAATCAATCGATTTTGTATCTCGTTAATTTTCAAAAAAAAAATCAATACTGCATTAATATGAAAAAAAAAAATGAAACATTTTTGATTAAAAATGACCATTATCGTACACGTGAAAAATTAAATTCTAACAAAGTGAGCCAGAGAGTGTATAATAGAACAATAGCTATGACAGATATGATGGTTTTGTGATGCCAAACTGAACATAGCGTACTGAACTATATGTGTGAAGCAGAAGATGCTTCATGTTGTGCAAAAATGACAACCAGCATTCTGCAAAGTGACATAATGAAATGTCCTTTGTATGTGTAAAAAAATGTGTAATAAAAAAAATCTAGCCCTATGTCACAATAAAAGCGCACATGTAAGAGTTCAAGAAAATCCTTATTTTATTTTTTAATTAAATTCTATTTATTTTTATGCATTCTAATATATATATATATATATTTTTTTTTTTTTATGAACCAACTTTATTTCAATAGATTGTGTTGGTCAAAAACAGTATCAAAATTCACCCGTATGAAATAATTTCCTTTTCCTGCACAAAAATTTTTAATAAATGAATTAGCATTTGAATTTCTCAAAAGAAAACATGATCTCAATAAAAATGTAATTTTTTTATGCATAAACTCTGAGTAGACCTGAAATAGGTGATAAGAATACAACTCATAAAAATTGTCAAAAACAGCAAAAACAAAATCTAAATACACCATTGTTTTATAATTACAGTTGAACTATTATTTTATCGAGCCCAATTAATATTCAGTATCTTTTTTTTTTTTTTTAAGAATGATATTGTATGTTACACAGATAATTCCATAATACTGCTCAGAAAGAAATAGTCTTTTAAAAAAAATGAAGTAGCCACATACTTCTGCACAGACTACCTCTTACAACACACAGATGATTTCAATTTGGCCACTGTAAAATTCAAAATGCATCTGTGGTGCAAACCTTACAAAAAGGACTTATTTTAATTAAGAAATTTTAAATAATTAAATATTTAATTTAAGCTGACAGAAAATTTTCTGCAAGAGTTTTATTCTTTAAACAAGAAAAAAATTTGATAAAAACAAATTTTTAAACGTACAGACTATGTACGGATATTTCACTTTTTTATGTACTTCCTTGAAAAACAAATAGGCTCTAAAAACATAACAGAATTTATTGCAAGTTGAAAAAAAAAATATTTACTTTTGTGTATGTGTGTATTATTACTGTAACTAGTCTTTTGTAAAAAAAATTCGTGTGAAAATTTAATAAAAGAAAATGTAATTATCTCCACATGTGAACCAATGAAATAGCAACTAAATAGGTCAGATAAAATTTTGTGAGAGTGTTTGTGTGTGTCAAACATTAGGTTGTGAGGCCAAGTTTGAGAATAATGCAGAAAAGCATGGAAAACATGCATGTGAAAGACAATGGAATACTATTGGATAAATTTGCATTATGACTGACAAACTGAGAAACCAGCCAATAATACAATAAATTTCTGACCCAAAAGAAAACATATACAGGAACACATGTAGAAACACAGGGAAAAAAAATATTCTTTTTGGTGTGTGTGTGTGTGTGTGTGTGAGAATTATTAATTATAAAGTGTTTGCAAACGTTAAAATAAACTGATCATGTCATTCAAATGAGATAAAAATTTAGTGTGAATCTGTTAAAAATGAATCTTGTGACCGAGGTGATGTGTTCACGCAAAGAATCCCTGAACGCATCAAACGAAACTTTGACACCAATGAAAATATTACTAGGAAAAATATACAATCCAAATATTTCCAAAAGTCACATACATCCTCATGTTATTTATTTAAAATCTATTAAGTAATTTTATATCAATATCTCTTTATTTCTTATTATTTTTATTATCATTTATTTATTTTGTCACCCAAAATAATTATAGAACATGTATTAATGAATTGAAAGTGTCTATGAAGGCCTATAAAACATAACCTTCCAAAATTGTTGTGAAAGTGTGAAATCCCCTACACAATTACAGGTGTTGAAACCAATATAATGGTCAAAATCCGTAGATTATAGAAGTCATTAATATATTGACAACCAGAGCAACACAATTGTGCTTAGAGGGTAAATATCTATATGTGAAAATTAAAAAAAATAAATAACTAAATGGGTGATATGTCAAAATATTTAAAGAATATTGTAAAAAAAATGAATATCAAGTGAAATACTTTAAACTATCAAAAATTTAGTATATGTCTGTAAGTGTTCTAACAAATATTAAATTGAAAAGAATAAAAAAAATGCCACAAAAATAAATTCCCATAGCTGCAGATGAAAGCGCTAAAATTGCGAATTTAACGTGCACAGAAAATTATAAACAAACATTAAAAGTAAAAAGTAAGTCATGACTAAAATAACAGTATTATCTACTGAACTGAGCAGAGCTGAAATGAGCTGAGCTGAGATGAGGCCTCAAAAAATAAAAAATGCGCATAAAGTAGATATATAAATAGCTTCAAAGGCTATAAAATTGCTCAGCAAAATAATAAAAACTCACTTCAAAAAGGTGAATAAAAAGAATATCACCAAATCAGCTGATAAAAAGAACAGTAAAATAAATCTGTTCACACATGTGCCATAAAATGTTTTTCTCTTTTCTTCTTTAAAAAAAAAAAAAAATAACTGCAATTATTCAGCAGTGGGCCCAATTCGATGTTAAAGTAAGCTTACCATATATGTATTGTCATAATTATTAGCTAGCAATAGAAGAGAAATATTCCTACATATATATGATAGACATATTGAATATAAACACCAATAAACAAACATGAAATATCGAATAAATGCGATAAAATATATCATATGTACAGTAAAAAAATAAAAAAAATTCTCCTCTGCAATCAACGTATTTCAACTAAATGAGGAAAAAAAATATACATATCACTATTATTATTATTCGAACATAAACAAATATTCAGACGGAACTGTGAGATGTTTATTTCTGTCTCCACAAAAAAATAATCAAGCAGACTTCCCCTTTTTTTTTTTTTTTTTTTTTTTTTTTTGTTATCATATCACGATTACTCTTAAACTTTTTTTTTTCCTTTTTTTTGTACGAAAATGAACGAAATAAAACTATTATGCATATAAAATAAATTTCGTATGAAAAATAATTAAGAGTTAAAATCCCAGAAGATAATGATAGGTTTCATCTTAAAAATTGAATGAATGTGAAAAGCAATGTGTGAAATGTAAAATTAAATTAGATGTCAAATTTCACGACCAGCATAATAATACCTGGGTTTACGCGATATCATCTAACCGACAAAAATATAGAATGTGTTATAAAATTTCTTAAGGTTTGTGAAATTAGAAAAAAGGAATAATTAAAACATTTGTATTAAAATGTAACAAGTTAAAATAGAAAAAGAAAATACTGTGTTATGTTATTATAAAAAATTAAAACTTGAAAAAATAATATTTGACACCCCCCAAAAAAAGGTATTAAAATAAAAATTATGTGTTTTTTAAGACATATATAACTAATTCCCTTTCTGTATAAATGATTATATATGATTATTTAAGCGTGCCTAGTAAGTATAATAAAAAAAAAACATTGAACCTTATGTTCAAGACTAACAAATTTGCTAGATTTACAAAAAAGGCAATGTATTTAATATCCGAAAAAAAAATGAGAACAAGAAAAATTGTATATTATGTGTGGCTATTTTAAACTAGCGTATAAGTAAATAATTGTATCTACAAGCTAGACTTATTTAAATTCACCACAAATGTACCAAAAAAAAAAAAAAAAAAAGTGTATATGTGTACAAATCAGAAAAGAAATATGTAAATTTGGAAAATTGTGTGTTAAAGTTAGGACACTTTCATGAAACAAGATAACGGCCAGTATAGATTCATAAAATATATTATGCACTGGATTTAGTACGTAATTTCATGAATACAAATAGAGTTTTTAAAAAAAAATGAATGTTGTTTGAGAAATAACTAATTGATTAATATTTATCCTCAATATTTTATTCTATTTATTTACTCTGTCAATGCGTGCGTGAGTATGTACCTATGCGTTGTGAGAAAGATCTTTTTATAGAAAAAATATTAGTAAACCATGAGAAAAATACCCTAAATACAAGCAATTCTATTCGATAACTGTAAAATATGTTAAATTTTATGTAAAATTTAAATAGTAAAAAAAATGTAAATTAATTATAGCAATACTCAAATTAAATCAAGTTTAATGCAAAATCACGCAAACAAAGACAATCAATGCAGATCCCCTCACCAAGAAAAATTTGGCCAGTAATTCAAGATAAGGAAAAGCGCATTGAATGCCAACAACACAAGTGCAATTAGGAGCTCTACTAATGCACATTGTGGCACAAAATTACATAAACTTGAATCGTAACATATTAATTGTGCCTCCTTTTATTCAAGGACTTAAATGAGATGAATTAACCCCACATTATTTTATTTCTTTAATTATTTTTAAATGAAAGGATAAATAATGGTATGTATAGAAAAAGTGTATTGTGTTGATACTTAGCTTTTGAGACACAGTGATGCATAATTAAAAAGCAATAACAAAAGTATATAAGTTTATGAACAAAAGTATGGGAATACCTGAAATTATCACTCTAATTATTTTATTTATTTATTAATTTGTTATGCAATGGCAGTTCCAAGCAGGTTAAAATAAGTGAACAAAAAAAAAAGATGTGTGTGAAAAGATGAGAAATAAGTGTCTAGATATCGACTGATATCAAAAACGAATTTTCGCCGACACCTCTCTAAAAAGGTATATACAAAAAAAAGTATGTGTATTTCCAACCAACCTAGAAAACGCCAACATGCGAAATAACTCAAAATTTAATTCTTAAATTAAAAATTAATCAAATTCGATTAACAGAGTGATAATTATTTTGCAATAAAAATATATATAAAACATACAATTAATAATCAATAACGAATTTTATTAAGCATTTGATTAAAAGACAAGAAATTTACTTCATGGAAAATTTTACACCTTAAACACAATAAATATTGTGATGTTAATGAATTAAAAAAATAAAGCTTCGCTAAAATTCTGCAAACTTCACATAACTCTATATATTCATTTCATTCCATTTTTTATTTATCTATTTATTATTATTTTTTTTAACACATGTATATTCACTGTGATAAATAAACAAATTCAATATTAAATTTAAGCTGTGAAAATAATATGTGCTTCATGTCATAAATCTCGAAATAAATTTGCACTAAATGTAAATATTTTGTCTTCTTCTAGAATATTAATGGATCTATTTCGTAATTATTACCAACAAAATTATCAATGAAAAATTATTTTTACACATCACTTATAAAATTAATTTATTTCAAACCCCTTTAATAAAAATTACCAGTAAAACAACATTTCAATTTAGTAAAAATATATGAAAAATTTTTCTTTTTTTTATTCTGAATGAAAAAATCAAGAAAATTTTTAATTACTGTTTGCATAAATATCAAAATTATGTGCCCTATATAAGATTACTTAAGAAAAAGAAAGTATATAAATATTTTTATTTATTTATTTATTTTTTTTTTTTTTGCTATAATAGTTATCAAAATCTAAATATGAAGTCTTTAATATGGAAAAATTACTCACTTACAGTGAAGAGTCTTGAAAAATACTTCCTAAAAAAAATTTGACAACTCATGTAAAAATAACTGAATAATTTCGGCAGATACGTTGACTATGTCCAAACAGTTCGATGCACAAAAAAAAATGTTCTGATTAGTACAACACACTAATAAACCATGTAAAACCAAAGTAGTGTAAAATATGTCTTTTTAATTTGCACCAGTTTTTTAATTTGTGGCACTATCCATAGAAGGTGATGCAGTTTTTTTTTTGTAGGAATTTTTTTTTACAACAAGTGATCACCAAGAGTTTATATATAGCTTTTCTCCTTTATGAGTGTATAAACGCACATTACATATACACGATATATCTGTTGTTAAAAAATATATATAACGAAAATTATGATTTGCAAAACTTTGTTTGCGTAGATAGATGTAAAAAAGGCGAGCACTAAAAAGGTATGGCTTTTCCACTGACTTCATTCTAAATTTAAAGTGGAGAAATGTAAATAAATCAGAGAATCTGAGAGACACTCTAGAAATCAGGATATCGCAAATATCTCCATAGGCAGAGCACACAAACATCAATCACTTCACTCAAATCGAACATGAGGTAAGGAGTAATGCCTTGGGGTATGCACACATTAAAAATCTCCGTTTCGGCCCGTCTCACCGAATGTCAAGGGTGGAAAAAATCACATTCGAGGAATGCAGTACTTCTGTCCTCATCCAGTAGAACGGAAGAAAAGGGTCGCTAGCAGACCTTTCATCGAAGCCGGTAAGGAATCACGTCGATCCGCTGACACTTCTCGGCGTAATACTTCGAGCAATTGACGTTTAGATCATCCGATGATGAGTCACATTAATTAAACAGTTCTTTAGTTGATATTAAAAATTATCAAAAGTCAGTCTTTTCTCTTTTAAAAGATAACAGCTGTGATGACATACTCACTGATTTTTTTAAGTAGGTGCCCCTCTCTCTCTTTTTATCTCGTAACCACTCTGAAGAGGTCTGGCACCAAAGTTTGTAGGGCAGATTCTGGTTAACTTGAGCTATAGGAAAGGGCCGCAATAAAACTCCAGGAACAATAAGCAGTCGCAATAACTCCAGGAACAATAAACTGTAGGCCATGAAGAATAAGAATCAATAATTTCGCATCAAACAACTTTATTTATACAGCATGGAAATTAAGAAAGTTTTTAATAAAAAGTATTTTAAACTGTCTATTATAAGGTTTAACAGACATACAGAGGGTTAGATGAGAGAGAGAGAGGGCTTCGCGATTACGTGTTCTTACGTCAAGATTTGAGAGCCAATTCTTAAGTTGACCGAGTCGCAATCAAGACCGGACTGATGAATTACGCCAAAATTATTAAAACAGTGCCAAACTTTCCAGCCAAAGCTAATCCTTTGTTTGTAGAATAATTTAATGTAAATTTTTTGAATTTAGTAAGTTCGTTACAGCAGTTTATGCCAATGCTTGTGCCAAATTTATCGCCAGACGACCGTTGAATAAGCGAGACCAAAAGTCTGCAAATGATTGCACATCCTGTGATAAAAAAAAAATCTAAATTACCCTTTAATGATTTTCGAACATAAACACATTGCCTAATTTATTTATAACAAAGTGGACTCGCGCAATTTAAAAGAAATAAAAAGTAATTATGTATCCAACGGTTTATAAACTGAAAATAATATTATTATTTTTTTTGTTATATTTAATTTATTAAATGATTTAGAAGAGCTTATAATTCTGAGAGATGTCATTTAAAAGGAATATGTTTTTGTTCTCAGAAGATTTACTAATAGCATAAGGGATAAAGTATTATTAGAATTACGATATCTATTATAGACAAAAGCGAATAAATAAAAGTAATTTAGGATTTTGTTATCTATTTTTATTAGCCATTTAATTTATTGAAAATATAATAATTACTTATTGCCTTTATTTAAAGTTATAATTAAAACTCATATATGTGAAGGAACGACTTCACAAGCAGAAATTCTGTACTCTTTATTCTAAATGTGTATCATATAGGGATGCTACACTAAGCTTTTCGTTGAGATGAAGCAAATGGTTCGTGTACAGGACACTCAAAAGTACTCAAATACATTACGTCTATGGAAGGAAATTGCAGGTAAGTAGAGTTTAACGTCTATAGACTGCACTAAACCAAATGAAAAGAATATATATTTTTTGTAATAGAGATAGTCAACTGAGAAAAAAATTTTGTGTATGTAGCAGCCTCGCCTCCCCCCTGGGGGGGAAGTCCTCCCTCAAGGGGAGTAAATTTTCTTGATGGGTATCTTTCAAAAGAGCTTGCGAATACCTTTAAAACGAATGGTTGAGCCATCATTCTGCGATAATTTAAAATAAAGTTATTGATTTTTTTTCATTTTTAACAAATATATATATATATATATATATATATATTATGTAATATTCAGAATAAATTCAACTTTTTTTTGGATATTTAGTGTTATACTACTTCTCTAATATGGAAATCGTCTTCATTATCATGGAAGATAATTTTTTAAATAATAATTTTAATAAATTATTTTTACAGAGTGAATTTGTATAGGAAAATATAGAAGAAAGTTGTGTGGTGGCCACAACACACTAGTAATTTGTTGTTAGTGGATGTGCTTTACTAATAATATATTACCATTACCAGGAAAGCTGTTCGGGAATTAAAATAAATTCCTCATAGAGATATGGTAAATAATGTATGTTTTAAGCTAAATATTCATCGCTTGTTTTTTTGTATATTTACACGTTTTGAGGTTTCCTGATTACCGCAGTCAAGTATTTTATTGTTTGATCTTTGTCTATGTCTCTTAGAGTAACTTAAAAACGAATAATTTTAGGAGATCCAAATGTTGTATTTTGAAGTTAATATAAGTTTGTTGCTGGAAAAGTTTGATCAAAATTGATAAGTTTTAATGAATGTGAAAATTGTCGTGTGAAAAAATTGTGAAAAAATCTCGTGAAAATTGTCTGTATAATTTTAAGTAACTTTTTAATTTTAATAAGAGAATTAAATTCTATATAAATGTAGGTGCATTAATGAAACGGGGGGGGGGGGGGGGGTTGAGGGGGCGGCAGCCCCCCTCACACAGAACTAATTATCATATAAAACTCTTCCGAAGCCTAATTTGAATTGTTTAACATAGGTTTACATGACAGTACTCGTTATCTTACCTCTTAATCTCCAACCTGTATTTATAGTATTAAATTTCAGAGTAAGAGAAAGTCGTGTGAGTGACACACCAGATTATTTAATTTAAGTAGTTTTCGAGAAATTTCAACATATTTAATACTGTTATATTTCAAAGCATATGTACGCAAAATTTCATAATTCTAAGAAGTAATTTACAAAGACTGTTTTTTATAATGTCAAAAATCCCCTGAAGTTAATTCTAAATATTAAAAAAAAAAAAAAAAAAAGAATTTTTTAAGAGCTTTCTTTCTAACAAATTATTTGATTAAGTAAAATATCTCGTTTGAAATATTTCTAGCCGTGCTAGTTCAAATTGAGCTGTATTAGCAAGAATTTAACGCAAATGCTAACAGACGAAAATACGTAGCATATTTTAATAATTGGTTTATTTTATTACGAAAACATCAGCGACTGCTTCCGTTTACTTCTAAAAAGAAATCATTACAAATCCTCCGCTTGCTCAAATTTCTCCTTGAATGAATGATCTTTAGTATAAAAACATTATAAACAGTACTCCGACCTTTAGAAATCAAGAACTGCGCATGTGTCATTATCGATCGCGCATGCCCAGTTCAAATTTCTCGTAAATTCCTGTCTAGTTGAAGATACGATACACCAGAAATCGTTTCTTTTTCTTTTTTAGATTACAAAGGATTTAAAATAATAATAATAATATTTAAAAAAAAGAGACAAAAGATTTAAGAAATATTGTAATTTTTATGTATTATATAAATAGTGTTTAAAAAATTCAATGTTTCAGTGGGTGTCAAAGTGGAATTGGTATAATTTCTATCTGAAATTTAATCGATTATGAAAATAATATTTATTTGAAAGACGGTCTCAATAAGATAATGGTTTTCAAACTTAAAAAAGTCAAATTTATGATATACATTTTTTTAAGCAGTGTATATACTTTGTCATAATCTCGTTATCTGTAAAATAATAAATAAATAAATAAATAAAAGTATTTAAAAGTTGTTTTTCAAAATAATCATACTAACATAAAATACACCAAGTACTGAAATACAATTTTAACAAAATGTTTCAACTTTTTTTTTTTTTTTTTTTTTTTTTTTTTAAATAATTAAAATGATTTAAAATTAATTTTAATTTAAGATGATCTAAATAAAAAAGAAAGAATAGATTTTTAATGAAAATCTTAATTTCTTAAGATTATCTTATATAATTTCAAAGGTTACCTTCTATACTTTTCAAGACAGATTTTTGTACATCTATATTTAAAAACAGCTACCAACTTATAGATTATAATAAAAATCTCAACAATATTATAACATTTGACTTTAAAGATCTTTTTAATATAATATTATTTTGTCAGATTGCTATCAAATTACTTATAAAATGTTTGATGAAATCAAAAATCAAAATAATATCTTCCTAATAATTTTAATGCTAAATATTTTAAAATTCTTATTAATTTTGTTATACGTAGTAATTATATTTTACATAATAATCATATCTATATACAAAAAGAGCTGAAATCCCACAAGAAATGTGTAGCTCCAGTCTTTTGGCTGATTTATATCTTTATCATTATTATTTTGTTATGACAACATAGTACCATAACATTAACTTAATGACATAATTATTTTTACTTTCTTCTATATAGTATTTAAAAAGAAAGTAATATAAAATGTAACAAATTTTTTAACATTTCTAAAGTAATATGTATCAAATCTTTTAACATTTAAAAATTTTTAAATTTAAACATTTTCGTTTTGTTTAAACATTTTATAATTTTAACATTTTAACCAAAATAATATGTTTCAAATATTTTAACATTTCTAAAAAATTATACAAAGTGTATATTGTTTTTTAGATGCTGTATCTCACGAACCACTGAACATTACCAAAATTAAATTCAAAAACTGGCGTATAATCAATAGAAAGATATTAAAACTTCGTCACACACCATAAATTTTAAGTCAGCACAACCGGTTTCGAAAGGACGTAGCCTTTCTTCATCAGGTGCAAAAAAATACGTGCTACTGCCTTGGAGGCAAAAGCAAAACGTCTTGCTTTTGCCTCCAAGGCAGTAGCACGTGTTTTTTTGCACCTGATGAAGAAAGGCTACGCCCTTTCGAAACCGGTTGTGCTGACTTACAATTTATGGTGTGTGAAGAAGTTTTAATATCTTTCCACTGAACATTATTTAATCAAACTTGGTATTTAGCTGGACCTTAACCTAAACTGGTGCTGATTACATTTTGGCATCAATCTCTAAACAGGTGGTGCTATCATACCATTTTTTAAATAATTTTTAATAAGGCAGCATAGGACAAAATTTCACGTAAACGTATACATAAATTATTTTTAACAAATAATTGTGAAATTAATATGAATTATTAATAACAGTAGTAGTAAACTAGAAAAAACATTGTGTGCATGTAGGGGTATCGCTCCCTCCTTGGGGATAAGTAACACCCCAAGGAGGTGAAAAATTTTAATATGGGTATCTTTTAAACGAATAGTCGAACTATAGATCGTGATCTATGATTCAGCCATTGATAGCTCAACCATTATGATTTAACAATAAAAAAGTTATTACTTACAAACTTTGAATAAACACCATAAAATGCAATGAGTTTATTCAAAGTTTGTAAGTAATAATTTTTACAACGCCAGTTTTGTGATGCTTCTTTATTAAATGAAAAAGTTATTTCATTTTTCATTTTTAATGAAAATAATCTGGTGTGTCATTCACACGACTTTCTCTTACCCTGAAATTTAATACTATAAATACAGGTTGCAGATTAAGAGGTAAGATAACGAGTACTGTTATGTAAACCTGTGTTAAACAATTCAAATTAGGCTTCGGAAGAGTTTTATATGATAATTAGTTCTGTGTGAGGGGGGCTACCGCCCTCCTCAACTCCCCGTTTCATTAATGCACCTACATTTATAGAGAATTTAATTCGGCTGTTAAAAAATAATTCTGTTTTTAAAAAATAATTTATTAAAATTATTATTTTAAAAAATTATCTTTTATGATAATGCAGACGATTTCCATATTCGAGAAGTAGTATAACACTAAATATCCAAAAAAAGTCCATTTTATCCTCAATATTTAAAAAAAAAAAAAAGTTTTTTTTTGTTAAAAGTAAAAAAAAAAAAAAAAAATCGATAACTTTGTTTTAAATTATCGCTGATCAATGGTTCAACCATTCGTTTTAAGGTATTGGCGAGCTCTTTTGAAAGATACCCATCATGAAAATTTACTCCCCTCGAGGGGGGACTTCCCCCCAGGGGGGGGGGGTCCTACATACACAATTTTATTTTCCCTGTTGACTATCTCTATTACAAAAAATATATAGTATTCGTTTCATTTGGTTTGGTGCAGTCTATAGATGTTAAACTCTACTTACCTGTAATTTAACCCATAGACGTAATGTATTTGAATACTTTTGAGTGTCCCTGTACACGAACCATTTGCTTGATCTTAACGAAAAGTTTAGTGTAGCATCCTTATATGATACACATTTAGAATACCAAGTTTGAACTTTCTGCCATAATTTGTTTTTGAAATATGCTAATAACAGACAGACACACACACACACACACAGAGACAGACACACACACAGACATGCACACAGATCATTCGCTAAAAAACATGACTTTCGTATTCAGGGGACCTCAGAACATGCAAATATAACAAAAACTCGCGTTCGAAAATTTGACCCAAAAACAATACTTCTCTACCTTATAGGTAAGAGAAAGTAAAAAAAAAAAAAAAAAAAAAAAATGAAGAAGAAGAAGCAGAAGAAATGCATTTTCTTAGATGTTGGCACAAAATTGACTTTCTTTCGACATTTAGTGTTATACTTCTCTGAGATGAAAATCTTCTGCATTCATCATAGAAAACAATTTTAATAATTACTAATATGTAGTGCATAAATTTGTACAGGATAATGGAGAAGAAAGCCTAGTGGTGGCCACAACATACTAATTTCTACTAATAATAGGTGTCCTAATTCATTTACATTAGATTATCCCTCTAAATTTAACTTTAAATATAACTACTTTTAAAAATCAATCAACCAATTTTTGAGATCTGAAAATACATTTTAACGGTTATAAATTTAAAATTTACACCCCGTGGCGAAAAGATAGGTACAAATGGTTTTTTCTTTGATTTTTCATAAAATAACGTTATCTAAATTGTGCTTATCAATTATTATTATAGTAAAATAACACTATTCACTGACTAATTTTTGTTTTAAGACTAATTTAGAAATTTTTTAAGACTAAAATTTTTCTAATTTAAGACTATACACCGCGGCAAAAAGATAAGAACAAAGTTTTTTTTTTTTTTTTTTTTTTTTTTTTTTTTTAAATTTTGAATATGAATATTTTGAATATGATTCAAATATTTAATATGTTTTTGATATGATAATAATTTGCTATGATAATAAATGATTAGCACAATTTAGATAATGTTATTTTATGAGAAATTAAAAAAAACACTTTGTTCCTATCTTTTTGTCGCGGAGTGTAGTCTTAAATTAGAAAAATTTTAGTCTTAAAACTTTTCTAAATTAGTCTTAAAACAAAAATTAGTCCGGTAATAGTGTTATTTTATGATAATAATAAATGATAAGCACAATTTGGATAATGTTATTTTATGAAAAATCAAAGAAAAAACCCTTTGTACCTATCTTTTTGTCGCGGGGTGTATATTTATGATAAAAGACAATATTTTTGCTTTGAGGTTAATTTGTTTATACATTTAATTTCATGTCTTTGTTTCTCTGCGTATAGTAATATCATCATTAACTATACTTGTTACGTATAAAATATTTACGCTCATCAAGTATAAAAATATCAGTTAATTAATAGATGCTACAATTAAAATGGGCTTCCCGAAAAACTATGTTTTTATACGTGTTAAACTTCCGAATTATAGAAGTATTCAAACTAGTTCCCTCCAATATCAACGCATTTTTGTAGGCGAATTTTCCAAAGACTGAATGCGTCAAGTCATCCTTCCTTGTAATCGATGAAAAATATACTTCATCGATACTTCATCGATTACTTCATAGCCTCATCAATTTCATCTTTGGAATGAAAACGACGATCGCGTAACTTTTTTTTTAGATTAAAAATAGCCAAATGGTCACACATAGCAAGATCAAGGTTCATGTTCTATCAATTTGATGTGTTTTTGTCTAAGAATTACGGTACTTACGTATTATCGCAACCAGGCCAAAATTCGCATAAATCGCCAAATTTGGCGATCCTACTTACGGCAACCCTACGTGTTATACGTGGTTTTTCGTAAAGAAATTATTTTGCTTACTGGTTAGATTGAATGCCGTGAAATACTTCAACTAATACTAATAACTTAACTAATAATAATAATAACTTAATAATAATAATAATAATAATAACTAATAATAATAATAATATACTTATAATAATAATAACTTAATAATAATAATAACTTAATTAATACTAATAACTTAACTTTTTTACTCAAACTTACAAATCGCACCAACCTGGTTGCGATAATACGTAAGCACCGAAATTCCATTGTCAATCTTGCCGTAAGAGAAGATGCAGTGTCATGGTGAAACATGAGTCCTCTTACATTCACTTCTTAAAAAATTTCTGGACCATATACAGTGGTGCACCAGTTAGCTTGCTGTAACTGTCTTTTATCCATCCAACTTGATGGCTTTGATCAGTCTTAATTACAAAACTTTGAATAAACGCCATAAAATGCAATAAACTCGCAACAAACGTTGCCGCTTTGACTGCAGCTGCACTATTAAAAATTTCTGTAAATTTAATGTAAATATTTATCCAGAGTCTCTGTAAATTTACAGTAATTCTTAGTTAAAAATGAATAATCGAGATTCTCAATCTTTATTCCGTATTTTTACATAATTTTATTATTTATTTTTTTAATTAAAATTAAAAATGACTGTTTCCACTTTAGAAAAAGCATTCCAAGTCCGAAATATATTCTCACCAATAATTAATTAAATTAATATGAGTTATTAAAATGAATGTATAAAATAAGTTTTTTAACATCTTCGTTTATTTTTCTCTGTAATTTTACGTAAGACTTAAGATAATAGATTACACAGAGTTTTCAGTTGAAATTTTTAACAGTGTGTGTGCTTACTTTGTTCACCTGACGAAGGGTCGTGTGTTCTTTCCACCCGAAACAACTGTTGCGAGCTTAATGCATTTTATGGTACTTATTCAAAGTTTTGTAATTATTACTTTAAAACGCCAGTTCTGTGGTGCTTTCTAATTATTTGATCAGTTTTGTTCTTCTGAAAAAGACAACGGCACATATTACTTTTCTCCTTTAGCACTGTCTTTTTGCCATTGTTGGTTTACGGTCATGTTCAAAGACCCATACTTTACTTTCTTGACGTACTGGAACAACAACAACAACAAAAAAAGATATGTACGTTTCGCCATCAAGTAACTTTATGATTTCTTTACAGACAGTTCGTTTTTTTTGTGTTAATTTCTGGTGGTCCCAACGACAAACTAATTTTTTCATATGCAATTCTTCATGAATAATTTTATGTATAGCTGCGGAGAAATTGCTCTTGTTTCATTTGGTAAATCCAGCAGTTATAATAGATTAACATTTTTCGTATGGCAGAGATCGTATTGGCATGGTGCATTTAATAATTTTAAACCTGATATAGCATCAGTTTTACCAAAATAAGTAGAAGTGCAGAGATTTTTTTTTTTTTTTTTTTTTGCGTCAGTTTGATATTAAACATTTAACATTTGTAAAGCTATTATGAAGTTTTTAGTTAATATTTTTTTAACTAGTTGTAATAATTTAATTTAAATGGTCGATTCAGATTGTGTTATTCCCATCTTTTATTACCTCCTTATTCGTTCCTCCAAATCCTTCCTTGCCTACCCTCAAATAAATGTCCATGACCACCCTTCAGATTATATATTATAATGTAATTGCTCAGAAGCAAAAAAGATTATTTAAAAAACTTTTCCTTTATGTTATTGAGAGAGTGACGCCATTTATACTCAATAAAATGTAAAATGTAAGGTTGTGTTTTTACGACAGACCATGAAAACGTTATGCCATATATTTTACAGTGAATCATAAGTTTTACAGCAGATCGTATGTATTTTTTATTTACAGCCGCCATATGTTACGTTAAATAAACTGTAAAATTTATGGTGATTTTTTATGAAGCAATTAAACATCCAACTTTAAATTATTCAATAAAATTTTAAATAACTTTATTAAAGCCTTTCCATAAATAATGGAGTAAAATAAAGATGCTTAAAAGTAATCCGCTAAATATAGAAACAGTAAGAATTTTCACATAAAGAAATTCTGTTGCTTTTTTTGAACGCTTTCCATTAAAGTTGAAAAATGTTTTTTGGCTTTCATTCGTCTGCCTGTCCACGGTAATATAATTTCCTTTTCCGTAAGTACTGTTTAGTTCAGAATGCCTTTAAACTGATATAGATTATTCGGGTTCTCTGTCTATGTTCCATGTTGAAAATGGCATATTTAGCACTATTGGTTGTGCACAGGGACACACCAAAAAATTGCAAAATTCAACCGTCGATAAGAAAGATGCCTTTAAAATTTATTTTAATATCTTTATACTGTACAAAATATAAATAAATTAAGATAATTCATGTAAATAAAACCGTAATAAATATTTAAAAATAGGGTATGATTAGCATTAAGGATTACAGGACCACACAAAAATACTCAAATACTTTATTAGTAGATAAGAAACGCTGGTTTGTGCTCAGCAAGTGCTTGTACGGTGTAGCGAGGAAACGATACAGGCCCGTATTAGCTAGGTGGGGGCCAGTACGGGCACTCTCCGACCTAGAAACATTTTTGCCCGTACTAAAATGCTTGATTCTATTTTCGATTAAAAAAAAAAAAAAAAGACAATTGAAAATTTAAATATATTTATAATAACTTTTTAGTCTTGAAAAGATGCCACAAGAACAAAGGACAAGTGTGTCACCTTTTAATTCGACTTTCAAAAACAAAAACATTGTTGTAGAACATTATTCATTTATAAAAATGTGAAAATTATATTCATTATTTTCTCTTTAAATTTCTCTCACATACTGGACTACAATTATTTTGGGCATTGCTACATGAGGCTTCTCTAGTTTTGTAAAGATTATCTGTGAAACTAACTAATTGATATCGGTAAAGCTCGCTTTTTTTTTTTTTTTTTTTTTTTTTAACAATCAGTACAAGACCACAAGAAATACTGATGCAATTTTTTGATTTGAAACCAGACTTTTGAAAGATGGAACACAATCTAATGAATTTTTGTGCACTAAATTTTTTGTACGTGCAATAAACTACAGACATGTAAAAAATATTAGAATAAATGTGAATTTTTTGTTTCATTATTTTTCAAGTGTAATGCATTAATTCATAAAAAAAAAAAAAAAAAAAAAATGATAATAATAATAATAATAATAATAATTACACCTGTTAAAGTAATTTATCTTTCATTCTTTAAAAATTCCTTGGAGGATATTTCTAATACATTCTAACAAAATTTTAAATAGTGGTTTTGAATTCGGTTTTATTATTTGTCTTTGCGTTTCCAGTTCCATAAGTATTTTTAGAATTCCGTAATATGCTTATCAAATTTATTTCAATTTGCTGTAGAATACTTCGTATTAAAAGTTATATGTATAGCACAACTGGTTTGAGTACGACGACTCAGAAAATTATTCGGATATATCAAAGTCCGAGAGACGTATTTCCTAAGCACATTTTAATATTTTTATACTGTGCTCAACACACATTTTTCAGATATATTAAAGGACTTTTCCTGCAGAAAATGATATAATTAATATTGTTGATTGATTTATAGGGCCACACAAAAATATTCGGATTCATTATAGGAATTTCTGGAGGTGCGTTTGCGTTTTCACTTGTCTTAAGCGTTTTCCACTCCAATGATGTTGAAAAGCATCTATGAATTAGTATTTATGATGTGATAAGTAAACATTGTTAAAAAAGTCCTTTGTGGAAATTTAAAATTATATATGAAAATTAAAGCGCGCAGAAACGGATATTAACCTAAGTCATAAGCAGTTTTAAATTTTAACCAGAAATGTTAAAATTGTCTTCAACATTATTGTTAAATTATAACAATAATTATATGAATAAGTAGAATTATTTTTCTTAAATAATTGCATATGTTAAAAAAAAAAAAATGTTTCACAATTATTCTAACAATTTTCAGATGTCTGTAACTGCATTAAAAAAAAAAAAAAAAAAAGTTATATTCACGTGTTGACCTTTATACAGAGTTATGGACATCTGTTTTTATTATTGAAATTAAATAAATGTTTTGAGGCACCATTTGCAATTCAATTATTCTACTTTATTTTATTTTATTTATTTTGAAGTACTAAAATCATAGTGCACAACCATTCAGATGAAACGAATAAATTTTATTTAAATTGAAATTTACAGTAGCATAGTTTCTTATATAAGCATTTTTATTTATTTGTTAATTTTTAATTAATTAATTTTTTTTCATTTTAGCATTAACGTCTGAAAAGCTTATTCAACATTTTTACCTGCATAGTAATTCATATTGATAAAATGTTACTTGGAATGATCGATGAACATTAACTATAATATTTGTTAAAAAATTGAAACAAATTTTGTTCAAGTTTTTGTTCGAGAACTGTTTCAAACCAAGGAATTGAGATTAGTAGATTGTTTTTAATCAGCTGCATAAAGACAAGAGATATTTTTAAAAATTAGAAATCTATTTTCAATTGAAATATGTCTTGGTTTCTTTTTAAGTACTTAATAAATCATTGCACAATTTTAACAAAATTTATGTGGTGTTGAATGTTCAATAATTTCGAATACAAAATTAATATAGAAGGCAAAGCATATAGTGTACGATAAAAGCTAATACATTGATTCATTATTTTTTTTACAAATAAAAAATAATAAGATTCTTCTCTTTATTAATAAATTACAAGTTTCACATAATCCACTTTCAATGAATATAGAGTTCTCAATACTGAACAACAATGCGTAATTAATACAAAAATTGTAAATGTAATCTAACTTCAGATTATTATTTAAAATAAGAATATCTTACTTTGATGAAACTACTATTGAATTCCAGTATTCTGCAAATTTCACTTTCTAATACTCTGAAAAACAGATAGCATAAAATTTTACTTTTATACTAGCCGCCTTTGGTGACCAGCTGGTTCGCGATCCTAGAAAAGTCCGACTTTACGAAACTCCCATTTCAATATCTGAGACAGCCTGTTCACTCACTGTGTTACGATCTTTCAAAATTTTGACTTTAGCAAAATCCAGCTCAGTGGCGCTAGAACTTAAAACAGCTTCCTTGCTCATACCGTAAATAGCTTTGAAAATTTTAACTGTACCAAATTTCCCCTCTGTGGCGACTAAGGCGCCACTTTGTTCCATGATTTGAAATAACCTGTTCGCTCACCATGTAAAGGTCCTGAAAATTCCGATCGTGGCAAATCCGCAACCCGGCGGGGCCTACGGTCTCCCAATCTTCTCCCTATAAGTAATTTACTCATAATCAGAATTGGAGGTATTGAATTATTAAAATGTCAAAGCGCCCTCTGGCGACAGATTTGCAATATGTACTCTTCAATTTCAGTCCCCCAAAACCTATATATACCAATTTTGAATGATCTAACTCACTTTATAATTTTTTGCCACCCCTCCCCCTCCCTAATAATGTTACACTTTCGAAAATAACTTCATTCAACTCGTAGGCAGCCAAAACCTATAAATACAACCAATTTTGAATGGTCTAACTCAATTTCTAATTTTTTGTCCTCCCTGTTCCCTTCTTGCTCACCCTAATAATTTTACACTTTCGAAAATATCCTCATTCGACTTGTAGGCCCCCAAAACCAATTTTGAACGGTCTAACTCAATTTCTAATTTTTTGCCCCCCCCCCCCCCCCCTCTCTAATAATTTTACACTTTCGAAAATATCCTCATTCGTCTCGTAGGCCCCCAAAACCTATATATACCAATTTTGAACGGTCTAACTCAATTTCTAATTTTTTTGTCCCCCCCGCCCCCCCCCCTAATAATTTTACAGATGAAGAAAAAACCAGATATTATGTTGGAATGACAAAACTGAATATAAAATTGTGTGTAAAAGAACATGAAGATGACATAAAATATAATAAAATAACAACTGTCTTAACCAAAGTAAAGCAAAAAGAAAGCAAAAACAAATCTGTTCGACTTATTCAGAAGGGTAGGTTGATTTCTTTTTTCTTATCAAGTATTCCATTTTGTTTCAAAATGGTTGTTACAAATTATTAATGGACATGGTAGAAATATTGATGTGGGCTATGTACATATGGAGTTTTAAGCAAATCGATTCATAAATACCTTTTTATGTGAATTTGAAATTTTCAAGTGACAGGCACTCAGAAACAAGATGGCGGATCAAGTTGGCAAACAAATATATCAAATGCATTATTGAGATAAGTCTACTCTACAAATTTAGTTCAAATTAATTCAGAATTTCAAAAGTTATCGTGTTGACAAATTAAGTGGCCGTCACTTGGATCAAAATGGCAGAGCCAATTGCTGAGAGAACTAATTCAAGATATTTATAAGAAAAATCCACTGTCCAACTTTGGTTTGAATAAATTCAATATTTTAAAAGTTAACGTGATAACAAATTCTCAAATGGCAGAGTTCAAGAAAGCATTCCAAAAGTTATCGTGATAACAAATTTTCAAGTGGCCGACACTTGGAAACAATATGATGGAGCAAGTTGCCCAGCAAACTCATCCAAGATATTTGAAGCATAAGTTAGCTGTCCAAATTTGGTTCGAATCAGAGCAGTATTTCAAAAGTTATTGCTATGACAAATTTTCAAGTGGCAGTTTGATTTTAAGTGGCCACAGCTTAGGAACACAATGGTGAAGCAACTTGCCCAGATAAATCATCCAAGATATTTGTATGATAAGTTCACTGTCCAACTTTGGTTCAAATTAATTCAATATTTCAAAAGTTATCATGATAAGAATTTTTCAAGTGACAACCTGATTTTAAGTGGCCGCAACTTGGAAATAAAATTGCGGAGCAACTTGCATAAGTGAAGTCATCCAAGATATTTATATGATAAATTCCCTATCCAACTTTGGTTCAAACTAATTCAGTATTTAAAAAATTACTGTGATAAGAAATTTTCAAGTGGCACTGTGATTCTACCACATGGAAAAAAAGAGCATAATGAGATGTTCAGCAAACTTATCTGAGATATCTGAATGATAAATCCACTACCCAAATTTGATACAAATTGATTCAGTATTGCAAAAGTTAACATAATGACAAATTTTCAAGTGACTACAATTGGAAATAAAATGGTGGAGCCTAGTGAACTTATCCAAGATATTTGAACCCTATGTTCACTATCCAACTTAGGTTTGAATCGGTATAGTATTTCAAAAGTTATTGTAATGGCACATTTTCAAGTAGCAGCCTGATTTCAAGTAGCCACAACTTGGAAACAAAATGTCGGAACAAGTTGCCCAGTGAACTCATTCAAGATAGTTGTATGATAAGTTCACTGTCCAACTTTGGTTTGAATTGAATCAGTATTTAAGAAGTTATCATGACTATAAATTTTCAAGAGGCAGCCTGATTTCATATTGTCCTGCTTAGTTTATAACATCTGCACTTTAAATGGTAGATAAAGTTCATTAATAAACTTGGTTGAGAGTTGAGACCCTTATATGGTTTATGTATACATCAGAATTCAAGCAAATCCAGGCTTAAATATGATTTTTACAATGTGAATATGAAATTTTCAAGCAGCCTCCACTTGAAAACAAAATGGTGGGGCAACTTGGTTAACAAACTCATCCAATACATGAATAAAATATGTTTTCTGTCCAAATTTGGTTTGATTTGGAGTATTATTTTGGAAGTTATCGTGATTATAAATTTACAAATGGTAGCCTGATTTCAAGTGGCCTCGCTTAGTTTAAAATATCTGTCACTTTGTTAAAAATGGCAGATAATGTTCATTAATAAACTTGGTTGAAACCCTTATGTGGTGTACCGGTCTTAAATACGCTTCTTACAATGTGAATTTGAAATTTTCAAGTGGTCTCCACTTGAAAAAAAAAAAAAAAATGATGCAGCAAGTTGGTCAACTAACTCATTCAATATATCTATATGATACTGTCTAAATCTGGTTCGATTTGAAGTATTGTATTGGAAGTTATCGTGATATTAAATTTTCAAGGGGTAGCCTGATTTCAAGTAGCCTCACTTAATTTATGATATCCGCCACTTTATTAAAAATAGTGCATAAAGTTCATTAATAAACTTGGTTGAGGAGGCCCTTATGTGATGTATATATACATCAAAATTCAAGCAAATCTGGCCTTAAATACGTTTTTTACAATGTGGATTTGAAATTTTCAAGTGGCTGCCACTTAAAAATGAAAAGGCAAAGCAACCTGGTTGATGAACTCATCCAAGATATTTATTAAGTAAGTTCTCTGTCCAAATTTGGTTCGGTTTGAAGTATTATTTTGGGAGTTATTGTGATAACAAAATTTCCATTATAGATATATAGATAAACGAAGTGATTGCAATAAGTCGATTTCTAAAGAAATTAACCTAAATAGATTTTAAGAATTTTTCAAAACTGGCCCTCTATAATAACTATTATTATGCTATAAGAGAAGAGGCTTTTGAACAACGATTCTTGTAACATGGAATCAGTAGAAATCGATGCAAGGTGGCATATTATGCTGGAGGAGAAAGGGAAAAGGAGGCAAGCGATGAAACCACCTGATCGTCAGTTCACCGAGTGTGCCTGAAGAAGGCTGTGGCATGCAGCTGAAAGCACTAGCTCAAGTGATTTTTAAATGGTTTTAACAGATTTTAATGCAACACTTTTGTTTTATTATATGTAGAGAGCAAGCCTTTAGATTAAAATTCTCAAAATTTTTCAAGATTAACAAAAATTTGCAATGTTAAAACACGAGCCTGGATAGTCATCTTTCTTAGGTTATCCTGGATACAGTACTTCCCCAGTGGCAGAAAGTTTTGTAGCTGTCTGCGACAGGCTTTTAAAATTTCATAATCTGTCTGCAAAATTTGCATGTAATCAGGGGAGAAAATGGCTTAACCTCAAAAAGCCTGAAAGCTGATGGAAGAGGGGGGGGGACTTGTCATCAGCGCTGATCTCATGCAACAATACACAAATACAATTTTACTTCAGTACAATATAGTATAAACAATTGTGTGTGTATTCATTCAATTAAATATTTTATAGCAATGTCTGACGCAACACAATATAAATAATTATAAATAATAAAAGTTTTAGTTTTGATACAGAAATTTTTATAAGTGAATTGTTATCCGAAAGTTGCGGACAAATTTTTTTATCACTGCAGACAAAAACTGTCCGCAAGCTATTTTTCTGTGTCCGCGACTATGTCGCCGTGTCGCAGCATTTCTGCCACTGGGGTTACTTCAACATTTGTCCTTATGGTTAATCTGAACAGAGATCTCAGTATATGGTAAGAATGAAAGGGCAAGAAAAATCACAAGGTTTCAAAAAGAAAAAAAAAAAAAATGTTTTATTTAGTTTTGTTCACAGAGAAATGAAATATGTCAACACATTTCTACAAACAGAGTCACGTATTTCAAAACAAATAAAATTTAAAAATATTAACAAGCAATAAATTTCAATGTATACAGCTTCTTATCAATGGACTGTTGTACATACATTCTTTCACTATATATTAGTGGTTTACTTCTTTAAATGCATTTCTGAGCAAACAATCTCAAGTATTTTTTTTATACATACAGTTAAATGCTTTTCATTATACTGTGTTACATATATATATATATATATATAGGCTACAAAAAATAGTTCTTTGTGTATGCCCACAGTTCTATTATTTGTATATATGAAGTATTATTACTAATACTAGTGAAACATATATAAGGATGGAACATCCGTAAATTACAGTAAAAAGAGTTCATAACAAGCAAAATATTTACTTTTAAAAAGAATGAATTTCATCAAACTGTAGTTATAATTCTACCAAGTATGGTGGAAATAAATAAAATAAAGACAGTTAACATCAATAAAAGGCACTAAAATTCTGTTTGTGTTAAAATATAATTAGCTGGTATAATAGGCTGTTATGCAAACGTTAATTTAGTTTCAATTGATTTCTGTTCTTTACACTTTTTTAAATAAAAAAATCCATGGTTCAAACAAATGATTGTGGGAAATTGTAAGAATTAAAAACATTTTATAAAAATATTTACCAAAAGAACAACAATGCAAAACTCTGGTAAAACAAAAAGTAGTTTTTTTTTTTTTTTTTTTTTTTTTTTTTTTTTACAATTAATACATGAAAATTGCACACATTACCATTCATATTTCTCAAAATCCTTTAGTCTTTTGACCTAAAATGACAATATTCATGCAATTAAAAAAAAAAAAAAAAAAAGTTTAAAATGCTAATTGATTTTCCAGTATCTAAATAAAAATACTTGCAAATATTATATATACATAAAAAAGGTTACACGTTTTATTCCATTCAGCTTCTCTTTAAAGTTTTATTTAGTTACTAACTTACTGTATCCAGTACTCTGCTTGTAAGTAATTCTGTTTTATGTATCAAAATAAAAACATACATGTGTGATGTACTGCTTTCTGTCACATACTCTACTATGTTTGTTTCTCAGATTAGAAGCAGAATACATTTAAATATTTATTTTAACTTTAAAAAATAGGTAACTACTCGCTGGTAAAAAATACTTAGGTACTGATTAAAATGATGATGAAGGAATGCAATTAAAATGTATATCACTTTGGTGACAATCTGACTGCTTACAAGCGTTTAGCATGTCTCCTTCCTAATAATTGTACTTCGAAATCAATTGCTTCTTAAGTACTACAAAATCAATTCAGCATTTTTGAACTTCACCTAACAATCCAAAGCACACTAAAATCATCTCAAATACAACATAACCCCCCCCCCCCAAAAAAAAAAAAAAAAAAAATAATAATAATAATAATAATAATAACTTTGCCTAAAACTGTGTTGTTGCTTAAAACAACTCATAGCACTTTTACAAATCTGCTATCTGAATTCTTTTATCTTCTGTAAGCCATTAAAACAGTCAACAACTTTGTCCAAACCATCTACTTTTCTTACTTCATATTAACCCTTAAATGCAAATAGCGATGTCGATCTGCATTACAATTATTTATATAAAAATTAATAAAAACATACAAGAAAAATTGTTTTCGGATAGAAACAAGATAAGAGTAATGAATAATAATTATATTTTTGCATATACTGATAAATTTATGCAAGAAAAATATAGCTTTTTTTTTTTTTTTTTCTTCGGATGATGTAGAAATACAACAATATGTTTTTTTTTTTTGAAAAAATTCTTTTTTTTTTTTTTTTTTTGTATTTTTCCCATTAACTACACCCATTTTCTGGTTGATTTCAAATTTTATTTATTAAAAATAAAAATTCATGCATTTAAAGGTTAAAGCCAACCATGTGTGTGTGTGTAAACCCCCATGTCCAACACTGAAAAACTGTGATATCTCATGTTACTCAATTTGGATCCTTATATTAAATGATCGCTATATCAAATAGATTGAAAATAATCTTTCAAGTGATGCCCTTTTCACCAAATTTCGATTGATAATGGTTGGAACTGGCATGTAACATACGTAAACTATGAATTTTATTATAATTTCTAAGAAAAATATAAGCTTAAAATTTAAATCAATTAAAAACATTAACGAATGAGAAACAAATCAAATTTTCCAAAATTTGACTAAAATTAAAATAATGATTCCAGATGACCATTTGAATTAATTGAGCAGTGTACGTGCACCATAAAGTACAAATCGGAAATTTTAAATGAAAGAATAAAGATCACACCTTAAACCATAAATTGGAGTACAGTTGTTTTGTGGGTTCATTATATTAAGAGTCTTGTCTTTCTCTAGCCATTACAGCAAATATGAAATAACATTTAATAACAGGAGACTTGGCGTTGGAATATTAAAACCCGAATAAACTACTACGTCAGAAACGCCAAAAGAAAAATCTTGGAAATGCATGCAGCTGTTTCGGTAGCCTTAAGCGTACCGTCTTCAGTGCAAAAAGGATACTGAAGAGATTCAGTATCCTTTTTGCACTGAAGACGGTATGCTTTAGGCTACCGAAACAGCTGTATGCATTGCAAATATTTTTCTTTTGGCGTTTCTGAGGTAGTAGTTTATTCGGGTTTTAATGAAATAACATTATCTTAATTGGAAGTCAATCATGACTTTTTAAAAGGTCGTTATATTGTGTTGGATTGTTATAATGTAAGTTGACTGTATTTATTTAAAAAAAAAAAAAAAAAAAATGAAATTTATAATAAAGATATACACCATATCAAGGTTTTACCAGTACATATATACATGACATTATTATTTTACTGATTCTTTAATATAATATACAGTATCATTAAATAGTCAAATACAAAAGCTAAATATTTTGCTTGATACACTGCTATTAAGAATCTTTAGTGTTCCATCCCATGTTTAATTAACAAAAGTAATAAAAATATAATTGTATCTAAAATTTTGTTTTAAAATTACCCTATTTATATATACCTAAACAACAATTTTTAATGTACATGATTAATTATTCTGACATTATTTATTTACTATAATTTAATAATCAAAATTAAGTCATGAAAAATTGAGTTATGCAAACAATTTTTAATACCTTTAACATATTTCATTAAATAATGTATATTTAAATAAAAAATAAAATACTTCTGACTTTCTTACTTGAAATATAACGTACGACTTAATTATAGTATGTCTAGTATAATGTATTATTTAAGAGTATGATTTTTTTAAATATATGAAATTTAACAATACATATTATGAAATTACAGTAAATCAATAAGAATTCATACAAATATATCACCATAATTTAATAAACAGAATAAAACCTAGTTAATGAAAATGTCTGAAGCTTTTAAAAAACATTTACAAATAACACCTTTATGTAAAAAGTTAATTCAATTACGCAACAAAATTATATGCTATCACATGTTTAACCTTTTCGTGGGAAATTTAATTACACTTATTTAAATACTGAAAAAAGCCATCAGAATACATGGGCAAAAAATTAGAAGAAAAGGTGTAATGTTTTCCAATGAGTTATAAAAATAAAATTCTGGAATGAATACTTGAAGTTAAAATTAACAGAGAATAATATATATTCCACCACCTTTGAAAGGGTTAATTGTAAAATGAACTCTATTTGTTAACAATTTGTTTTTTAGTTAAAATAATGGGAATTAATTTTTTTTCGGGAGAAAAAGTAAATTATAATGAGCTTTAGTTTTATGATATGGAATTTTAGAAAAATTATATTAAAATGTGTAGCAATTCAAATAACTAATTTCAGTAATATTTTAATATACAAATCTAATTCAATACAAGATGTTTTTTGTGCTAACCATATTCTGATAATATAAAATTTACATTTAGTTATTTCACATTATTACTAATTTGTAAGTTAAAGTATCACTAAGATAACCACCTCCAAACTTGTCTTATTAAAGGATTTTAAATATTATAAAATAATTTGTATTAAAGGTTTTAAACAACAAATTCAATAAATATTATATTATTGTTAAATCATTAGTATATAAACCTAATTAAAGAAAAAAAAATCTTGTAAAATTATACTAAAACTATGGAATATATTTAAGATGAAAACATATTGAATCAAATTGGATATTGTACTGGTTACAGTTTTAAGCATATGGGATGGGATACTAACTGTTAAATAATATTTATATATATTCATAATATAAATAAGAAAATTTATTATTCTCAAACTGATAAATGATGAGTATTATGGAAGCCCACATAAGAAAATTAATAAGGACCAAATTCCCACAAGTTCCTAGATAAATGCCATTTTAAATAGCAAAAATTTTGATACAATAAAAGGAAATTAGATTTTTATTTATAAGTTCTCCCAGAGAACTACAATAAATAATATTTGTTTTGTTTGATAATCATTAAAATAAGAATTAAACATATTGTGCATAATAAATTGCAATTACTATATGATTCGATAAAAAATAAAGTAAAACTATCGAACTACAAGAAGCAATATTATAATTTAAAAAATTAAATAACCTTACATACTTCTTGGAAAATTTGTTGTAATAAAAATTTACTCAATAAAGAACTTAATATTATCAGAAAAATTACAATTAAAGCAGGTTATAAAAAAGATTTAATTGACAAACTACACCGCAAAAGAATTAAAAAACTTAATGTTATTGAAAATTTTCAAAATCCAAAACAAAAATTCACTTCAGCCATCATGTATGATCGCGGAATCTCACAGAAAATTAAAAATGCCACCAACAAAATAAATATAAAAATCCCCATAAAACCAAATAAAAATATCTATCAAACCATTAGGAATGAAAAAGACAAAATCTATCCCCTTGAAACCTCCAGTATTTATCGCATTCCATTTTCCAAAGAAAACAAAGACATTGGTTACTACATAGGTATGACAAAGCACAAAATTAAAAACCATATTAAAGAACACTCTGCTGATATTAAATTTGGGAAAATAACCACTGCACACACCAAGGTAAACGCTAATGAACCTATCATCAATTTTAATGATACTCGCAAACTTGCTGATTACAATAACGCAACTTACGCCGCAAATCGCGAAACAGTCGAAAACTCATTCAATCCTCTTACCTGTAATGGCAACGATCCAGCACAAGAAATTAACCATAACTGGTGCAGAATCGTGAAGACTGTAAGAGAACAAGTCATCACAGAACAACAAAGCAAGCCGCCAAAGTGCTGCCTCTGACGATGGGAGGGGCCCCTTCCCGTAAGTACTAAGGCTTATCTCCAAGAAGTATGTAAGGTTATTTAGTTTTTTTAATTAAAAAATAAAGTGTTTAATTTTATCAATTATTATTAACTTTTTCAATAAAAAGGTACTTAAAATAAGATCAAAATAAATATTATGTTTAATGATATAACATACTTTGAAGGATAATTGCTATAAAAAGGTATGAAAAATTTTATAAAGTCAGCTAAATATTAAAAATAAATAAATAAACACACATGAATAAAACTTTTTACATTTCAACTATTAATAAAAAAGTTTAATACAATTTCGATGGTTTTGTACATATTATTGGTTTAAACAAAAATATTCTAACATAAAATGCTTCTTAAAAGCTACAGAGGAACAATCATTAAAACAAAACTGGCGATACTTCTGAGAATTAATTATAAACGTTCTAATATACAGCAAACAAAAGATAAAAGTTTAAATGAAGTATTGGATAAAAACCGGCGTTTAAGAAAACATAACAAAAAATTTTAAAAATGTATTATAAAATATTTAAATTGAAGTTTACAAAAATAATTTAGCAAGCAAATGAAAATATTTGCATTATATTAAAATTATAACACCATAATTTACTTCTGCATTAATATGCATGGTAAGTTTGTAAATAATGCTAATGCATTCGATAAAAGTAGAAATGAACAATCTCCATTCTTATGATAAATAAACCTAGAAAAAAAATAAAATAATCCTCCACCTTAAGGTTATGTTAATTACTTCTGTTGTAATTTCAATAACAGCTTTAATCTTTTAAAAAGATATGCATAAAGATTTTTTTTTTTTTAACAGAGCAGAAGATATGCAAACAAAAATTTAAGGGATTAATAAATTTAATATTAAATTGCTGTGGGAAGGGGTAACTGCAAGCAAATCATAGTACTGCAAATGACAGGCCACTTAACAGGCCAGAATATTTCTTAATATTAGAAATAAAATACAAAATTTGCTATTTAAAAATCATACCCACTAATTTGTACAGCATTAGAATAAATTCGCAATTCCGACCATAATTCATGACATTGATTTATTTATAATCTGCCACATATGTTACATAATTCAGTAATGTTAGGAAGCTTAGGCGGATATTTATTTATTATTATTATTTTCTTTTAATAAAGTTTCAGAATCACCAATTTCTTGAGAAACATTTTTTTTGTTTTTATCCCCTCCCCCCCCTCCCAAACAAAAAGGGTCATCACTTGTAGATTCATTATAAAAAATGGCTAATTGCCAAAAGCACCTGTTATGGAAATATATTACAATTAAAGCAAATAACTAAAAAAAATATTTACTGGAAAAATAATAAAAGCGTTAGATATCTTGCAGCAGCTGAACGGTTGGTTGTAGGGCTTTAAGGCCGATTAACAACACAAGGGTCCTAGTCCCATATGGGGAATGCCTGGGGTCTTTCTAAGGGGTCCTAGTCCGTATTTATGCGAGTTTTGGAGAAAACCACTTTGCAGCAGCTTTTTATGTAGCATTTTAACACAGTATTGTAGTAAGAATGTTCACCTGAATCTGACAAATTTCAACTCTAAACGTTCATAATAAATTATTTAAAACGGACATTAAAAAAGCATGGTAAAATATGAAAAAAAAAAAAAATATATATATATATAATATGACCATAGCTATTTACTGCTAGTTTAAGTAATAACTTGTCATAAATAAATAAACATGTAGTTTGGATGAAAATACCAAATAAATAAATTTATAAGAATGGAAAAAATACAAAAATAGAAAACACCTCAGGAAACAGAATTAAAAGAAAATAAAGCAAATGGAAACAAATTCTCAACGCAACAAAAGCAATATAAATAAATTCTAAGTAACAAAATGTTCCAATGATTAGAATATGCATTAAGTAATTTAATATTCAAATGCAGAAAAATTAAAAATGGAATGATGAGAATAAGTATTTAGTTATGAATTGTTAAATTAAGTACTAAAAAAAAAAAAAAAAATAAAAAAATACATAGAAATATTTTGTTAAAAAAAAAAAAAAAAAAAGAAAAGAAAGAAAGTAAAATTGCAGCAAACTTCCCTATTTACTTATATATACATATAATTTTCATTAATTTATAAGTATTATAAAATAATTAAAATATTTTTAGATCATATATACACCATACTGATAAAATTATTTTTGTTTTTTTAAAAATAAAATAGGTTCTTAAACAACTAAAAGTGTTTCTCTTGATTTTTCAATCATATTAAGATATAATAAGCTTTTTAAGCACAAATAATTACTGCAGCTACTTAAAATAAACTTTTAATAATAAAGCTCTTCAATAATGTTAAAAAAAAAAAAAAAAACTAATAATTATGCTGATAATTAACTTAAAGCCCAATTCAAAATACATTTTTTTTAGGTATGCAAAACCCAAAATATGTTTATACATCCAAAAACAATAATATTTAAAAAAGCATTTTTAATATATCTGAAAAATAAATTTTTTAGGAAATTTCAATTCATGTATCAGGAATGATATTTTAAAAGAAAAATTATTGTGCATAAAATATATTACTTTGACAGACGAAATAGATGTGTGTTTATTATTATTTTACTTACTATTTTATTATCATCATTATTTGCTTTTTTAAATTTGACAGATTACACTCACTTAATAAAAAACATAATAAATTTAATATACGAAAGTAGGTTTGAAAAGGGTTCATCTTTGACAATTCAAATTTTGCAGAAAATGACGAAAATCAAACATTACATGACCTTTAAGCAAACACAAAAATATTTTTACATTTCATTTTAAAATCAAAATCTGATGGGGGGAAAAAAAAAAAAGAGAAAATAGAAAATAGAAAGAAAGAAAAACCTAAAATATTTATACAGACTTTCTCAAAAGTGTCACGACTATAACAATATTAATAAATAAATAGAATATTTCTAAGTTTAACCATTAAAAAAAAAAAAAACATGCATTTTAGTCTGGTACCACACTTTATTCATAAAAAAAAAAAAAAAAAAAAAAAGGAGACTAATAATGTGTTTCTCTGGTATTTTTTAATCTGAATATTTGAACTTGAATTTAGAAAATAGACAAAAGAAAAAAGAAAAAAAAAAAATAGATAATGTAATAAACTGTTTATCATTGGTCCCCTAAATGTAACAACATACTTAATAGCATATAACGTATCTTCTTATGCTCTATCAGATGTGTACTGTACACGTGTAATATAATTCATTAGTATTTTAAGTAAATACTTACACATATATTAATGTAAAAACTACGATATGTGTTATATGCTCGTAAATATGGTACATTTTACAACTAGTGGGAAGTTTACTGCAAATTTCATTTATTCAATTTTGCTAACAGTGGCAATACTTCCACACAGACATTCAGACCAAATGGTTTACATCAAAGTGTGCATTAAACCTAATGCAATTCTATAAGAATGATATATCATTAATAATAAGCTCTAGTTTTTTTTTTTTTTTTTTTGTTTTTCTAGATGACATTTAAATTTCATTTTCTTCTCTCTTTTATTTGAAAAAATATTAAAAATGAAAATAAATAATAATATTTAAAAATAATTTTCGAACATTTTTTTTATAATCATTTATACAGTGCATACTTAATCACAGAATAAATGCTAGTAGCTTCAAAAAGAAAGAAAGAAAAAAAAAATGTTGCGGAAGACAACTTTGATAAATAATATACAAAACAGTGTCTAAAAGCATAATTATTTTTAAAAAATGGAATGACTAATTCATCGATTATATATACATATCCTACATACATATATTACTTTTCAAAAGCTTATTTAATAATGATTGGAATCTAACAATGCAATTTATGACATTATATGGCACTTTGTATATTTATATAAATGTCAATTAAAAAAGAAAAAAGAAAAAAAAGAAAAAGGATTGTGCTTGCACATTTACAACAACACATCTCAGGACTTATGGCAATATTGGGACATAAACACAGATAAAATGAGTTGCATCAATAAATACATAAATATAATTGTTTTTGCCTTATATCCATGGATATATTGCATTATTCATATCACAAAAGAAATAAATTTTTGTAATGGAATGATTTTACAAGAATTCATTATCAAAATGGAATGATTTATCAAATGGTAATTTGCTTTACTATTTGCAGACTTTACAATCATTTTAATCATTATAAAATAAATAAAATACAGTAAAGTTAAGCAGTGATGCCAGATTGGGGATTTTGTCCCCATTTCGGGGGATTTTTGAGGCTTTTGGGGACAATTTTGGAGAACATATGTTTGTGGGGACTTTTTTGGGGAATTCTAAAATTTTTGGGGACAAATCTGGGGAATTCTCCAACTTTCTGTCAATGTTGGCAACGAAATGATTTATCCCTACGACTAGGAACTTTCAATAGCTTTATTGTTATTTGGGGATTGTTTTAAAAATTGCCTTCGTTTGGGGAAAAATCTCAGCTTAAATCTGCTTGATATATATACATATATATTTTTTTTTCCTTTTCAGTAGAAATCAAGTTGGGGATTTTTTCGAAAAAAAAAAAAAAAAAAAAAAAAAAAGGGGAAATTTGAAGACTTGTTTAGGGAAGTAATTTTCGATCATCTGGCATCACTGAAGTTAAGTAAGGTTAAGTATATATTAGATCAACAGTTAGTCAGCATGAAAAATTAAAGTATAGTTTTATAACTTTCAATTATAAGATTAATTATTAAATAAACTACTCATATTACCCATTTTTTATATTTATGCATAAAAAAATAATGAAATTTAAGTAGTTACAAAAAGCATGATAATGTAATTTAAGCAATTAGGCAAAAACATAATTATTATTACTAGAAACTATGAAAGATTTTATTTTTATAAAATGGGTAATATAAGTCAGAAAGTGCAGTGAGTATATATTGCATTCATTTTTTATAAAATAAACAATACAGGTAAAATGTGACATCATTTAACGTGGCTCAATTTCCATATTACTTTTCAAAAAATACTTGAAAGCTTTAAACTATATAAAAAAACTAATTTCTAAAAAAAAAAAAAAAAAAAAATGAATATAACACCAAAACAATTAAGTATAAAAACTAATAATATTTACTAAAAATAAATTTTTAAGTTATGAATTCAGAAATAATACTGATTAAATGGAATGCAAATTCTAGTGATCCCTCACTTCTATACTCCCCTTGTTTATGTGTCTGATACATGAGATGATTTTGAGCAGTCCCAGACAGACAGATTTAATAGAATTAATTATTTTAACCCTTTATAAGGCCATGGGAAGTATACAGGGTGTTTATAAAGTCCCATTTTGATGTTTAATAACTCATAAAATAATGAAGATGTGAACAAACAGAATCATTTTGAAAAAACCATTTTGAAAGAATGTGAACAAACTTATGGCATTTATTGATGGAATACACATATATTTTCTTTTCAGGTTTGAATATCTTTACTTTTGTAAATATCGTCTGCTCGTGTGGTTAATTTCAGATAATTTCATCTTCCAGTCTAAATACCTGTACTTTTCTAAATATCGTCTGCTTATTAATTGCATTTTTCTCTCTTTTGTTTTTGGCAACTATTGCAATGTTATGTTTACTTTTGATGTGTTTGTTTTATGTAGTACTTTTATATGTGATGTTTTATTCGAGCGGATATTAAGGAGAATGCATACACCACAAGAGAAAGCACAGATTTTATGGTGGTACATAGAAACTAAAACTAACTAGAACTGCTACCTGGCGTGAAATTGACTATCGACTTGATATTCTCCGTGCGATGAAGGGGGCACACGTGGAAGTTCATTGACAAGGGTCATGAAACTTTTTGAGTCTATCTAACCATTTATGTTATTAATTTTAATCTATCTTTATTATTTTATGAGTTATTAAACATCAAAATGGGTCCGGGACTTTATAAACACCCTGTACTTCTCACCAACTTTATTAATTTTTAAATGTCGAATCCCATACTTCCTAATTGATCTGTCAATTATAAATGCCTTCATTCTCTGGAAAGTAAGTAGAAGAGATTCGGGATCTAGAGACCAATTAAATTTTCTACTTTGGCTAGCACGACAACTGATTTCTGGATTTTCAAGTCGTAAACGCAAAGGACGGCCTGTAAATTTTCCTGAGCAGCAAGAAAACTGTTCCAGATGACGTATGATTGACTAAAGTTGGTGACCATATGCCAACTTTACAAAAAATATATAATGCAATAATGCAAAAATAAATGCAAAATATATGATGTCTTACTTTGGATTAACTCACAGTGGGCGGTAGGAAACATACAATTAAAAAAAAAAAAGATCTTAAAAATCAAATTAATTTTAGGTAATAAGCTAAATGAATTTCTTTTTATAAATCAATCTCAATCCCAAAAATATTTTATCATAACACTGCTAGAAAAAAATGGCCCTATAAATGGTTAATTATTTAAGTACTGTTCTTTCAGTTTTCTTCTGTTTGTACTCAGTAGAAATACACTAAAATACAGTGACCTACATTTCCAATATACAATCTCAATAAGATTGTTAATATGTCATATATTAATACAAGTTATTAGGGCATTCAATGCATATTTTGGCTGCATATGTTATTCTATGGCATCAGATTTTTGTTTATTACTAGAAAAAGAAAAAAGCAACAATAAGAAATCTCAGTATTTTCTTGTTACACACATGCTCTGGTGAAAAATAACGAGTTTGTTATTAATAAATAAAATACCTGTCCAAAGTAACTAAAGAATATATACATATTTTTTTATTCTTTTTAAAAGAGCAATAAAATTAGAAATTAAATTTAGCTTTCAAATAAACAAGAACTAATCTGTTATGAAATAAATGCAAAATAAATAAATAAAATAAACATAGTTTCAAATGCTTTATTTCTATGAAGTATTGTATGGTAGAAATGTCTCTAATATTGCTCTTTCCTATAAAAAAATAAATATATAAAAAAATCTTCGCAAAATATTTAGCACTTCTTTTGCAGCAAAATGTTTATAACAAGCAAATACCCAATCTTTTAATTGTTTCTTTAACCTTTTAATTGCCTTAGACAAGGACAAAGTCCTAATATTATTTTTACTGTAGGAATGCTTTAAATTAAAGATTATTTTAACAGGAGATTAAAAATATAACAATGCATTTAAAGTAAACCTTGTGGCTGTGATGCATTTCCTCCAATTGTAAAAACAAGCTAAATCTCAAAATTATATAATTTTGAATCATAAGTAGTTTACGGAATAAACAACAGAATGAATGTATCTGGTCCTGGTGGCTCTGGAAAATTATTCATAACAAAGTTGTTTCTATAAAAATTTTATTCTCTTCTGCTCCTTCATGTTAAAAAAAAAAAAAAAAAAAAAAAAAGCTTTAATGAAATAGTTACAGAACATACAGTATAAATTCAGGTACAGAATGTTACGATAAAAAAAATAATTAAACATCACATCTTGAAATAAATAATAACAGGAATGTTCATAAAAATCACTTTAAAAAATTATACAAAAGAAAAAAAAAAAATGGCTAAATTTATGAATTTTATAAATCACAGATAAAGTACAATGTGAAGCACAATCCATAAACAAAATAATTTGATTCAAAAATAACACATTTAAATTGACAGATTTAAGTATCATGATAAATCATGTTTTTAAGCTATATAATTTTGAACTACAAAACTATACTCATGATTTAAAAATAAAAGTTTTGTATCTCTTTAAAATGCAACTTAAAAAAGCTAAACCTAATCTCAAAACCTAAGTGCACTCAAAAACAAAAAAATTTCAAGCGAAAATGTACAATATCACACAATTCATCTAATAGCTCTTAAATACATATTTATATAATTTATATTTATAAATGCAACAAATAAATAAATAAAACAGACAATAACAGGCTCATAAGTTTATGCAATTGTACAATTAAAGAAAAAAATAAAAATCACACTCCAGGGGTGACCTTTAGAAACAAATAACTATATGATAAATGTGACAATTACCATATTTTGTTATAATTTATGCTGAAAATGGTACGATGAGACTCAAAACAACACCACCAATTATTAAATATACTTAAGGACGCTCTTGAAGTGTCAGCAACATGGAATATAACAAATATAAATGAATGCTTTCTGAGATCAACAAAATATTGTAATTATAAAGCAATTCTAAAAATTGTAATTGATTTGTAATCAACATACTAATCACTTTTGTCTGACTTATGTAAAGGGAAGAATTTCATTAATAAATAAAAAATTCAAGAAATAAATTCTATACAATAAACTATACAAACACTATACAGTAGTAAAAATTATGATACAATAAAAACAACAACAAAAAATTCAAAGTCAACAAGATAATATTTTATCTATAAAAAACAAGAAAACAAACAATACCTTCATTGTCAAAACTCCTCCTCTTCAATATTAAATGAGATGTAATTTATTAACCAGTTACAAAAGTATAACTCTTACTAAATAGAAAGAAATTCCTAGATTTTAATTTCCTTTAATAATTTATGAAGATAAAATTACCCCTAGAATGCTGATATTATATTAGCCAACCCATACATTGAAACGTTAGTTCAAGAACGTTAAATCAAGACTCCCTGTATAATATCAGACTTGCCATTTCAGCGGTCTTCTATGGAAGAAAATGTCCGTCCTTGAAAGTGTATTACTCACTAGATGGTGCTTAGAGTGTGTGATGGAATTTCTTAAATGCCAATTGGATAACATGGTATTGTAGACAAAATTGTAAGAGCTGTTTTTTAAATACTATTAAGTACTGCGTAAAAAAAACAGTTTACCTCCCACAATAATCAACTAATATTTCAAAATTATACAAAAAATGAAAGATTTAAACATAAAATAAAATATAAATTGCGTTTAAAAACAGACTTACAAATCCCTACAGTTTTGCCAACTATAAGAATTTATCCCTAGGCATAGGGACTTAACAATATTTTCAGGATGTAGCAATGGGATTTAATTACATAGGGACTTCTGTATGGTTGTTTTGTAAGACATTTCATGTGATTCTGCTTGGATTAGGCTAATTTTTTCATTTTTTTTTCACAAATTTTCTTAAAGTAGGGATATTTATCGTCAGTATAGGTTTATTTTGTAAACAATATCCCTAAAAGACCTCGCTGGTAGCGCCATCTATAATAATTCTTCGCGGACAAGGGAAAATCAGCGAATGGGTAGCCTGTATTATATAGGAAGCCTTGAGTTAAATATGTACATGAATTTTGGAGACTATCGCACAATTATTTTTAATTGAGAAACAATTACAATTGAACTTGGCTAATAGGATAATGAACTTCCCACACATAAAATAAACTGTTCATATTAGAGTGATTTCTTGAAACTTAATGACTGTTACAGACAATCTGACTAATCTGTGTTTATTGTATAAAACAATTTAGAGACAATATGTTTGCTTTATGATTTAAGCAACACTACCATAGTAGGCATATTTCCTAATAATGCCATTCGAGAGATCGAAATGTTTCTGATACTACAGCCGAGTTACATATAACCAAGTTTGATTTGAAAGCAAGTGAAATCGCTCTCTGTAACTGACATAACAATAAAAATAAGAACATTTTTATTACAAAGCATACATGCTATTGTTATATGAAAAAATGTTAATATATGGGTCATTCTCTGAAAAGTGGGCATTTTTTTTTTTTTTTTTTTTTTTAAGTAAAAAAGATAAAACCTTAGTCCAAATAAAATTGCTCCAATTTTTTTTTTTTTTTTTTTTTTGTACATGTACACATATGTTACAATTAATAAAAAAAATAATATAAACCAAACTGTATCTGATAAATTTTGATATAGCAATTACTTTTATTAATTAGAAAAATGAGGGAATGACTGTGAGGGAATGACAAATTTCTTCTAAAAACTACTTTATAAAAATATTATTAAGTTTAGTTATATTTTCAAACACTAAATATTTATTAAAACATATTTTTATTAATATAATATCATAAAAAAGCAAATTTGATTTATTTTAGTTAACTTTATAATGAGTGAGGGAATGACGTATAATAAAAATACTGTATTTCAATCTAACGTTTGAGAGCCTTATGCAACTCATTGTAAAAAGTTTCGAACAGAACACAACATGGCTTTTTACTTTGCTGCTATACAAATTAAGTTTGACTTATATAAAGCACGGGCTGCCATTAATGGAGTAAGTAGGGGTGTGATTATAGTTTGATGAGGGAATGATATCTAATACCAGGGACAACAATAAAGTGTCTTCTAATTTCTTTCATTGCATAATATATAAATGTAGTATAATGGATAAATATTTATTAAAGTATGTTTAATAAATTTTTAATTCAAATAATCCAAATATACATGCTTTAATACTATAGAAACCATTTTATTTACTTACATGTGGGAATGGGGACACAGTGAGGGAATGATATTTTGCATTTTAAAAATTATTTAAAAATTATATTTGAATTCCAATAACCAAAGGATAACAGTTTATATGTAAAACCAACTAATATTGATAGTTTAAACAGCGTTTTGTTTTTGTGCTTTTAAAAATATACCCTCAAGACTACTGGGACATGAAATGACCACTTTTCAGAGAATGACCCATATATGTAGTATATATATATATATATATATATATATATATATATATATTTTTTTTTTTTTTTTTTTTTCAGGGAAAGAACCTTTTTTATTTAATCCTCCATTGGGCACAATGTCTGTCCCCAAATTCAAATACAATGTGCCCAAGAATTCAAAAAAAAAAAAAAAAAAATAATAATAATAATTAATTATGATTTGCAAGCAAAAAAAATTTTTAATTAAACAAAATTGCCATTTAACATAATAGTATGTTTTCACAGAAGTTTAAAAAATAAATTTTCTAAAGAAAAAAGAAAATAGTAAAACTAACTGAACTAAACTGAAAATAAACAATCAAGCTGTGTCTCACAGGCCAATTGATTCGGATGGATTGGTGATGGAATGATTTTTATTTATATTAAAATTATGTATGATAAATATAATGTGTATAAACTGATTTGTTTAATATACAGTACTTTTTTCTGTATTCTTCTCAAAAAAAAAAAAAAATCAAACATGCATATTTTTTTTAACATTAAAGCCAAAGTCATAAGACATTATAGGATAGTTGTTTTAACATTAAAGTCTATCAAATTAATTGATAAAAACAAATATTTTTAACATTATATGCAACTTGATGACATTACACTATAACCAAGTTCAACTGAATAATCCTTTAGCAATGAGGTTGTTAATATCATATTAGAGATAACAAGGAATAACATAAAATCAATCCAAAATAAAGTTTAAAATAGTTCTGCTATATCGCATTTCATTTATTTTATATTAGTTTTTAATAATCACAGTATTATGCAGATATTTAAAAAGTAAATAAATAAATAAAAGGCAATTTTCAAACAAAATTTCATAATATAAACAGTTTACATAGTCATGCATAAAGAGTTCATAAATTGTAAAATAAAAATAATCCTTAAATATTACTTTATTTTTATGTTTAGATAGTTAAACATATCAATAAAATATTAAAAAATAAATAAATAAATAAACATAAAAAATCATTACTGTTTTCTGTGGAAAGTTTAGTTAAAATTCAATATTAAAGTTTCTAAAATTTCAACAGTAATTTTATTATTTATTTATTTTTTAACATCAATTCTTTTCGAGTATTTAAATAAATAAATCATTTTTATACAATAATTAACATCAAGTTAAGCGATATTATTTTGTTTTAAATCTCAATTTAGCCTAATTAAAAACATATTCATAAAGGTAAGTTTTAATGCTATAAGCAAGTGGAACATTCAAAGCATACGAGTAGATTTATCATAACCTTACTTTCTTTTTAACAGTAACAATATAATCCTGAAGTCCTATAAAAATAAACTTAATAAATTATACAAAAAATATTTACAACTAAACATTAAGATAATTTTTAGAAACAGAGAGATAAATAATAGAGATAAATAATAACAAAATCAACTAGAAAATATAGGTTAGACTTATAAAATGATGCCTTGAAAAATGTTATGATATATTCAAGTATCTACTTCAGTTATATTTGTACACATTCCTTTGAAATAAAAAAATATTTTTTCTTCTTCTAAAATGCATTTAAAAGTAATCTGTATTTTGATTATTTATTCACTTTTTTTTTTTTAAACAAATAACTTAATGAAGACACACAATCACTCACAAAAACAAATTTTAAAAATTTACTTCACATTTTTTTGTTTTTGGTAAAGAAAATAAACATTAGGTTAGCAGTAATTCATTTTATAATTATGTTTCATCGTTTAAATAGGAGTTGAATTACTGAAATTTGAAAATACTATGTAATAATATTTAAAAGAATTCTGTAAAAAAAAAAAAAATCATCACATACATACATAATCATGATTATTTATTTCAGATTTTCCCCCCTCCCGCCCCCTTTCCCCAAAAGATGCATTTTAGGTACGGAAATAATTCTAATATGCACAATTATTATTTATGTATATTTCCTGCCTTGCCCCACCAAAGTTACCAGCCTTTGAAATTTATGAATAAAAAATGCAATTAAAATTCAGATACAATAATCAATCTTTAAAAAATAAATGCAAAGAATATAGAAATAACAAATTTCAATAAAATTTAATTAAAATACATATAACAATTTTTGAACCAAATGATTATAATCTTTTTTTTTTTTTAAAAAAAGATAAGAGCTGCTAAGATTTTATAAATTTAACAGAAATATAACAATTTATGTTCCATTTTCAGAATATATTACAATTTCATAACCTTTTACTAATTTGTATTAAAAATAATTGCACAAACAACACATTTAAAAAATAAATTTCATTAATTTTTTTTTTAAATCACCCCTGGATAAACCTAATTTTGTAATGAAAAATATACTATGAATTAGACTTTTCTTAAAACATGGTCCAAATCTAAGCATTCAGGAATAACTATGTCTTCCAGCTGTATATTTGATGGATTGAAGGGAAATCTGATTGGGAAGGCATACTTAGTGTCCATAAGCAGTGTGCTTGGTCCTGCAGTGAGGTTTTGCCCTAAGTTAGCATGTTCCTCATCTCGTTTCAGAAGACATGCTTGCATTTTACGAATAAAGGATATAGGAACCCGTTCTTCATACTCATCAGCAGGAGTATATAAATTCAATATTTTGATAATCTGAAAACAAATTATTGAATAATTAGTAATGAATTATTAATAAGTTGATTATAACATGAAATATAAATTAAGGTGGGGATGTCTCAAGACAGAGAGCTGGCCTAATAAAATAAACTTCATAACCTATTTTTGTTAGACATTCTATTAAAAGTATAAACTTCTATATATGGACGGTTCATTGTAAAAGTGGTGCAACTTCATATTTTTTAAATACTGTAAAAGCACTTATTTTCGCGAGCCGTAATTTTCGCTAAAACGAAGATATCGTTGATTTCGCGAGCTGAAAATTTCGCGAATTTTATATGAACAGAACCGAAAGTTGAAAAATCCTAATTCCACCCCAAACAATTTTCTTTTTTTAATCCCTTTTTTCTCATGCTGTTTATCAAACTAGGGACTTCTGAACCCCCATTTTGCACCGAAAATGTAATCACCCCACTCCCCTCACTTTTCTTGTATTCGGACCGTCAATGCATGTGAGTTTTGGTAACTGTAAAATTTCTGTTTTTTTTTTTTTTTTTTTTTTTTTTTAATTATAATTATTATTATTTGCTGCGGGGAACAAAAAAAAAAAAAAAAGTATTTTGCGATTATGATGGGCTTGCAAAACTCGCAAAAATTAAAGCCTCGCGAAAGTAAGTGCTTTTACAGTAAGTATAATTTTGTTTATTTGTATCGCATTTAGTCATATCTTTCATTATGAAGAAAATCCAATAATTGCATTAAAATCCCATAAATGGCATTATTTCTTTTCTTCAGAAAAGTGAAATGTCTAAATATCTATTATAAAAATGAAGTTTCTAGGTTACTTCAAATTATATTTCTTATGATTTATAAATTCATATAACTCTGATTTGTATTAAACTCTAAAAATTGACTAAAAACTTACTAAATCTTAACTTTTTTCCTACATATAAATTTCCAAAAATCTTGTTATTTCAAAATCCATTTACCAGGAGAAAATTCACTTTTACAATGAATGACCCATATGACTTCTTAAAAGTACACTTTTCTAAAAGGCTAGTAAATTTGATTCTTTTTGTAATAAATAATACATTAAAAACTTGCATTGACACAGGACACACACGACTCACTTATAACAAACCCACAATTAATGAGATTTTGGATTTAATGAGGAAAATGGAATCTTTAGTTTGGTACGATATAAATGAATTTCTTTTAGTGAGCAATTTTTTTTTTCTTTTCTCAGATTTAACGAGGAATATAATTACGGAAACACGAAATAATTACAGACATAATGAAAGATTAAAAAAAAAAAAAAAAATCTTAGAATTTTCTCTTTCCCTTTCATAAATAGAAAAGATTCAGGCCTTAAGTATGTGTTCCTTAAGTTTTTTCTTCACAAATACAAAGCTAAATTCTTAGGATAGAATAAAGCAATGGGATATGTTTCTTTTTCTTTCTTATCTCCTGATCTTTAATTGGATATAAAAAAAAAAAGGTTTTATGCCCAGTTGGATGCTGAGGTATTTATATTTAAAATTTTTTTTTTAGCATTGCTTTAGAAGTCATTACAACTAAAAAAAAAAAAAAATCTTCTTGTTCAAAGTAACACTCTTGTGCTAACACCTAGGTTATTGCATATTAAACTAATTCAGGGTTCATACTCATATATGGGGAAAAAATTCCCTGAGTTTTCCCTGAGTTCCCAAACAATTTTCAAGATAATATTAACGACATATTACAAGAAATGCTCCTTTAGACAGGACAAAATACACAGCTACTTCCACTGTATGGTGTCATATTACTGTCGACCATGATAGAAATCATTGTTTACATGTATATTTTCAAAATACTTAATCACCTGAATTCTGATATGAAGCTAAACAAGAAAAATATAACTTGAGAGAAAGAAAATATTTGTTTTTCCAGGTATAATAACCGATTTTCCCCGACTTTTAATGAAAATTTTTATTTTCCCTGACTTTTTTTAACAAATTCCAAATTCCCTGAGTATTCCCTGTTTTCCAGGTTTTCCCTGATGAGTATGAACCCTGTAATTATATATAAAGATTATTGACCTTCAAATTTAAATGATTCCAAACTTATGTTTCCACAGTTATGTTACTATTTTTTAACTTCAGATAAAATATACGTTATTTCTTATACATTAAATCTAAATTTAAGTTTTATACAAAACAATTTAATGTTTTTTTTTTTTTTTTTCATGTCCTCTTTATACATGGGGTCTACTCTATTAATGTATAAACCCAAGAAATAATCTTAAGTTAAGGCTGTATATCAGTCAGATAGCTCCCTTTCTCCCTTCCCAAGTTATCTAATGGGATTTTCGTTGCTGCGCTTTATAAAAATGTCTCATTCAAAAATGAAGTTTTACAAATTCTGTTCTTTGAATATTACTCTTTGAACAGGTCGCCTTTTAAATTAGTGAACAATTTTTCGAAAAAATTAATTTAAATATTGTATTTCAATAAGTAAATCTCTAAGTTTCGAACTCTAAGTAAAATATTTAAATTAATTTTTTTGAAAAGCTGCTCACTAAGCTAAATGACGACCTGTTCAAAGAGTAATATTTAAAAAACAGAATTCGAAAAAGTTCATTTTTGAATGAGATATTTTTTATAAAACAAAGCAACGAAAAACCCATTAGATAACATGGGAAGGGAGAAAGGGAGCTGTCTCACTGATGTACAGCCTTAATCAGTTTTATTGATTTTCAAAAAAAAAAAGAAAATGCTCCTACTCTTTAGAGTTTTAGTTAGGATTAAGGGGACTCTCTACCTATCGTCTCCGAAAGGCGAAGCCAATGTTATTCTATGGGAAATTTTGCCCCATTATAATTCATTAACTAGTACGTACTTTTCAATTCCGTTTTCACTTTTTGAAAATTCACAACTATTAAACAATTTATTGCTTCCTAAAAATTGTTTTTTTTTTATTTTTAAGATTTCATTTTTATGTTCAAAAAGGAAAAATTTACATTGTGAAAATTCGCATTTTACAACCTCAAAATAAAATATCAAAAATTAAAAAAAAAAAAAATTTTTACAAAGCGATAAATTGTTTAATAGTTGTGAAGTTCCTGAATGCAAAAACGGAATTTAAAAATATATATTATTTAATAAGTTACAATGGGGCTAAATTCTCCATAGAATAACATTGGCTCTAACTTCTGGGGATGATAAGTGGAGAGGCCTCTTAAGGCCAATTGACTGCACAAGGGTCCAAAGCCTAAGGGGAAGTGTCCTCCGTGCTTTCTATGAGGCCCTAAACTGTATTTATGCAAGTTCCTACTCTTTGAAATTTTGATTTTGAAAAAAATCATTTCATAACAACAGTTCATATGAAATAACTAAAGAAACTTAAAGGATTTTTGTAAAACAAATATATTAAAGTATACATATATGAAACAAAAACATAATGAAAAAATTATTCTAAGATATTAAATATTTAATGTTTTAATAAAATAATACTTCAAAGTAATTTACTTGAAAAAAAAAAAAAAAAGTTTTTAGTTTATGAGATACCGTCCTGAAAATTTTAAGCATTTTAAGGGAAATCATTAGAAATTATAGATTGTAAATACATGAGACTAATTTTAATTTATTTATTTATTGATAATTTTATTTTATTAAACCACTTTTCTTTATAAATTAAAATAATAATAACTTATGTAACTCAAAAACAAATCAAATACAAAATTTTAAGTTCAGACATATTTAATTATTGAATAGGACATATAAAATAACTATTAAACACAGAAATAAACAAAACCCCTTATATTTAATATTTTGAGATAAAATTTTTAAATATATTTTCAACACTTTCTGCATATTTATAGTTGTTAATTTTAAGAATTTTAGAAATCTCAGAAAATAGTTTTTTTGAAACACAATATTTTAAAAATTTTCACTCCTCCGCATTACTCATCAAGTGCTCTTAGTTATTAATCAACAAAATATGTAATATGATGAGATTTTTTTTTTTTTTTTTTTTTTTTTTTTTTTTTAAATGAGTTAAAAATTCAAATATGATGTCAAAAACTGATGTTATTTTCTGAAAAATCAAAGTTAGAACATAATTTAAAATGCATTTGATCCCTGCAATTTAAAACTAGTACGCTGTGTTGGCCATCACAAAACTCTCTTCTATATTTTCCCATACAAAGTTATGAGGTACAATTTATTTATTGTTATTTTTTCCATTATGAATGCAGACTATTTTCATCTCAGAGAAATACTATTACACGAAATGTCCAACAAAAGCGAATTATCACTGTGAAAATGGCATCTTTCTCGTTCTTAAGGAAATTTGCAGTATAGCAGCACCACCTACCAGGCAATATGCATCCAAAGTGAATCAGTATAATGTCTCAAAATAGCTTTTTCACATATCAAGTTTTGTTCGATTATACACTATAGAACCTAAGATATAGCCTTCCCTTAAATTGCAGTGCCATCTGTTGAGAGATTGACATCAAAAGTTGATATAAGCACTATTTTATGTCAAGATAAATCTATATATAAATTTATATGCAATCCTGTGCATTAATTCTTGATATAACCTTCCCTGAAGTTCCCGGAAATTGCTGTATAGCAGTACTACCTGTTAAGCTACTGACACCAAATATTGAAAAGCACTAACATATGTCAAAATGCAACTTCATATAAATTTATATTCAATTCTGAGCAGTAGTTCCTAAGATGTAGTTTTCCTGAAATTGCTGCATAGCAGCACCACCTGTATAGCAGTGCCAGAAACCACTGCATAGCAGTGCCACCTGTTAAGCGATTGGTACCAAAAGTTGATAGGCACTAATTTATGACAAGTTAAATCAATACATAAATTATATACAATACTCTGCATTAGTTTCTGAGATATAGCCTTCCCTGAAGTTCCCAGAAATCGCTGTATAGTAGTGCCACCTGTTGAGCTGATGATACCAAATGTTGATAAACACTAACATATGTCAAGGTGCAATTACATATAAATTTATATTCAATTCTAAGCAGTAGTTCCTGAGATATAGTCTTCCCTGAAACTGAGGAAATTGCTGCATAGAAGCACGATTGGCACCAATTCATGTCAAGGTGCAACTACATACAAATTTATATGTAATTCTGAGCAGTAGTTCCTGAGATAGAGTTGGAAAAAAAATTTTTGTTACACAAACACAGACATATATTTTCTAAAAATTCTCCGATTGTGTTCTGGACCTCTTAAAATGTGTAATCGAAAACCGAAATTAAAAAATATTTAAGAATGCAACATTTTCTTCTTTTCTACTGAATATAGAAGAAATTAAAAGTATTTGACATCATATTCAAAAATTCCCTTTTTATTCTAAAAGTAAACACAATGCCCCATCAAATGGTACTTGTCACATCTCTCTGCATCAGTTGATGAGAGTAATAATAATGATTTATCTAAAATCCATATCTCAAGATCATAATTATGCGAAATTACACAGAAATTTTAATTAAAAAAATTACCTGAGAAGTAGTTAGTTTATTACACATGTCAGATATACTTTGTACATCATCATCAGTCTTTCTAGCCTGCAATAACTGTGAGGCTTGAACAATAGGCTGTAAAGTTTCAACAACTTCAGAATGATGCATTTTTAGATCTCTGCACCACTGTTCTAAATGACTCAGGTTGTATCTAAATAAATAAATAAATGCATTATATTAGTAAAACAAAGTTAAATTTAATCTGAAACATAAAATTACAAATCCTACATGAATTCAAGTCAATTTATGAGAAGAATTTTCTATTATAAAAATGAGATCTGTCTCAATCTAGAAATAAATTTGCTATATTTTTAAGAACTTTTTTAAAGTTAAAACAATCCCCAATTATAAAAGTTGCCTGAAAAAATTATCTATATGTCAAAATTGAATGCAACAAGCAAATAAAAAAAAAAAATTTTTTAATGCTTTGAATCAATTTATTTTCTTTAAACCTTACATTTGTTTAAAATTTATGTCTTTTAATTTCTTCAGTAAAGTGCTGATAAAAATTTATTGGAGAGCCATACCGTAAGAGACTGCAACCTATACATATCTCAAAAATAAATTTTCCAAGTTTTTCAGAAATGAAAATTTTCTATTACACATTCCTGAACAAAGGAAACTACACACAGTTATAAATATATAGGGAAATTATCCATATAAAAGTCTTTGACGACTACAATTGACAATGGAGATAACAACATTGTTGCAAATGTACAAACTAAATAGGGTTTTATAACAATTTTATTTTAAAATAATGGACTCTTCCCAGTTTCGTCTGCTCAATCATGTGATAGAGGAAAACGAATAATCGAATTCTGAGAATAGAATTCAATTAAATATTGTTCTTAAGAACAAAAATGTTAATATTTAATATAAAATAAAATAAAATAAAAGTAATATTGTGCATTTGTAAACAGTAGAATAGTTGTATTTGTAAATTTAATATTTTTTTAAAACACTTTATGTGTTTATTTATTTTCAACTGTAAGAATAGATTTTTGTATGTTCTAATGTGGCTGTTACTTTAACTGATCTAGCAATAAATAATAGCTTGTTCTTGTGGAATGTCTATGGATTATAATTTGAAATTTTAAAATGTTTTCATTTAACTTAATTGCATAAAGGTGTTACAACAAGTTAATTAACTTAGTTACTGGTCTAAATGGATTTACGCAGTACGATATTGCACTGTCACTGATTTAAGTACCAAAAATCAGAGTATTTAACATGTTCTTGATGAACATCAATAACAAATGTAAATTAAATGATGATTGTAAATGTATACAGCAAACAAAAGATGATGAATAATGACATAAAATGGATTAAAAATGATGATGTATAAAAAAATAACACAGATTAAATACGATTGATCAAAAATAAGAATAGAAAATATGTTATTTCAGCAATCGCTATAGATAAACAATACTTTGTCTGCTATTTGTTTTTCCTCTATCATGTGACCTCTGACGTCAGGTGGGAAGAGCCCATTTTAAAATTTCATAAGTCTATATAAAAGGGCAAAATGCTATATTTTAGTTTAACATTTTTAAATCTAAGTTTTAAAGAAAGAAACGTAAAGGCATTGATTTAATAAAATTGACTTAAAATAAATAAGTAGATAGGAATAAATTAAGAAAAGAAAAGATAAATTTAATGTTACCGTATCTGCATGCCTTTGGACCAATGGCACATATCCTTACGGAGAAGTAAATTATTAAGTGCACCAGCACATATAAAATAGAATAACTATAAAAAAAGAAAGAATATAGATTATGTAAACAATATTTTAAATGCAATACAATATTATTAACATATAACGATGGATAAAGTACCTGTTTGTAGACTTGAGTAATTATTTCAGGATCGACACCATGAATACTTAGTACTTTAAAGAAGGCAGAAAGCTGGAAAGCAAAAATAATGTATAATTTATCCAGCAAAAGGGAACTGAGGTAGCTAATTTAATAAAAATACAGATGGAATTTTAAACAGAAAAAACAATGAAAATAATTAGTTTCTTAATTAAAAATATATTACATCTATTTTTGAAAACCAAAAAAAAATCAACATCCAAGCTTTGCCCTCTAACCGCATACTCCCTTTTAACCCTACAAGGCTCAATTTTTTTTTTTTTATTGTGCGACAAAAATATATAGGTTGTAATTAGTGATCAGAAGATAGGGAAAACTTATAAAAATAAAAATAAAACCATATTTTACGAAAAAATCAACTTTTTATTTCAGTTCCACATACGGTACTGAGCCTTAACTATACTTTTTGGTATTAAACTAGTACAAATGAATTGTTTTGGAAATAGTATTGTATATTGGACACACATACACAGTTAAAACAGGAATAAACTACTACGTCAGAAACGCCAAAGAAAAATTATTGAGGTGCATACAGCTGTTTCGGTAGCCTAAAGCGTACCGTCATCAGTGTAAAAAGAATTTTGAATCTGGAGAAGTGCTCATATATATAGGAGAGGGACCGGATTTAGTTTAACCAATAGGATTACGGAAGAGGTGGAGAGTGTGGCCAATAGGAATTAAGGAATGTGTAGCTGTGTAAACAGTAGAAAAATTAAGGAAATGTGGACTGAATGTAAAATTTCCAACAATCAGACAAATAGGGAACAGCGAAATCACAATTTACAAGGTTTTTAAAATTTTTATAAATATGAAAAGCTTCAAAGAAATCGAGTTCATGAATGGATTTAGGTCTGCAAATTATTTTAGCTGAATTAAATTTAAAATTATGATTTTCCTCCCAGCAATGTTTAGAAATAGCCGATTTATTGGTTTCTTGTTTGCGGACGTAATTCATATGTTCTTTTAGACGAAATTTAAGGCTGCGTTTAGTTTGGCCAATATATGATAAACCACACTGACAGGAAATACTATAAATGCCCCAAGAATTATGCTTATCAATAGGATCTTTTAACTGAGAAAAGGTGAGTTTATTGGAAGGTGAAAATATTATTTTAAAATCATATTGTTTGAGAATTTTAGCTATGGTTTGACTGGTTTTAGAAAAATAGGGTAAAACAATACTGATATTAGATGTGACTGATTTAGTAGACGAAATACAAGGGAGTTGTAATTTTTGGATAGCTTTGTCTATAATGGAAGGGTCATAACCTCTGTCAATTGCGATGGCTTTCAGGTATTTAATTTCAGATTTCAATAAAATAGGATTTGAACAAATATTAAGGGCACGGTTTACAAAAGTATAGAAAGCAGCCATTTTTTGGTTAGGTGGGTGACATGAACGCGCATGGGGAGGAAGCGAGACTGCAAAATTTTTACGATAGACAGTGGTTGAAAATCCATTTACAGTGCGAGAGACGAGGGTATCAAGAAATGGAAGGGAGCCATTGTTTTCTATTTCATATGTAAACTGGATATTACTGTCAATTGAATTTAAGGTATCTAAGACATGGTCAATATTGTGATGAGATATGTCGATAAGTGTGAAAGTGTCGTCAACGTAACGGGTCCAAAAAGGAAAAGATATTTTCTTAAAAAGCTTGCTTTCGAAATAGTGCATGTAAATATCTGCGAGAATTGGGGAGAGAGGGGAACCCATGGCTAAACCTTCAGACTGACGATAGAATTTATTTTGGAAAGAAAAAGTGGTTTGTGATAAACAAATGTGGGTAAGAGAAATTAATTCTTGTATTTCGAAAGAGGTGAAATGAAACTCTTTTAATCTATTTTCGAGACAGCAGAGGGCGCCACTTATTGGAACATTAGTGAAAAGAGATTTTACATCAAAAGAAACCATAATGAGATTAGTGTGAGGGCAGTTTTGAATATTTTTCGCAAAATTTATGGAATTCTTAACAGTATAACTATTAGCAGCAAGAAGTGGAGCAAAAATTGCGGTGAGAAATTTAGCTAGATTATAGGAAGCAGTACCGATATTAGAGACTATTGGACGAAATGGAATATTGGGTTTGTGAACTTTTGGTAAAGCATAAAATCTGGCACAATTAGCAATAGAAGGGATAAGATGGGATTTAGTCGAGTTCAATAACAAGGGGCAAGATTTTATAGCAGATTTAATTTTATTTAATTCTTGAGGAGAGGGGTCACGGGGCAGAGGAATGTATGGGCCATCATTAATTAATTCGGTAACACTTTCGATGTATTGTTTTTTATCCAAAATAAGAATCTGACCACCTTTAATTAAATAAAATTAAATCTGCTATAAAATCTTGCCCCTTGTTATTGAACTCGACTAAATCCCATCTTATCCCTTCTATTGCTAATTGTGCTAGATTTTATGCTTTACCAAAAGTTCACAAACCCAATATTCCATTTCGTCCAATAGTCTCTAATATCGGTACTGCTTCCTATAATCTAGCTAAATTTCTCACCACAATTTTTGCTCCACTTCTTGCTGCTAATAGTTATACTGTTAAGAATTCCATACATTTTGCGAAAAATATTCAAAACTGCCCTCACACTAATCTCACTATGGTTTCTTTTGATGTAAAATCTCTTTTCACTAATGTTCCAATAAGTGGCACCCTCTGCTGTCTCGAAAATAGATTAAAAGAGTTTCATTTCACCTCTTTCGAAATACAAGAATTAATTTCTCTTACCCGCATTTGTTTACCACAAACCACTTTTTCCTTCCAAAATAAATTCTATCGTCAGTCTGAAGGTTTAGCCATGGGTTCCCCTCTCTCCCCAATTCTCGCAGATATTTACATGCACTATTTCGAAAGCAAGCTTTTTAAGAAAATATCTTTTCCTTTTTGGACCCGTTACGTTAACGACACCTTCACACTTATCGACATATCTCATCACAATATTGACCATGTCTTAGATACCTTAAATTCAATTGACAGTAATATCCAGTTTACATATGAAATAGAAAACAATGGCTCCCTTCCATTTCTTGATACCCTCGTCTCTCGCACTGTAAATGGATTTTCAACCACTGTCTATCGTAAAAATTTTGCAGTCTCTCTTCCTCCCCATGCGCATTCATGTCACCCACCTAACCAAAAAATGGCTGCTTTCTATACTTTTGTAAACCGTGCCCTTAATATTTGTTCAAATCCTATTTTATTGAAATCTGAAATTAAATACCTGAAAGCCATCGCAATTGACAGAGGTTATGACCCTTCCATTATAGACAAAGCTATCCAAAAATTACAACTCCCTTGTATTTCGTCTACTAAATCAGTCATATCTAATATCAGTATTGTTTTACCCTATTTTTCTAAAACCAGTCAAACCATAGCTAAAATTCTCAAACAATATGATTTTAAAATAATATTTTCACCTTCCAATAAACTCACCTTTTCTCAGTTAAAAGATCCTATTGATATGCATAATTCTTGGGGCATTTATAGTATTTCCTGTCAGTGTGGTTTATCATATATTGGCCAAACTAAACGCAGTCTTAAATTTCGTCTAAAAGAACATATGAATTACGTCCGCAAACAAGAAACCAATAAATCGGCTATTTCTAAACATTGCTGGGAGGAAAATCATAATTTTAAATTTAATTCAGCTAAAATAATTTGCAGACCTAAATCCATTCATGAACTCGATTTCTTTGAAGCTTTTCATATTTATAAAAATTTTAAAAACCTTGTAAATTGTGATTTCGCTGTTCCCTATTTGTCTGATTGTTGGAAATTTTACATTCAGTCCACATTTCCTTAATTTTTCTACTGTTTACACAGCTACACATTCCTTAATTCCTATTGGCCACACTCTCCACCTCTTCCGTAATCCTATTGGTTAAACTAAATCCGGTCCCTCTCCTATATATATGAGCACTTCTCCAGATTCAAAATTCTTTTTGCACTGATGACGGTACGCTTTAGGCTACCGAAACAGCTGTATGCACCTCAATAATTTTTCTTTGGCGTTTCTGACGTAGTAGTTTATTCCTGTTTTAATATTCCAACGCCAAGTCACCTGCTATTACACATACACAGTATTTTTTTCGAGTCAAAACTGTTCAATAACTATTCTTTTTTTTATTTTTGAATTCAGACAAACGACTAACGTATCACTTTCATTCAAATTTCACACTGAGTGCACTATAACAAAAACACGAACATCTTTAGGTAAAGATTCATATTACTACATTGCTAAATGTCAGTAGCTTCTATCTTCTATCAAGATGTCAAGAGATGTTGCTACTAGTAGTTTTATAGCTATATGAACAATTAAAGTCGGTGTTCCACATATGGAACTGGGTGCCTTGTAGAGTTAAAACAGCTCAGACACACACTGGACTTTGACGCCTGCAGTAACATTGATAAAATTCATTATTCAGTAATTTTGTGCAAAATTGTGATTTAAAAGCAAAGTTTTCAATTTTTTTTTTTTTTTTTTTTTTTTAAACTTCAAAAGCATATGTTGTACACTTTGCTGAAAACAGCTAGGAAAAACTGAAAGATTTAAGGTGTAAATTCCTCACAAAAATTGACTGTAGCTTCTGAAATTCTTAAATAAAGTAAGAAATCATTGAAATATTACTCATGAAAATTTTAAAACATTGGAAACATTTTTTAGATTTTCCTTCTAGTTATCAAGAAAAAATATGAAGACGATCCAGAGGTATAAAGTATAAGATGATTTAATCAAAAATTTTAATTTAAGAGCTAAGTTTAAAAAATAAACTCAACAAATTTTGGTAAGTTTTTGAGAAACCTATTTGTGTTCATCTTCAGTTCCAGTTTCAAGAAAAAATTCCTTAAAAAAATCAAAAAGATATATAATATTTACTGCACAAATTTACTGAATAAATGACTCCTACTTTTTGTACGTAGCTTTTAGCAAAGTTAATAGTAAACATTTTTTAAAATAAATGCTATTATCAGAAAGAGGAAAACTCCGGCTTTATTAATTCTTTTAAAACATATAGACATGACAACAATTCAGTATGCTGCATAAATTTAATACAATAAATTTTATAGAAGCAAAACATTAAAGATTAAATCAGTACAGAAAACTTAGTAACAAATACACAATAAACAAACAAAAGTTCTTTTGTACATCCACTTGGATTAACCTATATAAATAAAGAGAAGTGTCTGTCAGCACTCTGGTGCTCAGACTTCTGATCGCACAACTACAAAACTTGGCACATGGGTAACTGGGATTCTGCAGGTGTGCACCTCAGTGAGATTTTTTTTTTCAATTTTACCCATTGACTTTTCTGTTGCATTTTCTAAAACTTATTCTTTCATTCCAATCATCTGCATCTGATGATTGAAATGATACTTAGCAACGATTATTAAACTATTTATTTTGTATTTATTTAATTCATTCAATTGAAGGCAAAATCTTTTTTCGTTCTTTATTATATTTATGAAAATCAAATGGTAATACAGTAGAAAAAAATAAATATATTAAATTTTGAAATCAAATAATTTATGGCAATTGTGTTTATATGTATAATTTTTATAATATAAAACTCTATTTTTTACTTATTGAATAAATTCCTTTAAAAAGGATTTTTATTTTTATTATTATTATTATTATTATTATTTATTTATTGTATTTATTGGAAGAAAATCGTAGCACAGTACAAAGGATTAAACTTATTAAAATTTAAGTTTAATTAAACATTTATTTTTTATTTGATTCCTTTTACAGGAAAATCTATTTTTTCTTTTATTTATTATATTAATCAGAATCAAATGGTAATATAGTGTAAAGAGTGAGGGCTATAAAATATATGGTACAAAAACTAAATTATTTAATAAATGATGAGAAACAGCCATCTTTAAAATTGTAGTTCTTGAATAATAGCAGCCCACTCGTTGTCGGCAAATACCTAAATTGAAGTGCCCGGGAAAGACATTTCTACAGGCAGCGGGAACCTGGACCAAGTGCAGCATGGGTGGGGAAAACTGCTGTCTAAGCGGGTTCTTGAAGTGAGGTTTAGAGTGATTTTAATGTAACTTTTTTTTTGGTTTTTATTCATAAAGTGATAAAAAATACAGTGATTCAATCATTTTTCTGAAAATTCATTTAAATATAGCAACCAGCAAAGTGGGTGAAGCCTGCGAGTTCAATAAATGGGATCAGGGCATAATATCGCAGGACAAGATATCGCCGGACAAAATATCGCGTCAAAAAAATATGATCTATTTGAAAATTTATATTTTTGTCACGTGTGATCTCTGGTGAAGGCCACAGGACCTTACGAATTAATAGTAATTAATTAAAATAAATAAATAAACAAATGCATTATAGAATGAAATTTTATTAATTTATCTATATTTAATTTTAAGTTATTTTATCATTTGTTTTTCACCATTCAAAATACATTTTAAAAATATTGTACATCACTGCTGACATCAAAGCTGAACACTGTTCCCAAACCTTAATTAAAAATTTTAAAATTGATAAGCACGATTAAATTCCTCATGACTAATCTCAAAAAAATTTAATAGACATAGTCTTTAAACTCTTTTGAGCAAAATTTATAACAATTTTTGGGGTGGGTTTGTGTGTATGCTAGTGCTCTGACTAAGTTATGTATTGTCATGAAATTTTATACAACATTATTAATAATTACCAACTCCTTTTTGCTTTTAATTTATTTATATGGGCGATATTTTGTCCACGCGAGATTTTGTCCCGCAAGATTTTGGTCCCAACCCAAAAAATACAGTGACTCAATTATTTTTTTGAAAATTCATTTAAATATAGCAAGCAGAAAAGTGGGTGAAGCCTGCTAGTTCAATAAATATGTTACCTCTTTCAGCAAACTATCTAATGCTCTCTGAGGATCAACAGGGGATGCTTCTCGTGCAATACTGGAAGATCTTCCTCTCATTCCTGAAGGCTTGTTACCAGAGATTCCAGAAATTGATTCATGCTCCAAAATTGCAGGAACTAAAAAAGTAAAAAGAAAGAAAAAATTTTTAGATTAAAAATTACAAAAAGTCATATTAATTCTAACTTTTTATTTAGGTAGATACGACAATACTGAAAGTAAATGGGCTCTTCCCACCTGATGTCAGAGGTCACATGATAGAGGAAAAACAAATAGCAGACGAAATCTTGTATATCTGTAGCAATTGCTGAAATAACATATTTTCTATTCTTATTTTTGATCAATCGTATTTAATCTGTGTTATTTTTTTTATACATCATCATTTTTAATCCATTTTATATCATTATTCATCATCTTTTGTTTGCTGTATACATTTACAATCATCATTTAGTTTACATTTGTTATTGATGTTCATGACGAACATGTTAAATACTCTGATTTTTGGTACTTAAATCAGTGACAGTGCAATATCGTACGGTGTAAATCCATTTAGACCAGTAACTAAGTTAATTAACTTGTTATAACACCTTTATGCAATTAAATTAAATGAAAACATTTTAAAATTTCAAATTAAAATCCATAAACATTCCACAAGAATAAGCTATTATTTATTGCTAGATCAGTTAATGTAACAGTTACACTAGAAAACACAAAAATCGATTCTTACAGTTGAAAATAAATAACACATAAAGTGTTTTTAAAAAATTATTAAATTTACAAATACAATTATTCTACTGTTTAAAAATGCACAATATTACTTTTATTTTATTTTATATTAAATATTAACGTTTTTGTTCTTAAGAACAATATTTAATTGAATTCGATTTTCAGAATTCGATTATTCATTTTCCTCTGTCACATGATTGAGCAGATGAAACTGGGAAGAGTCCATTATTGGATCAGTAAGAAAGTAATTTCGATTTTTTAGTGTAAAATAAAAAAAATTTCTCACTTGTATTAGAAGACATTGTTATAACCAAATTTTTTACCATTGTAAGTTTTGTAAACTGTGGAATAAATGATAATCTGTATCTGATGGTGAAAGGTCAGGGCTATATGAAGGATGCAACATCACTTCCAACTAATCTTTAATAATTTTTTATGTGATGCTAAATATGTTGTGTTGTCATAATGAAAAACGATTCCTTTGCAATATTTACCAATTCTAGCCCTTTTCCTTTGATTGTTTTCTTGAATTTCATAAGTTCTTGACAGTAAACATCTGAGTTGATCATTTGTTTGTTTGGAAGCAGTTCAAAATACACAACATCTACGTAATCCCATTAAACTGACAGCATGATTTTTTTCTGGTGTAATTCAGCTTTCAATATTGTTTGTGCTGGTTCATCATGCATGGATCATGATATTTCTTAGTTAATGTTATTACAGACGATACATTCTTAATCATCAGCGACAATTTATTTCAAAAAAAGGTTATTTGCATTACATTTAAAATGCATATCACAAATTTTAATTTGTTGTGTTAATTCTTTCAATTCATGCGGAAGCCAAATATTGAGTTCTTAATAAGTCCATGACATCTCATGCAATTTTTATTTGTGTGTGATACATTTAATCTTTTTGCAATCTCTTGCATGAAAAAATTATAACATTGACAGAAAAATAACATATATACAAAAATAATAATAATAATAATGCTATCTATTTATGTAAATCAAAAGAATTTTTTTGGCATCTCAATAGTTTGGATAATTTTATTATAATCTTATATATATTATAAATGTGAATGTCCGTTTATTTGACTGAGTTTCACGCTAAAACTGCTCGATGGATTTCAATAAAATTTGTTATGGAGATAGCTTATACCCTAACTTAAAAAGTTGGCTACTTTTTATTCCGAAAAAAATTTTTTTTTGTTATTTTTATGCATAAAATAGCAATTTTGTAAGCTAATAATAGCAAAAAATTAGCCATTTAAATTTTAACCATAATTTAATTGTTGCCAAAATTAAATTTAATTATCCATAATTTAATTGTTGTCGAGTTTATTTTTTTTTTCCAACAGGAAAATAAATACATTTATTTAAACGTGAACAATTAAAAATAAATAAATAAATTATGCATCTCAAAAAATTGACGTCATTTTTAATTTAAAATTTCTTTTACAAAGTGCTAATATAGTTTACGATGCTAATGTGTGTTCTACTAAAATCAGTTTTATTTATAGTAGATCCTCCTGGGTGATTTTTTAAATTGTTGCGTTGAAGTACACCGAACATTTTTCGCCAAGAGGCTTAATTTAGCATTTTTTAATCTAGGTAGTTCAAGAAAAATATAAAAGAGGTTTAGTTTAGCAACAGCAATTTTAATCTAGGTAGTTCAAGAAAAATGTAAAATTTATAAAATACTACAAAACGAAAAAAAAAAAAAAAAAACTGAAATAGTAGTCACATAAATGATCTATTTTTATCTGAGTAGATAATTTTATAGAAAAAAAAAAAGTGCAGTTTTAAAAATAGAAAATTTATTTCATTAAGCACTATTTTAAACCTAAAAACCATTAATAAAATAAACATAATATGAAGGGTTCTTATATGTTAACGAAAAGGTGTCCGATAAAACGCTTTCTATTTTTATGCAAGAAATTATACAAAAAAAAAAAAAAAAAAAAAAAAATCGCTAATATGGCGACAAAAATTCAAAAGCCGCCAAGGGAGAGATTCAATAAAGTTGTGTAGCACGATATAATGTTTAGTTATTTATTTATTTTTTTATATACCAATCACTACGCTAATTGAACATACAAATAAATGAGCTGCTGTGTGTGACTGCACTTGCACGCTGTCGGGCAGAAATATTTGATTAATTCAAATTAATATTTAAATAACTAAACAAAGATATGTTTAATAGAAAGTATAGTCTTGGAGACAAACTTGGCGAGTGGGTTATTTGCTTTACTCCTGTGGAACAAGTGACTATTTTTTAGACTGTCCCAGAACGTTCATCGAATAATATGACTTATACTGTACGAGTAACAGCTTCAACTGTTTCCAGAATATTCGAAGAATTAACACCAGCTATTGGACTATTTTCGAAAATATTTGTTTTTATAATAGTTTTGTTGTACAGATTCGAGAAGTTAAAAAAATGTTTGATATTGCCAAAGAGGTCCCATACTAAAGCTGTGACGAAAATAGTCGCCAATCGAAATATATTCAGTTATAAAGAAATCATTTAAATATAGTGTCCAGCGAAGCGGGCAAAGCCTGCTAGTATTACATAAATTATTAAATTAAATATACCTTATTAAAATCCTTAAAAATTTTGAGCCTATATATTTTGGCGTCCCAAACGGGGCCATCATCAGAGCTCGAAATGACATAAAACTACAGCTGGGCGGTTTGTTTACTCTTCTCCTCTTCTTCATCCTTTTCTTCACTTCGCTTTGTTTGCTGAAATAGGGGCTGCCATTCTGGTGGAATTATACTATGTTCGATGCCGTTAACAGAATTGTTAGGTGTTAATATTTCAAGGGTTTCTCTTTTTAGGGCATAATGATGAGAGTTATAAGGGGCTATTTTTTTGATAATTAATGGAATTAGTGTTAATAGGTTAATTATCAAAAAATAGCCCCTTATAACTCTCATCATTATGCCCTAGAAAGAGAAACCCTTGAAATATTAACATCTAACAATTCTGTTAATGACATCGAACATAGTATAATTCCACCAGAATGGCAGCCCCTATTTCAGCAAACAAAGCGAAGTGAAGTAAAGGATGAAGAAGAGGAGAAGAATAAACAAACCGCCCAGCTGTAGTTTTTTGTCATTTTGAACTCTGATGATGGCCCCCGTTTGGGACGCCGAAATATATAGGCTCAAACTTTTTAAGGATTTTAATAAGGTATATTTAATTTAATAATTTATTAAATCAATCCTTTTAATTTTTTAAAATGTATAATATTACAAATTACGTGATTAAGGAATTTGGACTGAAATCGGTATTTTTTTACTAAACATTTTATGAAACTGCAAACAAATGTCTGGCTATTTCAGAAAAACTTAGACAAATTATACATGTCATTACTTTACACCTTCTATATCCTACAATTTTCCTAACATATTTTGTTTTTTTTCCCCACTGTTTTCATGAAATACACAATTTTAAAAGCTATCAACCGCTTTTCAGTGATGCAATATTGTGACAAGAGTTCTTTTGTATCATAATAAAAGATAATAATTGAACTGACTGAATTCTGATATTCTGAAAATGACTAGAAATTTCTTTAAAATGATGCCAGTTGTTTATATTGTAGTAGATTTCATGCACAGATATTTTTCTGAAAACTCGTTTCTAGGTCTAAGGTTGGAAATGTATTTTAAAAAAAAGTCCACAGATTTTTATTATACAATTTATCAATACCATACATTTCATAACTAACCATTCCAATACAAAGTAGATATCAGAATAAATAAATAAGTAAATAAAAAATAAACACACCCCCCCCCCACACACACACACACAGAGATAAATATATGTTATACAGAATGAGGGAAGAAGTAAAATAAGTACCAATAAAAGGTTGAACTTTCTCTTCCATAAGTTTTATCACAGCTTGATATATCCATACAGCAACATCACTAAGCACTTGTCGATATTCTGAAAGATCAAAATTTCTGAGGCACTGATCATTCTGTTTTGGCGTATTTTCCATTTGAAAAGCCTGGTTAAAAAAAAAAAAAAAAAAAAAAAAGAATATAATTTTTTTTTTCAAAACATACAAATGAAATTTAATGAAAAATTAATGCTAAAAATTAAAACATTATTAACTTAAGAGAAATTCAGTTACAATAGGACAGGGAAAAAAAAAAAAAAAATTAAAAATTAAAGGTACCTTATCACCACTATACTGCTTCAAGTTATGCAAAAGCCTACATGTGTTAGCCATCCACAATACTGTATAATCCAGATCTTCTCGTCTTTTCTGTAATTAGTTTTTAATCAAAATTTAATAAAGATTAACTGCAAAGAATAATATAAGAAACATCTTAATTAACATTTAACCTTCGCTTTCCCAAGATCAAGGCGTTACTGCAGAAAAATTGCTTTCAGGTGCCGCTTGGCATGTTTGGCGAAAATTACCAGCACCGTGCCTTTTTGTATGGTTTAGAAGTTGCAACATTCCACTGGTTACGTTTGCTATCTATGGCGAATTAGTGCACTTTTTGAATGAGGCGGGCTTAACTAAATTTCCACTTCAAAATGGGGTCAAAATGAATATCTTGGGAAAGCGAGGATTAAATAATGGATTAAAAGACAAAATGAAATACCTTTAGGTAAGCCATATTATTGACATTACTGACAATCAAATACAGGTTCACTTAAAATTAAAAACGAATAAATAAATAAAGACCATGTAATTTGAAATTTTTAACAGTACTATGTTGCAATTTTTACACAAAACATAAACTTTTTTTTTTTTTTTTTTTTAACCCAGAAGGACAAACTACTTCTTTTAACATATGAGCATACACTGATTTCCCAACATACATTGATTTCCCATACTGTATGTTAAGTATATTTGACCTTTTACATGAAAGAATGCAAAATTATTATATTAACTTGTTTGTGTTACAAAGGAGAGTGTTATTGAGTTTTCTTTCTTTCTTTTTTTTTCTTCGGCACTCAGGCTTTAAAACCCTTGCACACATCCTCCTTGGTTAATAAATTTTTTAACCCAATTAAATATATTTTCCACCAATAGTTAATGTTTTATTTTGAAAGTAATTCTGTACTTCTTCACTTAATTTTGTATCTAGAATTACAAATACTCAAGTAATATGCTGTGACCATCCCAAAACTTTCTTCTATATCATTCTGACATATTAATTGGTTGGAAAGATACATAAAATCTCAAGAAGGTTGCATAACAGCACCATCTATCAGCCAATATACACCATATTAAATACGCTTTTTCTTTTCTTTTTTTAATAAAAATCATCTCATATATGAAGTTTAATGCACTTATACAGGCACTATAGAAGCTGAAATATAGCCTTCCAGTAAATTGAGAAAATTTTAATATAACATCACCATCTATCAGCCAATTTGCACTCAAATTCAATCAGCAGTTTTCATAATAAGAGCTATTTTACATATCAATAGCTATCTCACATATAGTGTTCATTTATACACTAAACATAATAGAAGCTGAAGTAAAGCTTATTCAAAAAATGGAGGGAAATTACAGCATAACAGCACCACTTGCAGGGTGATACATCCAAAGATCTAATCAGCGTATAAAGCTTCAAGAAATTCTGTGCATTTTGTCATGAAATACGAAGCTCATAAAATTTTGGTAGTGCACAAATCATACATTTTCTAAAGAACATATCTGAATGTATAAATTCATTGAAAAAAAAAATGTAAAACATTTTCATGAATCCAATTTTTTTTTAATTTTTTTTTTTTTTAAATGTATATAAAGGAAAGTAATAACAGGGTGGCTAGCATTTAAACCTTTTCAAATTGCCTGACTTTTCCCTGACTATTTTTCGAGATTTTCCTCCATTTTTTTCTGACTCTCACATTTATTTTCGATGAAAATTTCACGACACTAGCAAAAAATTTAGTGATTTAAAATATCAATAATAATTTAATGATTAATATAGCTTATTTTCCCAAAATTTGTTAAAATTCCCCGACTTTAAAGGAAATTCCCCGATTATTCCCTGATTCTATGATTTTCCCTGACTGCTAGCCACCCTGAATAAGACACAATGTCTTTACTTAATGTTCAAGGAGCTAAACAGCTACTTGCATCTTGAGTTGCAGTTTTAATAATTCTGCATATAATTTAAAACTACATATGATTAAAAAAAAAAAAAGTTATAAATAGAAATATGATACAGTGAATATCCAGTATGCTCTGGACCGGAACAATTCTGGATTTTTGGCCATTCCTTAGAAATACGTATTTATTAGCCTAAATACTCGAATAATAGGTAAATTAAAGTTAAAAATATTACACAGTGCAGTCTTAAACCCAGAATCGTTCCAGACTTGGTAATTCCGGATTTTTGAAATTTCCGAATTTTAGAGACTAGATTTTTAGAGTATACTTACTGTAAGTTACATTTGAGTGAAAAATTGTTACATTTAGTTTTAAAATATACTACAGTCTATTTACACAAATAATTTATTTTCAAAATATAATAAAAGTTATTCAGTTGCTACACAAATCAGGAGAAAAAATTCCCTGAGTTTTCCCTGTCTCTTTTAGAAGTAAAATAGATGACACGCAATCATGCAGCATTAGAATCTAGCATGTTTACAAGTCAATTTAACATATTTAGGGTTTATAAATTTTATTCACTTACTATAGCTGGAGGAAAAGACCATAATTGATTCATTATAAAGCACTAAAATTTAAAAAAATATTTGATTATGAAAAACTTTTCCAATGTTTTTCCAAAAAATTTCAAAATTCCCTGAAATTTCCCTGTTTTTTGCAATAAATTTTGAAATTTCCTGAGTTTTCCCTGTTTTTTAATAGATTTTCAAATTCCCTGAGTTTTCCAGGCACCGCAGCAACCCTGTTATTAAAAAACAAAGTAAATCCATATTTTTGCTATCAAAAATCTTTAAACATTTGTTTAAACATTTCTAGTAATGTTTTTTGTTTCAATTTTGGTTTGTGTGCAATAACTTTTTCTTTAATTCTATATATAGGCATTGACTCATGTTCATGATTAAAGTTTCTTTGTTTCTAAACTTTTATTGCTGTATCTAATGCAGCAATTAAATTTTCAGTTGAAATTTTGTCATTTTCAGTAATATCCGATTCATTTTCGGATTTACTCTCACTATTTACATTTTTTTTTTTTTTTTTTTTTGAGTAACACTAGCAATTATTTCTGCATCGTTTAGCGAACCGACAAATAATTCCCCATACATCTTCCTTATCTAAATTAATATTTCTGTTTTTTGCATAATCCAGTAAATCCAAAATTTCAGTTTCTTTTCTTGAAATATGAAAGCCTTCAAAGTTATTATCATAGTCTCTGCCATTGTCATCATTAAATATGATTGTTGGCAGCAGATGGTGCCAAGCATTTTCAGAATTTCGGAAGTTATAGAATTCCATCTGTTTGCTGCACAATACAATGCATCTTTAATGGTTAATAATTTTACAAAATCTAAAATATCTTTCTTCTCATTAAGAAAAACTAATATTTTATGTAAAAAATCATTCTTATAACAATATTTGAAAGCTTGCAATAATCCCATATCTATCGGTTGTATTAAAGACGTACAGTTCGACGGCAGAAAGATTACTTGAATGTTTTCTTTGTTCAAAACCGTGGCATTTGGATGTGCAGAACAATTATATAATATTAATAATATTTTAGAGGTACATACTTAGCAGACCTTTAGATGCATAATGAGATTGAACTTCTGGAATGAAATAGTTATGAAACCATTCCTCATATATTTCTTTTGTCATCCATGCTCGTTTGTTTGTGCGGTAAATAACAGGACTTACCGAAATACCTTTCAAACAGCAGGGACAAGCACTTTTTCTGATGATTAATAATTTTTGTTTGCTGATTCCTGCAGCATTGGCACATACTTAGACAGTTAGTCTTTCTTTCATATCTTTAACATCAATGGGATTTTTTTTTTTTTTTCATTTGCCACAGCTAATGTTTTCCTAGGTACATATCTCTAAAAAAGAGATGTTTCGTCAGCATTATAAATTAAATCATAAGAAAGCTGTTGATCCCATACCGTATTTGTGAGTTCATCGATAAAAACACTTTCTCACCACATATTTGAAGGTGGCGAATTCCATGTCGATTTTTTTATTTTTGCAGCCAACCAACTGACTATGTGTACAAAGTACTTATTTCCATTGCTTCGTGGAAAATTTTTGCTTGTTCGATAATAAGGGGACCAGTAATAGGTACGTTCTCACTTTGCTTTTGCCAAATTCACTCTATTAGAAATTTATCTAAATTCACATTATTAGCAGTTTGTAATGTTTTTATTTTATTCGAAATAGCAGGTAAATCGCTGTTGGCAAAAAATTTTGGAATTTTTTTCTTTTTGCTTTAAGATATCATAAATCATTGATTTTCCAACTGAATTACTTTCACAGAGATTATTAACAGATGGCCCTTGATCATATGTCATATGCCTTCAATATAGCAGCTTTATCTGCTATTGAAAGAAAAACATGTTTTCTCTTATTACTATTTTTAGCCATCTTAAGTTAAAGTAAAGAACAGAAAATTTCAAAATGTCGTTTGTAAATTAGGTCTCTAAAGACGATGCAAGTTATAGGTAGAAAATGGTAAAAAAGAGATCGCTTAAATAAAAACTGATTAATACAGCCATCTATCAGCAGAATAAAAATACAAAGATAATGGCAAATAAATTATAGCTTATTATTATTAATATTAGTTTAAATGCATTCCGGATTTTAGAATGCTTCTTTTTATTATTTCTAAATATATTATATGCTGGAAAATAAAATAAAGAACAAGAAAATTTCACAAAATCAAGCATTAAAATAAGTTTAAAGTTAAACTAAATAAGAAAAATTAGATCATTCATGGTAATTGAAAAGATTGTTTGGTGCTGCCATCTATCGTCAAGATAGAAAACCAAAAAGTAATGGTGAATATAAAATTGCAGTTAGCTTTTATGTGTTCTGGGATTTTGGAATATTCCAGATTTAAAATGTCTGGATTTTGGAGACTGTGCTGTATTAGGATTTTTAAACACTTTATTATGTTTATTGTATTTACGTTCGTTTCAAAATAATAAGTAAACTAGCAGGCTTTGCCCGCTTCGCTGGTCACTAAATTTAAAGGAAACTCTTTTCTATATAGCTTTATAAAAATAAAATAAAATAAATTACTGAAATTGTTCAAAAGCTCGATTCAGGTCCCTACTGCCTTCGGCAGCGATTTGGTCATCCACTGCAACTCGGGCGCTTGTCTCTATTACCTGCGACAATGGTTTACCAATGAGCTTCCATTTAGGTGCTTATTATATAACAGTTTCGAAATAGATAGTATCGAAAAAATTGGAGTTTCCCTTTTATATTTGAATCCCAGTTACATGTGAACAACACTATACGTGGTGCACATAATATTTGCTTTTACGTTATTTCTTATGTTTATTTTGTTTATCCAATCAACCATAAAATGACAGCAATTTCACGCCAAATATTACAATATGCTGTGACCGGCTACGTCTGTCGCATGAGACAAGTTTTTGTGTTTATATATAATTCATGGTTTGTAAACCTGATAGTACAGCCTTAATATAGTTCTCTTTGGCGACTTTTGAATTTTTGTCACCATTTTAGACTTTTAATCCATTGTAACAATAAGACTTAATCCCTTGTAACAATATGCTATGAGCGCTATTTCTGCCATATTTTAGACAACTGATCTTTTTATTTTTATATTTATTTCCCATAAAACATATTTTATTTTTATTTATTTAAATATTAATTTTAATTATTCAAATATTTCTGTTCGTCAGCGTGCAAGTGCAGTAACACACAGAGGCTCATTTGTTTGTATAATAATTTAGCTTAGTGATTATTATATATATAAATAAATAAATAAATAAATAGGTAAACATTATCGTGCTACACAACTTTATTATGTCGCTCCATTGACGGCTTTTGAATTTTTGTCGCCATATTAGCGATTGATTTTTTTTTTTTGTATGAAAAGGGGAAGATTGTTTTTTGCTAATAATTTTATCAGACTCTTTTTTTTTTATACATAAGAATCCTTCATATTCTGCTTATATTTTTAATGTTTTTTAGGTTCAAAATAGTGCTTGTTGAAATAAATTTCCTATGTTTAAAACTGCATTTTTTCTGTAAATTTTGTGTAAAAAATAAATCATTTATGTTTTTATATATTTGATGCGCTACTTAGATTAAAATGGCTGTTGCTATATTAAACTTCTTGTCGAAAAACGTTCGGTGTACTTCAACACCAAAATTCAAAAAATCGCCCAGCAGGATCTATTAATGAAACTGATAAAATAGAAATATGGTTCATAGAGTTTAAATAATCTATTTAAAAAAAAAAAAACTTTTAAAACCCAAATTCTTAATGTATCGTATCACATATATAGATATAGTAATAATATATAGATTGATCATTGGGGAGAAAAAAGGGATTCCTTTTCACTCGGGAAAAGATGGCGATTTTACCAAAATATGGCAGTCTTTCCCCGAGTGAATACACACGGGAGTACACAAGAATATTTTAGCAAATAAAATTCATGAATAATTTATTTACTAAAGGTAAATGAAAAACTCCAGATATACTTTCAAATTCAGTTTTCTTCTTTTCCTTTTTTTTTCAATATCACTTAATGGCTGATTAAAAAGCTTTTTTTTCGGCATCAAAATTCATTGCACGATAATATGGGGATGATAGATCTATATATATTATTATATCTATGATCACATAAATCTTTTCAAAGTTAGAATAAAACTTAATTTTGAAAAAAAAAAAAAAAAAAAAAAGGAGATGTAACTTTTTTGTTTATTAACCAAAAAAAAATGATGAAATTTAAAATGCAAGTTGGTCTTGTGGGGTACAGGCTGTATATTATATTTTTGTGTTCGTGAGAGAAAATTTAAAAGAATTTGAAAACTGCAATTTTTAATCCCACTTCAAAAACATGTGACCTAATGTGAAACAGATTTTTTATTTATTTTTTTTCTCCTAACGGTTTCCATACAATCTTCTGCTGTTGCCACCTAAAATTCATACTTTAGTTAATTTTAAAAAATCTAATTGTCCGATTGATAACTGTTTATAATGCATCGGATTCACAAGAATTTACCCTGTCATTTGGTATCTTATTTGTAATGATACGACTGATATTTCGAATTTATTTATTAATCTTTCCGATTTATTTTCCTCATTTTAAATAAATGTACAGTTTTTTTTAATTATTATTATTCTGTCGAAAAAAAAATTGGCAACAATTAAATTATGGATAAAATTTAAATGGCTTATTTATCAGAAATTAGAAGGTTATTATTTTCACATTTTAATTAATTAAGAAAAAACTAATCAAAAATTCGAAAATCTGACTTTGATGTGCACAATTGACCCTTTGGGGAGCACCTTTGTGTTAAATCTCGTGACTATCCGAGCTACCCTTTTTGAGACCGTTTTTAATATACAAATATTGCTCACTTAATAGTATAAGATAAACTAAATATGTAAAAAAAATAAAATAACTTAAAAAACAAAACAATGCATTGCCACTTTGTTTGAAGCATTCGCGACTAATTTGTTTGCCTGATGAAGGGTCGTGTTTTCTTTTGACCTGAAACAATTGTTGCAAGTTTCTTCTATTTTATTGTGTTTATTCAAAGTTTTTTACTTATTATTTGCTATTATTATTAGTTTGTTTCTGTGCTTACACATTACACTCTCAAAAATCCAAAATCCATAAAAATTAAATGTAACTTTTTTAATCATTTTATTAATATTTATAATCTATTATATTTGGTTATAAATTTTGTTGTTAGATAACAGCACTAATCAATTTTCTAAGTTTTTTACATGTGAGATTTATTTATTTATTTATTTTTGTGTGTGTGGGGGGGGGGGGGGGGGAGCAAAATTTTCTAGTTTATAATTTTATCTTTTTACATATAAAATTTATAGAAAAGGTAAAAACAGCAAGCATTTAAAAATCTAAAAATAATAAAAGTTAATTACTTTTTATACGCAATTTTTAATTTCTAAAAGAGTTTTCCTCCTATATTTTGTAAGTTTTAAGATATTTGACTCCTTTTTTACTTTCTCTTACCCATAAGGTAGAGAAAGTGTTGTTTTTAGGTCAAATTTTCGAAAGTGAGATTTTGTTATATTTACATGTTCTGAGGTCCCTTGAATATGAAAATCATGTTTTTAGCAAATGGTCTGTGTGTCTGTGTGTGTGTGTCTGTCTGTTATCAGCATATCTCAAAAACAAATTATGGCAGAAAGTTCAAACTTGGTATTCTAAATGTATATCATATAGGGATGCTACACTAAGCTTTTCGTTGAGATGAAGCAAATGGTTCATGTACAGGGACACTCAAAAGTATTCAAATACATTACGTTTATGGGGGAAATTGCAGGTAAGTAGAGTTTAACATCTATAGACTGCACTAAACCAAATGAAACGAATATATATTTTTCGTAATAGAGATAGTTAACTGGGAAATTTTTTTTTTGTGTATGTAGAAGCCTCACCTCCCCCCTGGGGGGGGGGGAAGTCCCCCCTCGAGGGGAGTAAATTTTCATGATGGGTATTTTTCAAAAGAGCTCGCCAATACCTTTAAAACGAATGGTTGAACCATCGATCTGTAATAATTTAAAAACAAAGTTATAAATTTTTTTTTACTTTTAACAAAAAAAAAAAATTTTTTTTTTTTTTTTTTTTTTTTTTTTTTTTAATACTGAGAATAAAATGGATTTTTTTTTTTTTTTGGTTATTTAGTGTTATACTACTTCTCTAATATGGAAATCATTTGCATTATCATAAAAGATAATTTTTTGTAAATAACAATTTTAATAAATTATTTTTTAAAAACAGAATTATTTTTTAATAACCGAATTAAATTCTATATAAAAGTAGGTGCATTAATGAAGAACTAATTATCATACAAAACTTTTCCGAAGCCTAATTTGAATTGTTTAACATAGGTTTACATAACATCGTTATCTTACCTCTTAACCTCTAATCTATATTTATAGTATTAAATTTCAGGGTAAGAGAAAGTCGTGTGAGTGACACACCAGATTATTTAACAAATAAATAGAAAATAGAAAAATTAGATTTGTAATTAAATATTTTTTGTAACAAATCTGTTGTCCACGTGTGTGATTTCGAAAGCATTTGATGATGAATTGAGGACAATCTTCACTATGATGCCATGCTGGCATGAATACTAGTGATTTTCAAGAATATAATACAGAAAGTAAACAAATCAGTATTTTTTTCAAAGAGAAATGCTGCATAATGACTCACTTTAATGACTCTTTTTATTCCTTGAACTGTGTTGTTTAATAAACATCTAACTTTTTCATCATCATTGATATAATCAGTATGCCGAATGCACATAAAAAGAATATAAGCTGGAAGACCTGGTAGTAAATTTGTAGCAATTTTGGGTTTCAAATCTGAAATAAACATATACAGTACATGAGATATGCAATTTATACAAAAATAAAAATAAAGTAAAACTAAAAAGACTGAGAAATTGTATCAAACACAGAAGGAACAAAAAAATTCATGATATAAGATGAACAACATATTTTTTTAAAATAAATATTCAAAGAATAGAAAATAGTTAATTAAAAGCATCATTTATAAACATTACATTTAAACAAAATGTTTTTATTCGATTTTTAATGTGAGCCTCACTGTGTAGTTCATAATTCTGAATGTCTCGCCATTTTCCTCCTACAGTTACTCTAAATAACTTCCTCCACTTTTAAAATATATCAACAATTTTTATTAAATGTTAATTTTATTAAACCATTGGCATTTTTCAATTTTACTAAATGACAAATATTTTCATTTTTTATGTCAGTTTAATGTACTGCTTAATATTTATTGATGTGTGTGTATTATTAATGTTCTTCGTGAAAATGTTCAGTAAACTTCAGCGCTAAAATTTAGAAAATTGCCCATGAGGATTTATAAATAAAACTAATAAATTTATGACTATAGAGTTTTGAGTAGTAAAGAAATGCTATGCAGTCAAATGTGACGTTTTATTTTTTTAAACATGACAGTAAAAATATAAAAAATCGTAGTTTTAAAAATAAAAAATCGTTTTAGAAGAACATATATTAGCATCATGAACTACATTAGTACTTTATCAATGTGTATAAAGTTTTTAAACAGATAATGACGTCAATTTTTGTGAGATGCATCATTTAACTTTTTATAATTTTTTAACGTTCACGTTTAATTAAATGTATTTATTTTTATGTTTATGTCGAAAGAAAATGAACTTGTAAGTTTTTTTAGCAACAATTAAATCATAGCGAATATTTAAACGGCTAACTTTAAAGCGATTAAGAGGTTATTATTTTCATATTTTAATTAATTAAAAGAAAACTAATCAAAAATTAAAAAATCGGGCTTCGAGGTATTGCATTGTCATTGTGTTCTGAGCTATTCTAAAAGTTTCAAATGTCTAGCTAGTCTGGAAGTTAGTTAAAAATTGATAGCAAGATTTGTACTAGATAAACAAACAAACAAGAAAGCGAGTTAATAAAAAGCATGGTAAAATACATTAAATTTAACATTTATTGTAAAAAAAATAAATAAATAAAATAAAATTTTGTCAACTTATTGTAATTCAATCGTTATTTTTATTTGCATCATTTTAATGACAACTCATACATTAAATATTTATCGTCTAGGAATATAGTTCAATTACTGAATATATGTAGACATTCTGAATATATAAGATTTTAATTGTAATGAAAATAGTTATTAATTATTATTAGCTTAAATTATTTTCAGATGAAAAAATAATTAAATTTTGCAGTATTTATTATTTAAAATTTTAATTACAAACACGTATGATGTGACTGAAAAAATATAATAAAAAAACATGGTTTAAGAGGAAAAAAAGAGGTTAAAGATGAGGTTTTTTTTGGGGGGGGGGTGGGGGCTAACCTTGTTTACCACCATGTTTGAATGTACCACTGAGAGAGAAAATTGAGGCTTTTGAATAGAGTGACAAAGAAATGGATTGAATAATTACTTACACATACAGGACTGTTTTGAAACAAACACACAATAAGACAGAAAAATGACGCTTAAAGAACACACACACACAAAATAAAAATATGTATTAAAAAAAAAAAAAAAAAGACGACCATCAAAGGGAAAAGATTTGATTATCTCTTTCTGTTATTATTTATTGCCACACATTTTCCACAGAGAAAAGATGGCAGTTTTAAAATGAGAAATATTCTCATATATTTCCTGGATAGAAGAGACATTACTTTGGAATGGTGATTTAAGTCAAAAAAGCAACTAATTTCTTTTCAAGAAAACTAGTTGCAATGAACTACAAATTTTTAGCATGACTTTTTAAACTGACAACTTCACTAATTAAAGTCCTAGAAATTCCATATCAAGCAAAACATGTTCCTTGGATTATTCTGCAAACGTTAATGTCTCTCATGACCTTGGGGACCCCTTCATTCATGAGAAAATAATGTCTTATACATAAAGATATACAAAATAAATACCACAGACAGATTTTTTTTTTTCTTTTTCTTTTTTTAAGAATAGAGAGATTTAAAAATTTATCTATTTATTTATTTATATGTTGAAATGACCAAGTAATAATAATAATAATAATAGATTCTAAGTACATGCATTTAAATTTTGCATAGCTATTACCTTTCAAAATGATTAAATGATTTACAATTTTTAAAGTATCACAGACAAATTTCCTGGATGCTAGAATTAAATGAGTTTTAAAGTAACAATTAAATATTTTTCTTGTCCTGATCTTTTGTAATATGAACTTGATACATTAAAATTGTTGAAGAGAAACAATAAAATAAGATATATGATTATTACTTTAACATTTTAAATAAAGAAATGTAAAATCAAAAAATTATATTGTTTTTATCCAAGTGGCAAATAATAATAATATTCTGTTTAAAAAAAAAAAAATAATAATAATAATAATAATAATAACAAATTTGCTAAAACTAATAAGTTTTTACTTTTAGTGTAAAACATGAACAATAACATACCATAAATAAGATTCTTAATAATAATAGGCTCATCTTCTTTCTTGTACTCAAACATGCCTAAATATTCTACTTCTTTATGTTTCACCAGAGGCATGTCATTAGGTTTCTCTTTTAATTCTAACTCGATTCCAGTATCACCACCTAAACCAATAACAAGTTATAATTAGACATTGTAACACATACTTTCTATGAATAATTACTTTTGTTAATTGTTTTTAAACTTGAAAAGAAAAAAGAAAAAAAGGGCATTATGATTGCCCGAAAAAGAATTCAAGAATAAATGCGAAATTTCTAATTTTTCTCTAAAAAAGAATTATTATATTCCAGTTGCATTATTTTTAGCTAAAGTCAATTGAACAGTTAGATAGAAATGTTACACAATAAAAATATGAAAGTTTTAATAATATACAATTCTGCAATATTTTTCAATTAAGCTTAATAACAGAAATCCTGAAGACTATTTGAATATAGAATGAATGGTGGGGGGGAGACTTATTAATGATATATCACATGACTATTATTGAAAATATTTGTTTACATCAATAAAAAGTGATGTTTGGGAAGTTCTTAATACATTATAAAGCAAATTAATCATTCAAAATAAGAAATTATTTTAAAAACAAAATAATTTAACTTGTCAGCAAAATTTTAAAAAATCTTGAATTCAGGAGTAGCCCCTGAAAAGTTTCACCCCAGTAATAAAGACATTTAACGGCCCTCTTCACTTACCGTCGCCGGAAGCCCGAGCCAATGTTATTCTATGGGGAAATTTTCTTTACAAATAACTTATTAACTAATACATATTTTTAAATTCTGTTTTCACATTCAGAAAATTCCCAACTGTTAAATTGACGGACCTTTTTTAAAAATGTATTTTTTTAATTTTTAATATTTTATTTTGAAATTGCAAAAGGAAAAAAATTCTCATATTGAAAATTCGTATTTTGCAGCTTCAAAATAAAATATAAAAGATTAAAAAAATATATTTTTTAAAAAGGTCTGTCAATTTAACTGCTGGGAATTTTCAGAATGGGAAAACAGAATTTAAAAATATGCATTAGTTAATAAGTTATTTGTAAAGAAAAATTTCCCATACAATAACATTAGCTTCGGCTTCTGGCGACGGTGAGTGAAGAGGGCCCTTAACTTGTCCTTATCAATCATAAGTCATACAAGAAGTTTATAAATAAGAAGAAAAGTATCAAAGAAGAAGAAAAGTATCATTCGAAGAAAAGTATCAAAGATATATAAAAAGTCATGATTAGGATATTTAATAGTACATTCTTCTTCTAAATTGTAAACCAGTTTTTAAAAAAAGTAATAAATAAACATGTAATAGATATGTCCCCAAATATTTCGTTGCTATTTAATGAAATTAGCATTTTTTTTCAAAGCTGAATCTTGTAATACTCAGTTTTGCAGCCAAATTTGAAAATACCAGATCATTTAACCACTTACTGACAAAAATTTACATCTAATCACAACTAATTGCTAAAATATGCTATTATTTTTCAGCCATTCAATAAAAATCATAGTTCTTAAAATGCTAATTCCCAAAATATGCAATTATTATGCAATCTATTATCGAAATATGCAATTATTTAGCTGCAAATCATTGAAAATTGCACTTTTTTAAAATCTGAATGCCAAATATTTAATTATTTCTCTACTACTTGTCAAAATTTGCACTTTTTCCCAAAGCTGAATCCTGAACTATGTAATAATTTTTGTAGCAGATTTCAGAAAAAGAGATTGTTTCACTGCTAATATTGAAATAATTTTTTATTTAATCAAAATTTATTTCTAAAATATATTATTTTGTTGCTAATCGATAAAATTCATGTTTTTTTTTTTTGTTTTTTTTTAAAGCTGATTTCTAAAATTCATGATATTTTTGTAACTAATAGCGCAACTGTCTAATCATTTTGCAATTAATTAACAAAAAATTGCACTTAATCACAATTGATTGCTGAAATAGGCTTTATTTCGATGCTAATTGATAAAATTCTTGCCAGTAAAAAATGGTCTGAGAGAAGAAAAGATGATTTTAATATACCTTTAAAAGATGATTTGTAATATACAAAATTTTGTGGCCAATTGCCAAAATACAAGATTATTTTATTGCTAGTTGTTAAAATTTATGTCATTGGAATTAATAGCTAAAATAGGTGTTATTTTGTTAAAAAATACATAATCAATTAGTCATAAATACGCAAAATTTTTGCTTTTTTGGTATATGATTGCTAAAATATGTCATATTTTTGGAGTTGATTTTGAAATATGTGATTTTCTTTTGTGATTTTTCATAAGAATCCAAGTCTGCCTATTTCTGTGAGAGGTCCATTTTTAGATTCGAAATTCTGCTCTGTAACAATTGAGTTGCACATTAAATTTCCTCAACAAAAGTAAAAAAAAAAAATTATATTTCTTTAATGGTAGACACTTTGTCTTTTAAAGCTCGGAATTTTCTGTAATTTTCTTTGCAATTTGCGTGAATACGAACTAAGACACCATTGAGAGTCTCCCACGCTTCTCTTAGACCTAGAGCCATCGCATAGTCAATCAGCCTTAATACCTACACCACAGCATCACTGTTTAAGAGCCCGCTTCACTCACCGCCATCAGAAGTCTAAGCTAATGTTATTCTATGGGAAATTTTTCTTTACAAATAACTTATTAACTAATACATATTTTTTAATTCTGTTTTCACATTCTGAAAATTCCCAGCTGTTAAATTGACGGACCTTTTTTAAAAAATTATTTTTTTAATTTTTTATATTTTATTTTGAAGCTGCAAAATACGAATTTTCAATATGTGAATATTTTTTCATTTTGCAATTTCAAAATAAAATATTAAAAATTCAAAAAATGCATTTTTAAAAAAGGTCCATCAATTTAACAATTGGGAATTTCCAGAATGCGAAAATAGAATTTAAAAATATGTATTAGGTAATAAGTTACTTGTAAAGAAACTTTCCCCATAGAATAACATTGGCTCGGGCTTCCAGCGACGGTAAGTGAAGAGGGCCGTTAAGTTCAATAGCTTTGATTCCAATATTTATTTCATCAAATAATTGACACAGATATTTATTTTTCAACAGAAAATTTTATTTTTTAAAGATTTTTTATTAAGATATCTGAATTACTGATACAGTTTAATGAAAATCAAAACACTGCATAGTTGTAGTTTTCAATTTCTTTCTTTCCCCCTCAAGAGACACTGAGACGATTTCATAGATAAGAAAAATAAAAAACTTTTTCATGTACAGTGGAGCACCGTTTATACGTTTTTCAAGGGACCGTTCCTAAAAAACGTATAACTGAAAAAAACGTACAACTGAAAATTCGTTTTAACATTAATTCTCAATAAAGTATCATATTAATAATAAAAGTCTAATCAATTTTCATGATTTCCTTTACATTTATTCGAATAAGATATATTTTAATTACATTTAAAATATTTTTAAAAGGTTGAATAAAAATTAAATAATAATTAAAAATATAGAAATTCAGAAATGTTTTTCAAGATTTCGATTTTAACCTTTAAAAACAAAGCCTTTTGTTCTCTAAATGAAGATGACATTTTTGCAAACGATTAAATGGAAGGAAAGAAAAAGAAAAATGTTTCTCCAACCATAATGTGAAATAAACACGATAATAAAATCTTCTATGGAAGTGAGTAGTAAAACTTCAAGTTTACAAAATGACTATAAAGTTGTGGGCTTTTTTCCTTTCATACCCCATTACTGAAATCAATTAAAAGAGAAAGTGGGAGGTTTCAAGTGGTCACTGGCTACTTGGCTTATCTCTGAAAATTTCTCTAACCCCTTTTCCCCCCAGGCTATCCATGCAAGTCGCACTTTGTTCTATAGCCGCACTTTGTTACCATAGTTCTAAGAAAAAATAATCGAAAAAAATAAGAATAAAACATAAAAAGCATTCATCTTTTTTTTTTTTTTTTTTTTTTAAATCCTGGAACGAAACTCAAACTTGGGATTCTACAAGGAGGGGAAAAAAACGTATAAATGAAATTAAGAATTTACTTGTGTCGTATAAACGAAATATTTTATCATTAGAATTCAATGGAATGATTTGGGACCGAAGTCGAAAAACGTATAAATGAGAAACGTATAAAAGGTGCTCCACTGTATTATGTTTCAAGAGGCAGTTGTCGGTTAAATGCAAAATCAAAAGTTGATAAGTAATGGATAATGCGGCGATTTCTATCTAGATGTGTGAAAACATGGGAAATATAGTAAGAGTTTTTGAAAAATAGAAGCTCTGCGGATCCTGATATTAATTTTACAAAAATACTCTGATTACTCTATCACTCAGATAAAAAATATGCAAGCAACATAAAATCTTTGCATTCAAAAATGTTCCATTATAGCTTGTATTATAGCTGTGTGTTTTCTTTTTGTAAAGGAATATAACAAAAATTATATTGATAGATATATCTACAGGTTAAATTTGATGTAATTTTTAAACAGCTTCTTTTTAAATACTTTAAAACAGTAAATTTACTCCTCCATCATAATATTTCCATAAACTTTTAATAATTCCTATTCTGAAGCACAACATTCACATAGTAATTGTAAGTTTCAGTTCATAAAAAATCTTCAAACTCCCAAGCCTCCTTACTTATTTATCTTTTAAACTCACATGATTATTTAATATGAAATAATACCAATTTCTTTCTTTTGAATAACTTTGTGTTTGTGTGTGTGTGTCCATAAATGTGTTTGATTGCTATCATTAAAATCTTTCAGACAATATTTTCATAGCAACTTAATATTTCAATAAGAAAATAATTAAATAAAAGTTAGAGCTGTGCTATTACAAGCAAAAGTTTGGTTTTTACAAAATCACGATGCTCAATTTATAGCTGCTAAATTGAGAAAATTTAGGAGAAAAGGTAATGAGTAAATGAAAAATAGAACACAGCCTGTAAATTAATTGCAAACTTTAAACAAAATTTTGGCAAAAAATGATGCTTCATGACATTTAAGTTTCCACAATTGTTTATATTGATACAATAATACTCTTTTGAGGAGGGAAAAAATGAGAAACTATCAAAAAGGAAACTCTGCAAAATAATTTAACAAATTAAAGTATACTAGTACCTGTAATGCCAATTCTAGCCATCTCCTCTGGAATATGAGTGAAAAGAAAAAAGTTTTAAGCATAAGAAGATTTGAAAATGGCAGAAGGAATTATTCAAAGGAATTAATAGGTATTATTAGCAGTTACATAATACACAAAGTCATGCACAATACAATAGGTATATATTTAAGCATGCACACACTTTAATATTTCATTTATTTTTCAAATTAATGAATTTGAAATTCAAAATTCAAAATAATTTTACTTTTATAGACTGACCTCAGAAGCATAAAGCAATGATTTTGCAAATCATTGATAACATTGATTGAAAGAAAATATTTTATATGAAGCTTACAAACTTTAAGTAAAATGTCATGGGGAAACACTAGCTATATAGTTCATGAAACTGTGACCTATAACACGTGTATAATTTTTTTTCTCAATTGAATGAGGCGTTTAGATGCTATCGCACTTTTAAGATTTTGGTCCCATAGGCCATAATGATAAAGAATTTTTCCTGGTGTCCCTGTAAAAAAACTATAAATGCTAGATTCACCAAAATTTATAGGGTTTGTACCATGGTGACTTACAGTATACGTACTAACTTTCAGCTTATTCGAACAAAGCGTTTAGACGCTAGCGTGTTCACTCACTCACACACACACACACACACACACACACACACATATCATCGTAAAAATAGTGAAAACGGACTCAGGGGACCTCGAAACATACAGAAACATACTTGCCAACCAATTTTAAGAAAAAAAGGGAAGATTTCTGTTGAAAAACCAGAAGATTTTATAAAAAAAGGGAAGATTTTTTCCCCCTATTTGACGTAATAAACAATACAGTTTTACAATTTTAATATTTAGAAGCAATCTATAAAAACGTTATACTATAGATTGATTATACTAAATATATAAAAGTTTTAAATGAAGTTATTCCTCTTCAACATATAAATATCTACAAAACAGAATCTGAAAGAAATTTATTTAACAATAGACAAAAAACTTAGTTAAGTTAAAGTATAACTAATTTTTTAAATAAATAGAATATGATTTTTGTGTATGTACATTAATCATACATATAAAAAAAGTAGCAGTAGCTAATTATCAGTTTCAAACGTGCATAAAACCAACTGAGTATTGATTTTCTTCAATTGATTTGGAAAAAATTTTCCTACCTGAAAAAATTCATTTTCCCCCCATATTTACACATTTGGTAGAAATATGACATACAAATATTTAATTGAGGAAAAATAAACAGATTCATTAAATTCAGCAATAAAGATCTAAAAATAATTACATACATGAGAAATATTGAGCACTTCCATTACTTTATTGTTTCTAGAATTGATCATTGATCACAATCTGGGGAAGGGGGGGGGTACAAAAATGATTACAGAGTAAGAAATATTAAACTCTTTCAACTCTACTTCTAAAATCTAAAGGGAGAAGTTTAATATTAATATTATCATTCATGTTGCAGGTGAATAAAGATTAGGAAACAAAAGACTTCTGCAGAACATTTGATTGCTGATCACTAGTTTGAGATAAATGAAAGGAGGGGGGGAGGGGCAAAAAATAATTACATCAGCAAGAAATATTTAACAATTCTATTTCTTTACATGTTCTAGAATCTCATAAAGCAAGTTTGAATTGAATATTGACATTTATGTTATGGATGGAAAAAGATTGGAAATCAGGAGTTTTCGTAGAACATTTGGGTTTTCTTTTTAAAACGAACGATATCCGCGATTGTTTTAAAAACGGAAGATTTCATCATCTGTCCGGAAGACCGGAAGATACGTTAAAAAACCGGAAGTCTTCCGGGAAAACCGGAAAAGTTGGCAAGTATGCAGAAACGTCGAAATCTCAAAATCGGATTTTTGACATGATTACAATACTTTCCTCACTATAGTGTTTGGAAAGTAAAAAAAAAAAACAGTCAACCTGACCTGTATCCAACCTGATGCAGGACTCTACTCTACGTTCCTAAACATCTCCTCAGCTGTTTTTTTCTTTTTCTTTTTTTAAACAAACCTCATATGATCATATGGTAAAGTACAACCAATTCCTTTCTCTCTCTTTTTTTTTATAAATAACTTTATATGTACTATCATAATATTTGAGAGTTCTTTAAAAGAAATTCTCATCTAAAGGGGGTGAGCACTTCTTCCGTTCTCTGATTTAAATAAATTCCCTTGAAAAATTCAAATTTTCCAAGTGACTACAAACCGTACATCATTTAAATAACAAAAACTTAGTACCTGTATCATAAAAAAAAAAAAAAAATGAAGTATATTAAAATTGTTCTATGATCACTTCAGAACTACTGCATGACTCATAAAACCAATGCATTGGGAATAAAAGCAATATACAGGACAGCTATTTTCTACTTACCATGAGAACTAAGAACTACAGATGCACGTTTAGATGCAGTTCCTACAATAAGAGGGAAAAGAGCAGAAAAGTGAAAAGCAGGAAAAGCAATACCAAGATCCCAAAGCAATTGTTAAATGTCAGTTTAGCATAAAAATGTAGGAAGCATTTTTTATATAAAGCCAAGTAAAAGTAACTGTTACATGATTAAAATCAAAGTAACAGAGGGGTGACTAAGATCAAAGCAAAAATTAGGTGACTAAGATAAAGTGACAAATAAAAGCATATACATAACACCAAAATTTAAAAAGTATTAAAGTAGTTTAAAAATAAGAAAGATGCATAAAAACTAAACTATGTATTTATAAAATGTATTTCTTCTAATAATTACAAAAAATACATTTCAATGCTTTGCATTTAAAGTATAATGGACTAATAAATAAATAAATAAATAAATAAAAATAATTGAAAATATGTAAATTCATGGCTTTAAAAATAATAATATGCTAATATTTTAGTCAGAGAAAGAATTTAAAAAGTATCAAATAAGGTAACTGTAGAAGCTAAGCCATAATACAAAATATAAAAGCTTTATTGGTTTTGTTCCCAGTCTATTATTTCTAGGATAAATTTTGAGAGTTTTAAATACATTTAAATATATTTGACGGTAAAAATAAATGTAAATCATGTGTTCATATGAAGATATTTACTACACTGGGAAAAATATTAACTATTATACTAATCAATTAAGCAGTTACTATTTGCATAGATACTATATTATAATAATAGTTTATGCTTAACAAAAACTGTACAAGTTACGTTAAAAATGTAAAACAAAAAATGCTAAAAAAATAGAAATTAAAATAATAATAATAATAAAACATTTGAATTATTGAATAATCTTACTGGATTTGTCAGCTCATAAAAAATTATATTTAAACTTTAAGATTTTCTTTCCTGTTAATAAAAGTAATGTTAACTAATAAAGAATAGTAAAGAACTTATTTTATTTATTTATTTATTTTTAAGTGAATAATTTTAACTGCAGAATTATAGCAATGAATGATATTTAAGCAGAAAAAAGTAATGAAAATTATACTTATCCAAAGAATGTAATACAACAAAATAAATAATACCACTTTAGGTTAAAAAAAAAAAAAAAAAAAAAACACTACATGCTTTTGATAATAATAATAATATTTTTCTATTTTTGAAAGAAGTCCATGCTTACATACTGCAAGATGCTTCTGATAAAATTCTTACCAGCATTTTTTATTTTTTTGGCATAAATTTTCAGCTGTTTCTTTAACTTTTTGATTTCTTCTCCCAACACATCAATCCTTTCTCTTAAGTCCTAAAACAAAACACATCAATTTAAGTATGATATATATGCATAAGTAAAATATGCATTTTTTTTTATTTTTTTTTATTAACAAATTTTAAGAATAAAAACTAATAGAAATAAATAGATCAAAAAGTACTGAAATTGGAACACATATTATTTTTAAAAATTCATAAAAATTATCCATATTTCTCCTCTTTTAAAGGCATAACTTTTCTTATTACAGCTAATTTTAAATGTTAGTAAAATCTACTTGTATATTGCCTTCATGACTAATTTTGGCTAAAGCTTTTCCTGTTTTGTTCAATCTCTTTTATTCTCTTTCCTGTAATTCTTACAGTTTCCCTTTTTACTGTCATCTTTTTTTAAATCAATTTTAAAAATTCCGGATGATTCCTTTGGATCTAAACTACCTCTATCTAATGATACTGTCATGCAAATGCATTTATTCACGTGCCCCCCCCCCCATTTTTTTTTTTTTTTTTTTTTTTAAGAGCCTTAAATATTTTAAAAGCTTTTAATTATGTAAAATACATATATTTAATTTCAGATCTTTTTTATCTTTTTCAATCTTAATAATTATTTAATCATAATAAAAAAATTTTTTATGAAAACACGACATTTTTATTCAAGAACAAGAAAAATAAGCTGAAATAGTCCAGAATTATGTTCTTCCCATTATTCATTACTTTATAATTTTAACTCACGATTATATTCACTCACACAAATGATCCTTTTTCTGATTTAAATATAGATAATCTTTTTCTGAATTCACTAGTTTTAAATTTATGCAAGTCGTATTTCTAAAATTGATGTATATAATTTAATCTAGATGCTCTTTGTTCCTTACTTATTACATCATTCACCTGTAATTAATTTAACAGTTCAAAAATTTCTGTTATTATTCAGAAAACAAGGGATTGGCTTGTGCCAATAATTGAAATCATGTGTGGCATTTTTCAAGTCAGATTGTGTTGAACTTTGAACATAAGAATTCGGATTTTCTCTGCTCTCCCTTTCTAAAACATATGTTGGTCATATCTTTTATTCACAACCAATCTCACTTTTAGTTGATCTTTGCTATCTTTCAACTATCAAATGCTCCTGGGGTATTTGTTGCTCTATTGTATTGCACAGGCTTCATATCTGGCCATACTTGCTTTTCATGAAGAATATGTTAGTTTTTCATTAATTTCTTTGTTAGAAATTCTTATCTTTTCTGATTTCCTTCCTTCAAAAGTAAACTTCATTTTTTTTTTTATATATATATAATTATTTTAATCCATTATGGCTGTTCTATTAGTTTTGTCTATCACTATATGTACAATCTTATTATTATGTTTAAAATCTTTCAATGCTTTTTGTATACTGTGAAGGTCTCTTTTTTTTAGATAAGGAGGGGTGTTATTTTTCTTTTAAAAAAGTGCAGGCAGAACATAGTAACCTTCCAAAACTGTCTGAGGAAAATTCTGTAATTTAGATTACCTTATAAAAATTAAGGAAAAATACTTACCACATTTTCTCCAGTCAGCCTGTTTACTTCATGCTGAAGAATAGCTTCTGTTTGACCTTGAGGAGTTTTCTTCAAATTCTATAAATTATACAAATATTTAGTCAGTTATTCAATACCTTAAAAATAATCAAAATCAGACACATGCAGGCTAGATATAATAAAGATAAAATAAAACAAATATTAATAATTATTGTTATTGAATTTAGTTTACTATGTTATTCATTTACTTATTTCTGCATTTTACAAATTATTTTTCTTCCTCTATTTGCATGCAAGAAAAAAAAATTAAATACTTATTATTATTATTATTATTCATATTGCACAGAAATAATTATTTTGCATTTACCATCATAATTTTAAATTAGTATTAATGCATATTTATACATTGCCCCCAAAAAGTTAAGGGACAACCTATTCTCTCATTTTCTTCTTTTGCACTGTAAAAAAAAATAAATAAAATAAAAAAATTATTATTGAGCTTATGGCATTGGGTTGTGAAAATTAATGGATGAATTGGCTGTGTGTACATATTTGTATTGCATTGTGTTGAATGGACATAACTGCAATGTGGCAAAATTTTCATAAATTTAAGAAAAATTATATTTTTACAAATTTAATTTAAATGCTGTTTTAGCAATATAAATTATTGTTGAAACTTAGTTAGATTCATTCATTTAGAGAGAAAATATATTTATTCTAATAATCTTTATCTTCATGGTCATCAAGCTAAAAAAATAAAATATAAAAATGCTTACCTTCAGTCAATAAGAAATAGAAAAGAAGACAAGATAAATGATGACTCATCAATTGAAGAACATTTTTATTAAGAAATCTTGATTAATTAAATAAATAAATAAGGTGTGAAAGCGCCGGCACAAGAAAAAACAATAACATTCAAATGAACAAAATTATAAATACCTAAGAAATTTATTCCACACATTTCAAATAACATACATTCTTCCAATATAATTGTTTCCACAAATTTTTTAAACTTATTCAATATAATTAATTTAGATTGGTTCACTTCAGCGATATACCGTTTAGATTTTTTTTTTTTTTTTTTTTCAATGAACATGGAATTTTAGCATGAGATTCTTTCATGTTGAATTTGCATTATGAATCTTATTGGCGATTTGTTGGTTATTTTCCCAAAAGCACTTATGTGGATCATATGCCGTTTCACAATTATATATTTTCATGAATACTTCCATCGTAGTGGAGGAACTGTTGCATTTTAATATTTTGCTGAAGACACAATTGAAGAAAGTAGGAAAAATCTTGGATAAATAATCATGCCAAATTCACATCACTTGAGCTGGCAAGGTTTACAATGAAAACAAGACTATTTTCTCATGCATTCAATAAGTCAATGGTGCAATTTTCCATACACTTCTTTTTTAATAGTATTCAGAAATCATCGACTTTTGATGTTGAAGAATATAGATCCACACACACAAACTTAGATGAATTAGCATCTCTTGATGCTTACTTAATAGTATGGAATCAATTTAAGCAGGGGATAGCAGAACTAGAAATTTTGTTAGAAATTTCTTGGTTATGACATCTTCGATTCTTTTCTATTATTCAAAATCATAAAAAGCCCCCTATGAACTCTAACCTCGTCAACAGTTCACTGTAAGAGCGGAGCCATTCAGCGGATCGAGAATCGCAGGTGCTGTTGCTTGTTCAATCTTCCTTCCTAGTCTAGTCCAGCATTCTTCCCAAAGTCAACCGTGTTGGAAGCCGAAGTACTGGTGAATTAGTGCGTTCGTAAATAGCTCACTTCAAATGATTTTAATTGAAGTTGCTTATATAAATAAAAGTTAATTAAACTTAATAAAAATGAATTATCTTTACTCAAAGATTATTTATTTTCAATTTATTAAATCTGGTCAGGCAGGAGTTTGAATTCTCGAAAGAAAATTCTCGGATATGATGACGTCATAGTGTCAGTTAAGGAAGAAATGAAGTATTTTGAAAATACAAAATATCAAAGATAAATATTTTTCAGATATTATTGGGAATCCAGAATATTTTAAAACGAACATCTCATCTAATTATCATGTTCATATGAATTTTTTTTAAGTTATTCACACACGAAATAATAAAGAAAAAACAGAATGCGTGTGAATCTTCATTTATCTGTAATGCATCCTTAGCATCATTTCTCATTTAATTTTTTTTCTAAGATTTAAAGAGAGAGAAAAAAAAAATCACTTACCTGAAGCTTACTTTTGAGAAAATTTGAATTAATATCAGTTTTAAAATTACTATTTATGGTAAAGTTACATAAAATTCAATTTCAATTAATGATTTGATAAGAAATATGCCATCCACATTTTATATTCATATATACATTTGCTTCAAAATTATGCACAAAAGAAGAAATCAAGAAAACAGGTTGTACCTTAACTTTTGAAGGCCAGTGTATATAGAGAAGCAATAAGTGGGTGAAAAAAAAAAAAAAAAATATGAGAGGGGAAAAAATAAATAAAAGTAAAACAAGAGTTTGGTAGTCCAATAACAGTAGTGGATACAACTATCTAATTATAAAATTTGTTTTCAAACTGATAAAGTTTAAATATACTAAAACCAATGTAACATTTAAAATGAGATAAAGAATACAAAAATTTAAAACTTTACATTAAAATACACGACAGACATTTCGGCTGGAACACTAGCCCTCCTCTGTGTCAAACATACAAGCACAACATTTACAAAAATTCATAATACATCATAACAAGATTATATATTCGGGAGGAATAGCTTTAGCCTCGTTCAAGGCAGAATGCTGCAATGTTACATTGGTTTTAATATATTAATGAGACATATAAATTATGTTTAATTTTTTTAAATATACTGTTAATTTAAACAACCTGACTAAGTAATTTCTGCTGCCTTTCATTATCTTCTTGAAGTTTTTGCAATTCATGTCTCAACTCCTGTTCAGTCTTTTTTGCATTGGATTTTTCTGCCTGAATTTCAGCTTCAAGTTGCCTGAAATAAATAATGAAATAAATTTATGATGATAATTTATGAAATAAATTTAGCATTATTAAACCACAATGATTTATTGTAGTAAAAAAAACTAGTATGTTGTGGCCACCACAAGACTTTCTTCTATATTTTCCTATACATATTCAATCAGTAACAATAAAAAAAAAAAAAAAAAAAAAAAATTTTTTTTCCTTTTTTTTTTTTTTTGTGAAAATTAATACATATTCAATCACTAACAATAATAAAAAAAAAAAAAAAAAAAGTCGAATTTTTTTTCTTTTTTTTTTTTTTTTTTTTGGTTAAAAGTAAAAAAATCGATAACTTTGTTTTAAATTATCACAGATTTATGGTTCAACCATTCGTTTTAAAGGTATTGACGAGATCTTTCGAATGATACCCATCTTCAAACTTTAACCCCCCCGGGGGGGTACTTCCCCCCCAGGGGGGGAACCGATGCCCCCCCATGCACAAATTTTTTTTCCTAGTTAACTACTACTATCATCAATAATTCAAATTAATTTTACAATCACAAGTTTAAAATAACTCTCATTATGCCCATTTATACGGAATTTTGTCCTATGGTGCCATGTTAAAAATTTGCATAAAATGCGATTACAGCGCCACCTGTTGAGCTATTGATCCCCAAATCTAATGGGCACCAGTTCATGTTAGGGTGCAACTAAATACCAAGTTTGGTTAAATTTCATTCATATGTTCGTGAGATACAGCGTCCACAAAAAAATGATACAGACAGACAGACACACAGACAGACAGACTGACAGACAGACAGACACACAGACAGACATTTTCTAAAAACTATCAATTCGTGTTCAGGACATCCCAAAACGTGTAGATCCGTCAAAAAACGGAGGTCGAAAATTTTCGCGAATCCAATACTTTCTCTATATTACATATAGAAGAAAGTAAAAAGATATTGAATAATAAAGAAGGTAAACTGAAAGAAAAAAGAAGAAAAACATACAATAATTGTTTCAAGTTGAAATAATTAAGCAGGATCTTCATCAGGCAACAAAGTAAGAAGTGCAGAATAAAAGCAACAATGCTAGAATTGATTCTTTTTAGCCACTTGTTTATCATTTTTAAGTAAGGATATATTCCTTAATAACATCAATTATCTGTTTGATACTTACCTATTATCTAGTCGACCATAAAATAACAACTATTTCACATCAAAAGCAACAGAAAGCTACAATCACAATGGCAACACTATGGCATAACTAAGTTTGTAGTAGTTGTATATACTTCCTAATTTAAATACTTTATTTTTATTTATTCATTTATTTATATATTGATTTCAATTAATGAAATTTTTTAATATATATAATTATTTTGTCTGCAAATTAATGCAGATATATATTTTATTTAAAATTTAATTGTGTTTCTGATTAAAATAACAAAGCTTTAACTATTGTGTCATTTAAATTTCATTATCAACTACATTTCGCAGCCTTTTGGTTAGGATTTGGCAAAAATGGTCAACTAGATAATAAATAAGTGCCATCTTGGTGATTCATACTTTAAGGAAATAAAAATCATATTTTTTTTTATATATATATATTTTAGATAAAGTGGAGTGTAAGGTTGATTGTTATACCAACTATGTGAGAAATGCCAGAGCCGGGAATGAAACATGGGCTCTCTGTTAAATGTGTGGTTGCTCTACCACTAAGCTACCCTTGGCTGACAACCAGCTCAATATTTCCCACATAATACCCATTGGCAAGGTCATCATGTTTGCAAACACAGACATAACAGGTGAGAATATTACTCGTAGCAGAACTCCAATAGACCATGAAATTTCAATTTACGAATTTTATTTAATAATTCATCAACCATGGAAATTCATTTTAGGTAAAGTGGAGTGTAAGGTTGATTTTGATACCAACTATGATTCTTGGCTCTGGCATTTTTCACATATTTGGTATAAAAATCAACCTTACACTTCACTTTATCTAAAGAGAATTTTCACGGTTGATGAATTATTGAATAAAATTCCTAAAAATCATACTTGTCAATAAAAATTGAAAATTTTTATTGGCAACTATAATTTGTCAAGTATTTGTTGATATAAATTTTTATTGACAAGTTTTATTTGTAAAAAAATTATCTGCTATATTTTGATTTGTTTCTAACTTTTTTTTTTTTTTTTTTTAATTGCTTCAAGATTGATAGACGGCTAGACTAAGGATTCTCATACTTTTAAACACTGCGACCCACTTGTTGGAAACTGAATTTATAGTAACCTATATCCTCAACTCATTGAATTTCACAAAGATACTTTTAGCTGATATTGATGAATGAAAAAGTTGTCAACATTTTCAATACTTACAGCTTTCATCTGCAAAACTTGAGATGCTGATTTTTCAAATCAAGATACTTTGTCTCACTATGTAATTTAATACCATATAATTTACTGAATGCATGCTTTCATTTGCAAGTACTTCAATGTGCTAGCAGTTTAAGATTATCTTCACCTTTATTCCGTGAAAACCTTAAAGTAATCAGAATTGTGCTTTCTTATAAACTCTCTCCATTTAGGATTTTTTAAATTAGAGCTTGATGATTTGCTTTCATTTTCATCAGCATCTTCTTTACTTTCATAATACTTAATACATATTTATTGTATACAGAATAAAAATACGATATATCAAGTGCAAAAGCCAGTTTATTATGTACATCACATGCACATTAAAGAAACACACATTTTATTGCTTGTCTTTTGACATGAGTCATTTCTTTGCGTCTTGAGTTTGTCATGCTACCACCATGTTGCTCTGTAAAGACTTAAAGTCAATATAAATGTGAACTGTAAAAATGTACATATCCATTTAATATTTTAATATAGCATAAAGATCTGTACTGACCTGGCATGGTCCACTGAAAATCTCGACAGTCCTCTTTTTTATACACTTTGCTCACAATGTCTGTCTTTCCCCACCATAGATGTAGTGGGAGAGATTTTCTTCTAAGCACAAAATTTTTAGAACATGAACATAGCACAAGATGAAGGTAATTAAGAACTGTCTTACGTGGATTCTAAATTATGATGGAAACTAGTTTCGCATAAAAAAATATTTTTGGTTTCAGTTCTGATTCTTATTAACAAGCTCTTTTTATTATTATTATTATTATTATTTATTTATAAACTAGGGGGCTCTGCCCCCTGCTCGCTCCGCTCACCAACCCCCGAGGAAAGCTTCGAATCCCCCCGACTCGCTTCGCTCATTAATCCCTGCGGGATTCTATATGACTATTCGCAACTTTTCCTTTCATTGAATTGGAATATTAATAATACATGACACAAGAGAAAAGTTGAACAATATTATAGAAATCAACCATATTTGGTATCGCATTGAAATACACAATATTTACTTTTATATTGTTTACAATATGTAAAAAATCTGTTATAACGTTCGACAATTTAATAACAATTTGCCATTATTTTGACAGAAAACATATGCTAGACAGCTAGACACACAAAATAAACAACCATAGCACTAATTTTTTAGAACAGAGAGAAATTCTTAACATCTAAACCATTTAGCGTTACAGCTTTAGTATATGGTCGACTTGTTAAATTTTTGTCACTGTTTGATGATGAATTTTTTGGGTGTTATTGCCTGATTAAAGATATTACGAAGTTATTTTTTGTAATGCTTATATATTTTCTATTGAATTCTTTTAGTTAATTTAGGACAATATGTAATACTATGCATTTATTTCCAATGTACAGCAAAGTTTAAAATGGTGCTTCCAACAGTAAAGATGCAACTTTTTAAAGTGCATTTTTTCTAGAATATGATTTAGTCAGGTTGAAAATAAATATCTTATGTGATTATTGCAATTATTTTAAACATTTCATTAGTAGTAGTAGTACAACAGGACAATTTCTTTCAGATAGCGATTTTGCATTGTCGCCACTTATTGAATTACTTTGAATTTGCCAAGATGCCTACCAATATCTGATTTTACTATTTAATGTCTTAAAATATATTAAATACTAAGCTTAAAACTGAAAAAAAAAAAAAAAAAAAAAAAAAAAAAATCACATTTTTCTAAACCTACTGATAAGTGAAAAATTCATTCTTGATTGTATTGTAAAAACAAATTGCCGGTTTGAAGCATTCGAGATAGACCATCACCATTCATAAATTGGATGGCTTTTGAATATTTGTTGACAATATTTTCTGAATAAGTATTGGTGATAGCTCCTGAATACTTGTTGGCGATATCTTCTGAATAATTATTATTGTTGGGGATATCTACTGGATATATATTGATCATGACATCTTAATAGTTGTTGGCGATATCTCTTGAACTTGTGTTGATGATGGTTCTGAATATTTGTTGGCTACATCTTCTGATTACACCTTGATTTTTTTACATATATATTATGTAATGTTAAATTTAGAAAATAAAAAATGAGCGTGGAGAATGAAATATAATGATTACTGGATAATTTAATTTAATTCATAGAGACATCAATGGTACAGGAAAAACTACTTCAACCATTTTCTTTCTAATAATGAACAAAATGAAAAATGGATAATATTTTACCTGGAGATATTGTCTACATTTAGACCAAATAAAAAATGTTCTTTTTTTCCCCTCTTCAATTAACTTAAAAAATATTTAAAATAAAATTGAAAAAAATCTGCTAAAGCAATGGTACAGTTTAACCTCTTGGCGAAACTTTAAATTTGGCACCGAAGTAGATTAGACGTTTCTCGCGAAAATCTTGACATGCATTATTGCGATAAATGAAAAATTTAAAATCAGCCAGTGAGGTCCTGTATTAGCTGTAACTAAAATATTTTAGCAATGCAGTTACTACATTCCTTTACATGGAAAAATAAACAAAAAAAAAAAATGTCCTATTGTATTAAATTCTGTTTTTTGCAATGTTTTATATCAATGCTTAAAAAACAAAATAGGTTGCGGATTTTATTATTATTATCATTACTACTGCACCATTTTATAATTTATCTCTATATTTAAGGCATGGCTAGAGTTAAAATTGCTATTGTGGTTGCGTAAATGAATTCCTTGGCAAAAAACGTATGAGCTTCTTCATTTCTAAATTTTAAAAATCGCGAAATTGGTCATAGTAAAGATCTATCCTTTTAAATATGTTTTGAGTTAAAAAACTAAATCTTTATATAAACTAATATAAATTTTTATCTCGTAAATTTCATTTTAAAAATTTCTGTGCTTAACCTCTAACTCTATACCAATAGTTGTTTAACATAATCATGTATTCATTACTAAATCTTTTTCGCCTAACGTTAAAATAAAAACTAATAATATAAACTAAACTACAATTGTATGAACTTAACTAATATAACATAATAATATAAACTAATAATATAAACTAAAATAAAAATAAAAACTAATATTTGTTTCATCTTTATTAAATTTTTGCTTAATATTTTAAAAATATCGGTTATTTATAAATGTTTTGCTATTCTAAATAATTTTTTTCTTCTCTCGAGCATCTCAAAGATGCCAGTTATTCAATTTTTCTTATTTACATCCTTGATCACATTTTAATTTTCCTGAGGAAAGTGACGTCAGAGACACAGAAAAAAACATCATAAGAGAAACTTTTTCTCCGGTGGCAAATAGAGTACCTGAGTACCTGTATGAACCCGACGTTTTTAGCTAATAACTTCGTTAATAAAAATGGTAGAAATTTCTAAGCAGCTGAAATGCCTTCCTTGAAGCAGTCGGAATACACTGATATATCTCGTGACGCAGAGAACCCTGCCCTCCACGAGAAGTTGCTGTCGCAGATAAAAAAAATTGACGCCAGGGACAGTTACTTTTTTTTAATATATAGGGAAAAAATAAATAAAATAACCTGCTTGTTTTTTTAGAAAATAAGAAGTTAGGTGCAAAGTTGTAGCCAGAAAAAAAAAAAAAAAAAAAATTGGAGCAGGTTCAAACTTTTTTACGTGATGTTGAATGTTAAAAATGCCAGAAAGGCAACTTGCCTTTTGTTTTCCCAATTCTTTTATTGCCTTTTGTTTTCCCAATTCTTTTACTTTTCATCATGTTTTAAATTCATTTTTCACTACCACTGAGGAAGGAATGCTTGGAAGTTCTGAAGTGCAGTCGGCACAGTGGAAGGAGGGCCCCCCCTTCCGAAAAGAGCTCTTCTGCCATGTACGGAGTAATATTTAAAGGTATCTAAAGTTTATAAGAAGTTAACAATTTTTCTTCATTTGTGCTTTTTAAATCTTTTTTTACTTTTCTTTGAATATCCCAGCATAAAGTATCTCCCTTTATCTTTAATCTATATGTTGAATTGCAGCTCTTCAGGTGAAAACTAGTATGTTGTGGCCACCACAAAACTTTCTTCTATATTTTCCTATACAACAAAGTCACTCAGTAACAATATTAAAAAAAAAAAAAAAAAAAATTAGCTTTTTTTTTCATTAAAAGTAAAAAAAAATCGATAATGATGAGACCTTTTGAAACATACCCACCTTGAAAATTTACTCCCCCCCCCCCCTCTAGGGGGTACTTCCTCAACAAGGGGAGAACCGATGCCCCCACATGCACAAATTTTTTTTTCTAGTTAACTACTACTATTATCAGTAATTCATATTAATTTTACAATCACGAGTTTAAAATAACTCTCATTATGCACATTTATACGAAATTTTGTCCTATACTACCATGTTAAAAGTTTACAAAAAATGTGATCACAGCGCCACCTGTTGAGCGATTGATCCCCAAATCTAATCAGCACCAGTTTATGTCAGGGTGCAACTAAATACCAAATCTGGTTAAATTTCATTCATTGGTTCATGAGCTACAGTGTCCACAAAAATCGGGATACACACAGACAGACATTTTCTAAAAACTATCAATTCATGTTCAGGACATCCCAAAACGTGTAAATCCATCAAAAAACGGAGGTCAAAAATTTTCACGAATCCAATACTTTCTCTATATTACCTAAAGAAAGTAAAAAACTAGGCACAACAGTACCATCAGAGCAGCAAGTGCACTTGTGTCTACTAAGAAAATTAAAGTGACTTCTGCATGGCTTCCTCTGAAACATTATTTGTTAAATTTCATAGTAGTACTATTATCTACTGACCAAAAAAGAAACTAAAATTTAAAAATTAATGAAAAAAAAAAAAAGTTAAAAACTGTTAAAATGTTTCGTTTCAGTACGAAACCAATAAACATTAAAGGTTAATGTTAATATGTGCACTTCTTCTGGTCCAAGGTGTCTGTTATAAAGAAGATCTAGTGCATCTACATTTTCCAAGAACAAGAATATGCAATCAAGTTTCTAAATAATGCAATGGACTCTTCCCAGTTTCGTCTGCTCAACCATGTGATAGAAGAAAACGAATAATCGAATTCAATTAAATATTGTTCTTAAGAACAAAAATGTTAATATTTAATATAAAATAAAATAAAAGTAATATTGTGCATTTGTAAACAGTAGAATAGTTGTATTTGTAAATTTAAGAATTTTTTAAAAACACTTCATGTGTTTATTTATTTTCAACTGTAAGAATCGATTTTTGTATGTTTTAGTGTAACTGTTACATTAACTGATCTAGCAATAAATAATAGCTTGTTCTTGTGGAATGTTTATGGATTATAATTTCACATTTTAAAATGTTTTCATTTAATTTAATTGCATAAAATTGTTACAACAAGTTAATTAACTTAGTTACTGGTCTAAATGGATTTACGCCGTACGATATTGCACTGGCGCTGATTTAAGTACCAAAAATCATAGTATTTAACATATTCTCCAAGAATATCAATAACAAATATAAACTAAATGATGATTGTAAATGTATACAGCAAACAAAAGATGAACAATGATATAAAATGGATTAAAAATGATGATGTATAAAAAAAATAACACAGATTAAACACGATTGATCAAAAATAAGAATAGAAAATACATTATTTCAGCAATCGCTATAGATAAACAAGACTTTGTCTGCTATTTGTTTTTCCTCTATCATGTGACCTCTGATGTCAGGTGGGAAGAGCCCATAAGGATTTTGTCTAAAAATAGAGTTTCGTTAAGTATTTAACATAAAAAAGCTGAAATACCTTATAAGAGTTTTCTGAGTTTCATATGCCATAAGCAACTCTCCATCTTCATTAATGAGTTCGGTCTGAGATGAGTAAGATGCAGGATTAATTGGCCTATTTCCATCAGCAAGAATAGTCCTCAATTGCATGCATTCCTCCCTACGCCTTTCTAATTCTTCCTGCATGGCTTCAAATTGGTCTATAAAGAAAATTATTGTAAAATAAAAAACTTATGTATTTATATCAGGGCCCGAAATTTCAACTCAGATTACACTCGCCGAAAAAAAGTTTTACTCGCCACAAAATAGGGTCGTCATTTTTTTTTCTTTCTCTTTTATACATTTTGGGTTTTTTTTATTTTTCCTAACAACTCAAAATTCTTTTACAAATATGCCTAAAATTATATATATTAAAAGTGTGTCCTCTATCATCATGTCTTATAATCAGCGCTGGTCAACCTGCCGTGGTGAACACGCAGTGGTACGCCGTGAAAGGTTCTGCGGCCCGCGACAGAATTTAGGGAATTTCTAGTATGACATCTTCGGTTAAAATATCTATAATTAATAAATTGCTTCTGACTTTTTTAATGAAAATACGGATTAAGCTAGCTAAATAAACAATATTGCGCTTATTGATGTTAATAAAATATTATCATATCAATAATTGATTCTTACTATTATACTTATGAATATATAAACATAAGTTTTTGACTGATTTATAGTTATTTTATAAATAAAAATATTTAATATGCATATTTTCTGTTTTAAATGCTCACGAGGCCGCCGGAAAAAGAATTACTATATGTATATGGTTAATGCATTTACACCTTCCAGCCCGCTTGTGTAATTTCCGATGCGGCCCGCCAAAAAATTTGGGTTAGACAGGCTTACTCATAATCATTTATAATTAAAAATCATTATAATATATTGTTTTTGAGATTTGAAAATGTTTAAAATATCTAATAACATAAACGCAAAGAGTCATTAAAGAAAAAAAAAAAACTCTTAAGAAACAATATCCTAATAAATCTTTTTATTGTGAAATATTAAGCTTCATTATTTACCTATTATTTATTTATTTATTTTTTTTTTTTTTTTATAAGAAATGTCTTTTTCGTCTGTTTTATTTTTGTAATCAGACGAAATGTCGATGTGTATAACTTGTTCGTTGTAGTCATTTGAAATAGCCATTTGGGGTTAATTTTTTCAATAAAATCGTTGCTTTAGAAGCGCAAATCCTTGTCGTTTCAGTAAAAAACTAGAAAATGTGAAATGTTTTTCGATTATTATTCAACAAAAGAAACATAGTCAGTATCTTTAAAAGAGCTCAGGCTCATTTTCATGCGCCAATATCGCATATGCAAACTTTCGCATTTTTCTTTTCTCGGACAGTGAGGCTCTCTGCTCGTCTATTCTCAATCTGCTTGGAGAAATCACAGTGCCAGAAACGAAACTGCCGAAGAGATTAAAACTTTTATATGCATGCACTAAGCATTTTTCCTTTCTCAGGCTGGGACGATCGTCGGACAGCGCTCACACAGACTCGGCACTCCAAGAAGAGAAAAAGGAGAGGTTAAATATGAAGTTATAAGATGGCAAGATTTTGCCATATTTAAATCTATAAAAAGAATGTTTTCTGTCACCATATCGTGTAAGAATTCTATTTATAACTAGACCAAATTTTTACTCGCCAAAGCAAAAATTTTACTCGCCAATGGCGAGCTGGCGAGCGGAAATTTCGCGCCCTGATTTATATTATAATACAGTAAAACACCATTTTTACGTCTTTTACATTTATACGGCTTTTTAGTGAAGTCCTGATTCATATCTATTCATTTGACAGGGTTGCCACTCAAATAGCAGAATGAAATTATCTGACTTTTTCAGGTTTTCCAGACATGTTCTAAGAAAATTCCAATCTAGCCATATATTATGCATTGGTTGTATTGAGGGCAAAATAATTATGGTACGACTTGAAAACACAAAAGTTACATATTACTTTCACCTAACGACAGATTGCCTTCCATGCAGGGGTCTTTCTAAGAGGTCTTATTTTTTAAAAAAATGGCAAAAGCTAAGAAAAAAAACAAGAAAAATGACTCTACGTTGCACGTTGGAGGAAAAATTAATTTTTTTTGGAAATCGTTATATGAAATTCCCTAACTTTTCCAGATTCTGGCTAAAATATTCAAATTCCCTGACTTTTCCATGACTTTCATGGTCAATTTTCAAATTCCCTTATTATTCCAGGTTCTCCCAGGTAGTATGGTAACCCTGGTTTGAATACAAAAATTCTTTACTTATACCGCATTCAACATGGGTTATATATAATTTTTTCAAAAATCTCAAAATTTCTTGACTGTCATTATTCGGTTCTATTATATTATCGTCTGTTATAATTAAGGGGGACTTTTCTTAGAAAGCATCTCAAATAAAGGAATGCAGGAGGCATCTGCATAAAAAGTACTGACCCTTCAGTTCTTCTCTCATATGTAATATTTTACAATTTCACTATTGAAAGGAGGTAAAAAGATTGGAAGAGTATGACACATTCTATACACAGAACAACAGTTTTGCTTAAAAATGGCAATATATAATGTTGTCACTTTTTTTTTTTAAATAGCAGAAGTTCTAAGTTGTCATTTAATAAAGAAAAGACTAAAAATATTGTAGTATTTTAAACTTGTGTTGATATTTTTTTATGTATTCCCCTTTTACCCCATATAACCTGCTTTACCTCAAGGAGGAATTTGCACACATGGGGGATTTGAACAAAATCCTATTTTTCTAGTAATTTTAGGCCCATAAATTGCAAAAAGTTTGTTAAAAATGCAAAAAAAATTCTCATTAATTAAAAAAATAACTTTAAAATTAACCAAAAATCACGTGACTTCAAAACGCTGCCTGATGTTACACTTTATGATGCTTCAATGTTTACATTTTTTTAGCCTGATTAGTAAGCAGCAATTCATTTTAACTTTCGTAATTATCAATTGTTTATGTGATTACTGAGCATTTCTTTTTCATCTTATAATCATTTAATATCATTATCATCATTTTCCATTATTATTATTTTTAATTGTTTTCTCTTCATGGCAGTTGTACAATGTTTTCATTTAACAGGATTCCGTAGAACTCTAAAGAATAACATTTGAGAAGCATTAGCCATTGTTTTAGTGCAAAAGGGTACACTATAATATTTATACAACAATTTTTTAATATTTGTCATTATTACATACAAAACCTATTTCACTGATTCAAGAAGCAAAGCACGAAATCGAATGTAAACAACGATTACTTCTGTTTGTTGTCATAAAGAGTGATGTCACGATATATTATACTGTGTTTTCTCGATACAGTAAATAGTGCTATGTTAAAATTGTTATAAATCAGTCATTAGATTTCAAATAAAGAAAATGCATGTATTTATTTTCTTACCATTTCCTTTTCTATTATATAAGAATAAAATCAGAAAATGTGCAAATTGTCTATTGACCCTATTATCTGAAATATTTCCTTAACTAGCATTTTCCCCAAATTTTGCTTCAGTGCAGTTAAATTTGCGGTAAGTTTTATTATTATACTTTTAAAATTTCAATTATAGTCTTTTCATTTATATGCCATTTCACATCAGTCCCTTGAAAGATGTATAAACTATGCTTTACTGTATAAAAAAATATTTTGTTTTATTTAATAATAAAGTTATAACGAAATCAATTAAAACTGAAGAATTTATTTAATACAGACTATTTTTTAAATTTTCTGCAATAGCCAAAATCTTCCAAAAATTGATAATGCTACGTATGCTTACAAACGTGCTACCGAAACAGCTGCCTGCTTATTTTGTATTTCCTTTGTTATTCAAACATTGTTTATTACATTCATTCCTGTGTTTATTCATCTAGCACCAAGTCTCCAGTCAAAGTTTTTAATAGTTCCTTTTCTCACAAGAAATTATCTAAATATTAAATCTAAACCTAACTTTTAATATTTAATAAAAACTTGTAATTTTATTACACAGCACACAAGAAAAATGTAGAAATGTGCATTTTTATTACATTTTGAATGAACAATTCCTGTCTTACAAATTACTCTAAAATAAATTAACCAGCATTAAAAAAAAAGATTGCTTAGCATAAATAATGCATAAATTTTGACAAATTTACAACATCGATTTTTGAATTTTTAATTTATGAATTCATATATTTTAGTTTTTGTTTTGTATACACACAAATATATTGTATATTTTGGATTTAATTGTTTATTGAAATAGTATCAGTGTAGTTATAAACATTTTGTAAATAAAATCTTATTTTTCTGAATACTATCAGAAGAAGCATGACTTAAAAAAAAAAAAAAAAAAAAATCCATTCTATTTTCTAGAGGTCAAGTTATAAAGCAAATGTATAAAAATTTTATTTTGATCAATATTTAATTTTAAGTTAGATATATGCATACACAATTTGCATTTATTGATTGGCTTATATAAAATATGTCTATACCTAACAGAGCTTGGGCTTTATTAGATGGATCTTCTTTTGCAAGTGTTTCTCTAAGGCGAGTAACTTCATTTTTCAATTTGGAATTTTCCATTTCAAGATCTTGTAGCTGAAATGTCAGTTCAACATTTTTTTTAGAAAGAAATACGCTAAAACTATTTTAAAAAATTAAAATCAACAATTTAAATGGTAAACAAGTTAGAAGACAGAGACAAACACAAAAACTAAAAAAACCTTTTAATGAAACAAAGGAATGTCTGGGCTATATTTTAAAATTCAAAACCTTGAAAACATTATTAAAGCATTAAAAGAAATAGTAAAATCTCGGTTTAATAAAAACTGAACTAATCATTAGAAATATATTAAAACTTCTTCACACACCATAAATTTTAAGTCAGCACAACTGGTTTTGAAAGGACGTAGCCTTTCTTCATCAGGTGCAAAAAAACATGTGCTACTGCCTTGGAGGCAAAGGCAAGCACGTCTTGCCTTTGCCTCCAAGGCAGAAGCATGTGTTTTTTTTGCACCTGATAAAGAAAGGCTATGTACTTTCGAAACCGGTTGTGCTGACTTAAAATTTATGGTGTGTGAAGAAGTTTTAATATCTTTCTAAATATTGTATGCCAGTTTTTGATTTTGGTGAACTAATCATTATTATTATTATTATTTTTTTTTTTTTTTAAAGGTTTAACACAAAATTAAACACATAGTGCAAATTATTGCTGAATGTTTTTCAGTATATACAAGGTAGTGTTTGTCAACCTTGATCAAATGCAAGTACTAATGTTGCACATGTGTAAAAATCGCTAGATAGAAACAAAACAGGCAATTTGTAAAGCTATGAAGCAATGGTCTGTACAGATGCTAATTGTAAGTACTAATGTTGCACATGTGTAAAAATCACTAGATGGAAACAAAACAGGCAATTTGTAAAGCTATGAAGCAATGGTCTGTACAGATGCTAATTGTAACGGCAGATGCCTTTATCCATAGAGCAATCATGATCACATGTAGTTATACCTGAGAACACTTGAAGGTGAGACAATGAAGGTCTACTTTTAGTGTTTTGAATTGTCAGTCACAAGGCCAGGAAAGGACTGTTTGAACAATATAAAAACCTAGAATCAGTGTATCCAGGCAAACAGAAAACAACTGGGAGACATTACTTTCCCAATGTAGTAAGGTCTGTCAACGGGTTACATGCTGTATTTATTGCCAGTTTATGTAAATGTATTTCATAACTGTATTAAATCACTACTTGGAATCATTGCACTTTTATTATCCTTCGATATTGGCAGATATAATTTGCACCACACTGTATAATTGACAGGTTTTATTTTAGATATTTAATATTTTAAACAACACTTAAGATTTAATATGCTAAATAACATTAATTCAATACAATAAGTACTGAACGGCCAGCTAAATAGTGTGATTAAAATTAATTCCATACATATTTAATCTCATAACTTACTTCTCCTAAAACCAATACATAACAATACTAAATTTAATGAGCTAAGAAAACTAGTTATTTACCCGAATCGCATCTTTGATAAGTTTTTTCTCTTTCGGAGATTCATCCTCTCTTGCTTCAAAATGTTCAAGTTTTTTAGCTAAGCGAGATTTTTCAGCTTCGACTGCTTTAAGTTTTTGCTGCAATTTAAGCACAAGTGGGACGTCAACCACATCTTTTCCAGAATCTTCAGAATCAACCTAAATGAATATGAGAGAAAATTTTATGTATACAGATTGAAAAATAGCCTTTATTTTAAGACAGCATCAGTATCATAAAAATGAAAACATCTACAAATAAAATATAAACTAAAAAGTACAAATATATGTGGGTATGTTTTGGTAGCATAATGTTATAATAACAATGTCATTTAAACAATTATCTGATAGACCACAAGGAAAATATTTCAATATATAGAATTGGGGGGGGGGGGGTCAAAAGAGAAAATACAGAAAGGTTTTGGTAACAATGAGCATACTGCCATCTGTGCATGAGATCAATGCTATTAAAACAGCCATCCCCTTTTTGTTCACTTTTTACATCATTTCCATTATTGATTTTATTTATGTATTTATATTTTGGTCATTCTTTACATTGGAGTCTTTTCCTTGTGGTTTATTTTATCAACCACAAGGAAATCCTTTTATCCTTTTAATATATTTATGATGGTTCTATCATATGAAGCTGTAAAGGGCAAAAATAATTACATTTTGTATTTTGAAAAAAAAAAAAAAAAAAATGACAATTACTTTATTAAAATTATGCCATAAGCAGTTTAAAACTTTTTAGCAAACAATTTTGACATTTTGGAGAACAAAATAAATATTTTCAATTCCTCCATTTTATTTATTTTTTTTTTTTAATTAAAATTTTCTCCATAAATATGTGATAGTTAATGATAAAAAATATGAAAGCTATCAAAATACTAGATTGTACAAGGTAAGAAATGAGAATTTTACAGTCAAGCTTACCTTACACAATCACAATTCTATGCAGTTGTTTCTTTTTTTCTTTTTTAACATTTCTATATAACTAATGTGAAAAGAAAACAAGAACAAAAAATCACGCAGTGTGCATTGATTACTAACATTTTTCAACTGTATGTACTCATTCTATCATATATCCTTCAGTGTTTTTTGCCTACATTATCACACAATCGACAAAGAGGAGACAGACTAATTGAATTAATAATCTCTCTTAAATATCATTGACACAAATCAATAGTGGTATTTACTACATTTTCGATAGGGAACGTCTGATAGTGAACTTGAATAACACATATCAGTTTCAAGAAGTTCTGTGAATATTTATGGGAATTAGAGCACAGACAGAGACAAACAGACAAACAAAATGAAGTCATTAACACTTTTAAACTTTGTTGGAAAGTGCATAGAAAAAAATCATTATTTCTAGTTTTGGTGGTTGATGGGTTTATAATTAAATAAAATCCATAAAAACTATATATATATACAGTACACTCTCAAAAATCCACACAGCTTAAAACAAAGGGTTTTGCGGATTTCTGAGGTTTGCAGATTTTATAATAATTTCTTTTATTTACATCTCAGAACCTCATTTGAGTAGCAAATCTTTAAGAAACAATTTATATGATATATACATAAAATGCTGAAATAATGTGTACCTATTAAAAGTACAAATATTTCATGAAATTTTAATTTAAAGAACAATTTTTATACATTTTATTATAGTTTCAAATTATCTAGATTTTTGAAAAGTCTAATCAATAGTAGTTTAAGTAAGAATATTCATATATATAAATATTTTCCTATAACCTCAAAAAAAGTCAGCAATTCTTAGTCAATCACATAAGTTTGTGTTATGAGAAAGTTTGAATATTTATCTTCATGGAGATAAAATCTTTCATGAAAACTGTCTTTCTCTAAATTAAGGATTTATTTTTTGATAATTATATATAATTACGTTTATCATTTTCTCCTCTGTAACATGCTGAGTAATTGGTGATTCACCAACAAAAGTTAATAATTCATTTATCTTCTAAAACTGCTAAATTTGTGCAATCCACTAATCATGAAATCGGTTGTAACAATGTTTGTTTACATTGCGAATGATATGAGGATTTCAGAGAATTGCGGATTTTAGGGTTGCAGATTTTTGAGAGTTGACTGTATTATCTTGTTAGATTTAGTTGTTCAGATAAACCTGACGCTATATGTAAAATTATCTTAACAAAGGAATTGATAAATTCATTCTGGAAAAAGAAATGTATGGCATGGGCCTAAAAATGTTTACACTTTCAAAAATATAAATTATTATATGATATCAGGGTATTTGTGCTACTTTGTTGCACTTCAAAGCCAACAAATGCGTTATTGTGTTACAAAGAAATGGTCAATGAAGATATTCATCAAAATGCTGACTGAATTTAAGTGAAATGGAACTACTTACTCTTGCTTCTTCTTCATCAGGACTACTGCCATCTTTGCTCAAGAAAGAATGATCATCCCATTTAACATCATCCAGTTTCAAATGGATAGAATCTTTATCTTTTGACCTGATAGATCCATAACCAACATCCTAAAATTTTATAAATATTTTTGTCACAGCCATATAATGTTGAAAAAGACATCACAGAGCATGGACAAATATGACACATCATTCCCATAATAACAAAAAATAAAAATAAACTAATATACCGTAAAATCCCGAAAGTAACCCCCCCCCCCTTTTTTTTTCTCCATCCAACAAAGCTACATCCAATCTTCAGGCACACTTATGGTATGTTGGCATTGCAAGTTAAGTTTGGCATTGAATTAAGTTTTCATATTTATATATTATTTCTAATTTAACTAATTTTTCATAAAGTGTCGGATGCACACTATCAATGAAATCATTACACATTTTTTTTTTTTTTTTTTTTTTTTACCTTTAATGTAATAAATGATAACCTTTAATATTTCCTTTTAAGTAAGTACCGTAAAATCCCGAAAGTACCCCCTCCATCAAATATAACCTCCCCTCCCTTTTCTTCATTTTTTTTTTGATAATTTTTTTAAAGAATCTTGATTATAAACCCCCCCACCTGAAATTTATCCGTTTTGCTTTTCAAAAAGGGGGGGGGGGGAGAGGGTTACTTTCGGGATTTTACGGTATGTATATGTAGATAGTATGCAGTCTATAAACACTAGAATGACTCTGAAATAGTACACTGAAATATCTTTATTTCAGCAAAGTCTTTGACTGAGATTGGTGTCATGCACTGGGAAGGCAAGAGCAACTGTCCAAAGTTCCTGCAAACTGCTGTAATTTTGGAATTGAGGAACCCAGAGAAATATTCAAGAATTGAGATCTGCATAAAATGTGCTCCAATTGTTTGTGTTTTTGGGTTTTGTTAGCGAAACACTCGATTGTGATTGGCTTATAATTCTCCCATGGCTCACAAAAATATGTCCAGGCTTAATTTTTGTGCAAGATCTGACCTAAATTAACTTAAAATTGAGCTGAAGTTGCAAAATCAATTTTTTAAGTTTCTGCACTTTCTGATTCTCACGTAATAAAGTAGTCTGCCGTGAAACAAGGTTAAAAGCAGAAATTACAAATTCTTACAAACTTTTTATTAGCAATTTCTAACTTTTTGATTTTTTTTTTTTTTTTATTATTATTAAAATCAATTATTTTATATCCTTTCATATATATAATAACACTATAATAATAGTAATAAATAAGAAGCTTAAATTATTTTAAGCATTTGAATATGACATACTTTTTCTAAGATTTTTGACTATCCATATTAATACTTAAAATACTTAAACAACCTGTTTTTCTCTCAAATTTTAAGCTCCTTCATTATGATTAATATAACATTTGTAATTTTTGAATTAAAAAAATATTTTTAAACAAAATATTAAGTATTTTTAACAGCAATATTAAACATTCTTTTATTTTTATATTCTCTTAACCCTTTCAGTCGCAGTGTTCCCGCTGATGGAACACCTAATTTTAATTCTCAAGTGCAAAATCTCATCCCGGAAATTTTTTAGCAAAAATTTACATTTATAACATAGCAGAAAAGTCCCTTTTTTAACGTGGAAATTTAAAATTTCTTGTATTTTAATTATGTTCGTAAATTCCGGTGGAAGTGTAATTTAAATTACCCGAATTACCTTGCACTGCAAAGGGTTAAAATACTCCGGAATAAATTGAAATGTTGGGATCTATGCATTTTTACGAGTTTTTGTTGCCAATAATGTTTACTTATAAAGTGATTTATTTATTAAATTAAATATTATTTGAATTTAATAAGGTTTACTTACAGATGTTTGAAACCGAAAATTTCTCGAAAAGGAACAATGATAATTTTTTACATTTAAAATTTTTCATACCTTAAAATTAATCCTTGAAAAACAACGAATATATTTCGGCAGTTGTCACAGCCATATCTTCAACGTTGCGAATGACGAAACATAGGATTGCCGGTCTTCATTGTAAACAAAATTCTCCTGTTGATGTTTTCTCTTCACTTTATTTCGCGGTAGACAGGAGCTGTTGCCATTCTTCGGGGATAATACTGTGTTCGCGTTCGTTAATGGAGGAAGGAGTGGTTAGAATTTCAATAGCTTCGCGTTTCAGGGCATATTTGTGATTATTGTAATGGGCTATTTTTTGAGTTTTAATAGTGTTAATGTTAATCGGGTTATTGTTATGGGCGGTAGATAGAGCGGTAGAAAATTTATTATGTCTAAGGTCGGATAGATGCTCTTTTTCGCGTTCCCCAATAGTCCTCTTGGTCATACCCACATAGCTAGCTTGAGTTTGATCTTCAAAATTAAAATCTATTTTATAAATTCCGGAGGTGTCTTTAGGAGGAATAGTATCTTTTTCATTTCGGAGGTGTTGGAATATATTTTTATTTGGTTTGATTGGAATGTTAATATTAAGTTTAGCTGCTTCGTTTTTGATTTTATTGGCGGCCCCATTATAGAACGGAATGGCGGTGGTAAATTTCATTTTGGTTTTTTGAGCATTAGGGATTATATTATTGTTTTTTAGGCGTTTTCTATAGAGTTTCTGTACTAGATTTTTGCTGTAGTTCGCTTTACTAGCGATATCTTTTATGTGGTTGATTTCGTTTTTTAGGAGGATTTGGTTTGAGCAAATTAGGATGGTGCGGTCAATGTAGGAACGGATGGCAGCGAGTTTGTACGCGGTGGGAGTATTGCATTTATTATTGATTATTTCATTACTGGATGTGGGTTTTCTATAAACAGTAGTTTCAAAAGTGTTTTTCGGTTTTTTAGTTATGAGAACGTCTAAGAAAGGTAAGGAGTTATTATTTTCGGTTTCATTGGTGAATTTTAAGTTGGGATCGAGTTTATTAAGATCTTCGAGGAGGGAGGTTGGGTTAATGTGAGCGGGAATAATTGTGAAAATGTCGTCGATGTAACGTGACCATAGTTTACAGTGATTGATAATATTTGAGGCTTGATTTTCAATTAAACGCATTTTTAATTCGGCGATGGGCCCCGATATGGGAGACCCCATGGGGACACCTTGGGTTTGTTTATAGATGGTATTATTAAAAGCAAAGTAGGATTCGTTAAGAAGGAGGTTATTTGCACGGATGAGAGTTTCGCTAATTTTGTTGTCACCATAAGTAGTAATTAATTTGGAGTTAATGATTTGGGTTATTTCAGGGATATTAATTGAAGGGTAAAGGTCTTTGACGTCGGGTCATTAACTCCAAAAGGTCATCATTTAAAGGTCATTAACTCCAAATTAATTACTACTTATGGTGACAACAAAATTAGCGAAACTCTCATCCGTGCAAATAACCTCCTTCTTAACGAATCCTACTTTGCTTTTAATAATACCATCTATAAACAAACCCAAGGTGTCCCCATGGGGTCTCCCATATCGGGGCCCATCGCCGAATTAAAAATGCGTTTAATTGAAAATAAAGCCTCAAATATTATCAATCACTGTAAACTATGGTCACGTTACGTCGACGACATTTTCACAATTATTCCCGCTCACATTAACCCAACCTCCCTCCTCGAAGATCTTAATAAACTCGATCCCAACTTAAAATTCACCAATGAAACCGAAAATAATAACTCCTTACCTTTCTTAGACGTTCTCATAACTAAAAAACCGAAAAACACTTTTGAAACTACTGTTTATAGAAAACCCACATCCAGCAATGAAATAATCAATAATAAATGCAATACTCCCACCGCATACAAACTCGCTGCCATCCGTTCCTACATTGACCGCGCCATCCTAATTTGCTCAAACCAAATCCTCCTAAAAAACGAAATCAACCACATAAAAGATATCGCTAGTAAAGCGAACTACAGCAAAAATCTAGTACAGAAACTCTATAGAAAACGCCTAAAAAACAATAATATAATCCCTAATGCTCAAAAAACCAAAATGAAATTTACCACCGCCATTCTGTTCTATAATGGGGCCGCCAATAAAATCAAAAACGAAGCAGCTAAACTTAATATTAACATTCCAATCAAACCAAATAAAAATATATTCCAACACCTCCGAAATGAAAAAGATACTATTCCTCCTAAAGACACCTCCGGAATTTATAAAATAGATTTTAATTTTGAAGATCAAACTCAAGCTAGCTATGTGGGTATGACCAAGAGGACTATTGGGGAACGCGAAAAAGAGCATCTATCCGACCTTAGACATAATAAATTTTCTACCGCTCTATCTACCGCCCATAACAATAACCCGATTAACATTAACACTATTAAAACTCAAAAAATAGCCCATTACAATAATCACAAATATGCCCTGAAACGCGAAGCTATTGAAATTCTAACCACTCCTTCCTCCAATAACGAACGCGAACACAGTATTATCCCCGAAGAATGGCAACAGCTCCTGTCTACCGCGAAATGAAGTGAAGAGGAAACATCAACAGGAGAATTTTGTTTACAATGAAGACCGGCAATCCTATGTTTCGTCATTCGCAACGTTGAAGATGGCTGTGACAACTGCCGAAATATATTCGTTGTTTTTCAAGGATTAATTTTAAGGTATGAAAAATTTTAAATGTAATTGTAATCCTTTTGTCTTGTAATGGATAAATTTTTTTTTTTTAAATATTTATGATCAGCTATGTGTCTAAAAGCCATTTTTAAAATTAGTTTAGTAATTTTTAAAATAAATTAAGTAGTGAACGTTAAAAGGGTTAATACATAAGATGACTGTTCCACATGTTCCAATCAAAATATTGCACAGTGAATAGATATATTTGAATGTTGTTTATTGCAGAGTCACAACAAAGTCAAATGAACAGTCTACTCAGAAATACTTGTACTTTGGCCTGTATTCTACAAAGCTGCCACTAAGTCGCAGACAAATACTTAATTTGTTTCAATAATCAGAAAGCCTCCTCCAATACCCACATTTGTTGATGATTCACAGATGAGTAATGCTCTTGTATCTATTGGATATTTAACCTACATTCTCTTACTTTTTAACAATAGTACTAATATTAGCTCAAGAATGTTTTGATTGGAAAGTTTATTTTTTTAATTAAAATATAAAAAATTTCTAAAATAACATTTAAATATCCTTCCAACACAGGGACGTAGCAATTCAAAAAATCATGGGAGGGGCTCAAAAAATTTCATTTCAAAAATGACTTAAAATTATTATCAAGAAAATCAATTAATACTTACTAATTATTAGTATTAATTATAAAATATCATTAATTATGAACATTTATAAGATTAATTTGGCTCCTAAATAGGTGATTCTTTTATTTGCCATTAAAAGCAAATTTTGTACTAATCAATAGGAAGGGGGGCTTGAGCCCCCTGAGCCCCTCCCTTTTCTGCACCCATGTTCCAACAAACACAATATAAATAAGTGCAAAAATAAAAAGGAATTTTTTGTGAATCAATAATTATAGGAAATACAATTCCAAGACAAGTAGTACTTTTTGGAACTTTACATAAAAATAAACAAATTTAAAAAGTGTGTTTTTTCTCTCTTGATGGTACATTGTTTTTAATTCAAACTAGTTAGATAAGTGAATTATTATTTTGTTAGTTATTGAAATAAATTTATCAATTGTATTTAGTATTAGAAGCATTATTTTTCTCTTAAAAAATAATTTTGATAATGACACAATTATTAAAAAAAAAAAAAAAAATCTGTGTTCTGATTTTCAATAAATTTAAATGATATTTCAATGTTTTTGGATAAAGTTTTATTTAATTTAATCTTAACTTATGCATATGATTTTTTTTTTTTTTTTTTTTTTTTTTTTTTTTCATAAAGTTCAAATTCCATTTAAGATTTGTATTATATCATTTATAAATACTGGATAAACAATACTGAATTTTGTTATCTAAAAGTCCCTTTTTGTGTAATTCCTATCACTTAGTATCTTAATTTTTACTTTTTTTACTTTTTTTTTCCCCCCACTTTCCGAAAGCTACTTACTTTCTATAAGCTTTAAAAACACATTAGCCACAGTTTACATCAACATGTTCTGTCTCAAGACATGCACGAAATTTATTTCTCACACATGCATTGATTTTAATTTTAATGAATATTTCTTTTTTGCTTTGACTGTTTTAATTAATGTTTGAATAAATAATTATTTTATATTTTCTGACTAATTTCAACTGCATCATTTTACAACAATACATACAATCACTCTTGTAATATTACAGTGTGTTAAGAAATTATAAGACCACAAGCGTATTGGGGCATTTCTGAAGAAGAGACCATAATATGCAAATTTTTAGTTATGTATTTAAAATTGATAGGAAAACGCATCCTATACTAGTTCCAACTTTTAAAATTAAATTCAATTTCATTAAAACTTATTCATTTTTCTAAAAATTAAAGACTGTGACTGTTAAGAAATTATAAGACCACCTGAGAAAATTAGCATATTATACATGACGTGAAACTCAATATAAAGCGCATGCGTCAGTATTTCGTAAAAGCATTACCTAAGAAGCAAAGGCTTAGGTTTTGAATGTGCTATCTACGATTAATTTGACGATGCCTCGAGGTAAAGAATTATCGGAGTGCGAAGTGAGAAAAATTTTATTTTATAAAGGTTCTGGTAAATCTGAAAGAGATATTGTGAGGTTAATGAACCATTCTAAAACTGTCATTCATAATGCCATAATTAGAAAAGATTATTCAAAACAAAATAAAACGATCTGGTAGAAAAAATATTTTGACAGCACGTGATAATAGACAAATTTTTCGACTGTCAAGTAAAAAAGGTCTTTCAACTCGTGAAATTTCGAAACGTTTCAGCAAGAAAACTTCACATGTAACAGTCTGGAAGAGTCTTAAATTAAATATTAAAATGAAATTTATGAAATTGAAGAAAAAACCAAAGTTATTGAAATGCCATCGTGAAGAAAAATTAAAATGAGCTAAAAATGTCATGTCATGGAATGATGAGTGGAAAGAAATTATATTTTCTGATGAAAAGAAATTTAACCTTGATGGTCCCGATGGTTACAAACACTTTTGGCATGACTTGAAGAAGGAACCAAAAGAAGCTTCAGTCGACAAATGAGTGGAGGATCAGTAATGATTTGGGGAGCTTTCAGTTATGAGCAGTTGTGTGATTTACAGCGGATTTCGGGTCATATAAACTCTACACAATATCAGTCTATGCTATATGATCATATGATACCGTGTGGACATTTATTAGGTGGTGCTAACTGGGTGTTTCAACAGGACAATGCTGCTTGTCATACATCTAAATCCACACAGGAGTGGTTTAAAAAAGAAAAAAAATAATGTTTTGCCATGGTCAAGTCGAAGTCCAGACTTGAACCCCATGGAAAACCTATGGGGTATATTATTTCGCAAAGTTTATGCTAATAATAAACAATTTTCATCTGCCAATGAAATGGAAGTAGCCATTGTAAAAGAATGGTACAATATTTCTATAACTGAACTTAATCACCTGGTTACTTCAATGAAAAACAGAGTGTTTGAAGTCATCAGGAAAAATGGAGGACCAATATCATATTAATTTTTTATACAATTTTGTTTTTTGACAAGTGGTCTTATATTTTCTTAACAGGTTATTTTTCACTTATTTCTAATATATATTTTAATTAAACATTTATTGCATTATACCAAGTTATTGCAAACTAATTATAAAAAAATATAGAGCAATATGTTATTTTATGTATTTAAATTATGATCAGAATCTTTATTTTTCCTATAATTTACAAAATTAAAGTGGTCTTTCTTAATGGACTGTATTATTACTCCATAATCATACATTACTATTATCTCTATTCATCTACTGTATTTTCCTGTGTATAGCGTGTGGATTATCTGTAAAAAAAAAAACTTAAAATTAATTTTTAAATGCAGATTATCTTCCAGATTTTTTTTTTTTTTTTTTTAGTGTGTCTGACGGCAGATATTGGAAATTTACGTAACCAAGACATAAAGAAATACTAGCAGATCATGAATCTACGAAGCTGATCGCAGAGTCGACAGTGATTGGTTCATGTTAAAGTATGATGTAATTGTGCTATTAGGAGTGGCCTCCATTTTCAGGACACACTTATCTAGCTTAATGGTAACATGTTTATGTTTATTTATTTTTAAAACTTTATCATTTTTACATGGAGGGTTCTTTTAAACTGAAAAATAACAATTACCAAGATGTAATTTTTTAAATTTATAATTACTTTTAAAGTTACATTATAAATATCCTTTAAATAAACAGCTATGCTGACTAAAGAGTGTAAAAATAATTAAAAAAATTAATTAATTAATAATTATAATACTTTGAACGATGGTGTGTGAGGTGTGATCATATAGGGGCCGATTGGCAATTTATTGAAAAAGATATAGATAGAATATTGCTTGTTAAAAATTAAATGGACATCTTTTAAAATGTGAAGAAAAAATTAATTAAATATTTACTTATAATAGTTTGTACGATGGTGGTGCGTGATGCGTATAGAGTATAGAGGCCGATTGGCAATTCATTAAAAAGGGAAACAAAATTGCATTGTATTATTTAACAGTGGACATCCTTTACAGTGCGGCGATTTTTTTCTATGTGCCGTTTCATCGGCAAACGTAATTATTAAACTTCATTAAATTGATTCAAAAATAAAATCTTGAATTATTCTATTCTTATAAAGAGCAAGGAGTTTATCAATATTTCACATGTTAATTATGATTTGTATCTGTGAATTATATGGTGGTATGGATTAACTGGTAAAAAAAATTTGCCAGGGATAAAAATAGCAAGTTGTAGATTACACGCAGAAAAATACTGTACTAAATATATGTCCTTTTTGAACAAGCAATTTTTGTCACAGACAGAAATGTAGACAGACTTTGGTTTTTTTTTTTTTTTTTCCCCAACTTATTACATCCACTGCCATGATTCTGTAATAGTAGGTCATAGGATTAGTTACCATTATCTGTGACTGACAAATTTATTTTATTATTTTCTAATACTTAATAGGCTTACCCCACACTGTCAAATGAATAAAAATTGTCTTATTTATTAGTGTGATGAATATGAGAGTTGATTATGTACAGAATTTTTTTTTCCTTATTTCAGGATTCTCCCCCCCCCCCCATTTACTTTTGAGTGTGTGTTAAAAGAAAATTGTTGTATAATCAGAGCTCGACTAACAAATTTTTGTGTCCAGGACACTTTAAATTTTTCGTGCCCTCTTAGAAGAGCCCGAGTTCTCCCTCATAACCCCCCCTTAAAATACATATATATATATATATATATATATATATATACCCCAATTTTTAGCAGGCGAAAAAGCAGATAGAAAAAAAAAATATTTGTTCAAAAATGTAATCCGGTTTTATTTTAACCAGGTTCTAAAGACAAAATTATCCCCAGTCAGTCTAACAACAGTTTTATTTAAAAATTTTAACAATGTAAGTGAAACACAGTTGAGTTAAAAAAAGGGGGGAGGGGGGAAAGAAAGAAAGAAAAAGGAAGATTTAGACCATAAATTTTAGCAGTAAAATTTTGTGCCCCTCAGAAATTTTGTGCCCAGGGCACTAGACCCAGGTGCCCATGCAATAGTCAGGCCCTGTGTATAATATAAATTTAGGAATATTTTCTGTAATTTAATAGCATTTATTTAAATTTACAAAAATTATATATATATATATATATATATATATATATATATATCTTATTGATCTTAAAAAGAGTACCCAGGTCTTTTTTTTTTTTTCATATAATTCCAGGATTTTTGAAGTAGGATCACAATAAGCCCTGCAATACATATCTCATATCTGCACTGTTTCTTTTAGGAAAGTTTTGCAAATGTAAATGGTCAAACTTACCTCATCATGAATATCAGAATTATCATCTCTAACCACCTCAGTAGCATCACTCTTCATACTAGCTAAGCTAACATTAGAAGGTGTTCTGTTATGACCCATGCTTGAGCCTCGAATTCGCATTACTTCATTTTGAAGATTTTCATATCTTTGTTCTAACCTGGCATGTTCTTTCAGTAATTTTTGATAAGCAGCACGCTCTGCAGAAAACTCCTCCAAAAGGAGCCTTTTCTCACCTTCTAACTTTTCTAAACATTCAATAAAAAAAGAGTAAGATCTCATATGCAAAAATAACAAACATATTAATGCAAGCAAAATTTTGGCAAATTCATAAAATGCTAACAGAACAGATTAATTTTAATTTTCAGTTAAATAACAGTTTAATCATTATATTATCGAAATAATTCCATATTTAAAAGGTTTTACTACAGAATTATACTTTATAATATTTGAGATTGTTTATTAAAAACTTATATTTAAAAACTTATCAATATTATGTTGTATAAGATAATAATTCAAACAATGATCATTTAGCATCATACACATTTCTCTAAGAAAGATTAAATGTATGAATGTGCAATAACACATTACAACATTTTATTGGTAAACCCCTGGTAGAAGTGAATTTGTAAAGTCTTACCTAAAAGCTTTTAAGTAAAAATATGAATGAAAAAATTTAATTTCTCATGTAATTTACAAATAATTTTAATGTTATATGCATTGTAAAAAAATAAGAAATTGGATAAACATAAAATTAAATGAATACTTAGAAGATTCTGATTAAATAAAATAGTCCTCAATACATTTATAATATTTTATAATGTATTATTATTATTATTATTATTATTTCAACATTATTAGATTTTTATACTACAGAAAAGAAATTATTAAGAAAAAAAATAATAATAAAGACACAGATAATTAATCAAGAGTATAAATAATCATAGTAATAAGATTGTGATTAATGTGAATTCATTTCTGCAATGAATACAGAAGGAATAATGAGTAGTTTCCATTATTGCCATATATATTATTTTTTTAAAATACGTTAATTTGTCTTTTTAATTTAATAGTAAGATTTTTATTTTGCTCAATCTGTATGCTTGCTTGTTCTCTCTAATCACTTAACAATTAAACAGAAAGCTGAGTATTATTAAAAGTACAAAAAATTTTAAGAGCAACTTTTTTCCTATTTCAATCAGATGGAGCAAATGCATTCATACTTTGGGAATCAGAAAGGTACTGTTCTCCAAACTGATTGCATATTTTAAGGTCTTGATAATATTTACTTTTATTGCCAGTATTTTTTTTGTATTACATTATAAAAAATAAGTAATGTAAACAATAACTTACCAACAGCACCCTTTTCTTTAGCTTTTATAAATTCATTCATTTTATCAAGATCTTCTTTCAACCTGATGTTATCTTTATTAAGGTGCTCCACAATCTAAAGAGATTTAAAAAATACTTTAAAAACAGGAATTTTAAAAATCTGCAAAATAGTTTACATTTGTTCAATGTTCACTTGGATTTGGTTTGACTGCTAATTCAAATAGTTTCAATTTTTTTTATACTGACTATTAAATTCATTTATGTTATTGTGGATAGATTAAATAATTCAAAATATATCTTGAAACTCACTTAACTTTAAGATCAATTTAAAAAAAAAAAAAAAAAAAGGACACTTTCAAATATAAGGTCTAAAATTTAACTAAAATTTCACACACACAAAAATAAAATAAAATAGAATTTAATTTAGTAGGGTAGGTGCTCCAGTGATTGGCATGCTCCAGTAATTTACATCTATCCCGAAATAAATAAATAAGAAAAATAATAAAATCATATATTTAACATATAAGAATTTTAACATTTTATGTCAAACACTGGAGCATAGGGTACTAATAACTGGTAAAATGAATAACTAGCAGTGTCAAACACTGGAACATGGGCAATTACTGATAAAACGAAAAACTGGCAGTGTCAATTACTGGAACATTGAGTGGGTGTCAAATAAAAATTCATATCAAATGTATATATTTTAACATATAAGTGGTTCTGGATGTCTTTCATACCATATGCACTAACTTAAGATTTCTAAAAATATTTTCTGATGGCTAGAACATTAAAAACATCAGAGAATGCTCTAAAAGTGTCAATCACTGGTGCACTTACCCTACAAAACTATTTTGTATATTAGATTTTTTTTTTCTCTCTCTTTGTCTATTTTTCCATATAAAGGCCTTAGATGTCTGCACAAACTCATATAAACCTGTTCATGTACCTTTAGAAAAGTTTGCATTTATTGTCGTACAGTCTCTCATAATATAGTGTCAATTAGTTCGTAAATTCAAAATCCATCATTTTTAATACGACAATAATCTCTTTCTTGCTCTCAAAATTAAAATCTACATTAAAATCACTAACCAACAAATAAAGCAAATGGATGACATTCAAATTTATTTATTTAACTATAAAAACGTATCAAAAGCAGTTGACTCCATGATTTTGAATCTGAATATTTACAAAAAGCTTCAGCTAATGAAAATGGCGCCAGAAGAAATATTCATGAATCATAATGCATGTAAGAAAAAACAGCTAAATCAAACATTTTATTTATTTATTTTACTCTAATTTTTAAATTTTTTTCCAAGAAACAGATTTATGTTTAACTTAACTAATTTACTACTGATTAATCCAACAGTTAACAATTGATTTTTAAATATGTAAAGGTTTTACATAAAGGTTTTCCCATGCAATAATAAATAGCCTTGTACCTCAATTTCATTTTTTTTTTTAAATGTTCCATGTTCAGTTTTTTCTCTCAATGAGAAAAAAAAAAAAAAAAACTAAGAATCAACTTCTTTTTCTTTTTTAATAATCTTAAAGTTTAAATGGGGTTTTTACTTAATATCTTTTAAACCAATTATCTCATTGAACTAAAAAAAATATGGAAATAGCTAGATTTTTGTTTTGATTGATAAGTGTACCAATTTTTGTAGCGATAGGTTAAACAATGTAGCATTGTACAGTAGCGAAAGACCAGATATGTTCAAGGTGAAACACAACAAAAGATCCTGAAGTGAAATGTCTGACTGACAGCAATAATCCTGTTGTACTTAAAAAAAAAAAAAAAAAAAAAAAAAAAAAAGGCACATTTTTAAAACTAAATAGTCATATAATAGAAATAAATTTTATTTCACTTGCCATTTTTCAAAGAAATAGTTGTTTATTAATGCATTTTTAGATAGCTTGCTTCATTCACCAATATTGTGGTGTTCGGAAGTTGAGGTTGATGTAAAAATCGTCCCTTTAATTTTGTGTAACTTTACACTAAATTTTGCAATCAAAATGTAGAGGAATTGGATTAAGAGAAATAACTTTCATTAATCAGATTATATACTTAAAAATATAATATATTTTTTTTTTTTCTTTATCATTATTACTTCACATGACTTTTTTTTTTTTTTTTTTTTTCGTGGATGCGTAAAAAAAAAAAGTGTAAAAACAGAAAATATGCAAATATGGCATTAAGCAGAGTATAAAGGAATGAAAACATGAAAACCAGGATATTAGTATTTAAAAAAAGCAGTCAGGGTTGCTACCCAAATCAGGAGAAAAAATTCCCTGAGTTTTCTCTGTCTCTTTTAGAAGTAAAATAGATGACACGCAATACTGCAGCATTAGAATCTAACATGTTTACAAGTCATTTGAACATATTTATGGCAAATTAATTTTATTATCTTACTATACTTGAGGGGAAAACCATAATTGATTCATTTTAAAGCACTAAATTAAAAAAAAAATAATAATAATAAAAATATTTTATTATGAAAAATTTTTGAAATGTTTTTCCAAAATTATTATTATTTTTTTAATTCCCTGAATTTTCCCTGTTTTTGCAATAAATTTTGAAATTCCCTGAGTTTTCCCTGTTTTTTAATAGATTTTCAAATTCCCTGAGTTTTTCCTGTTTTTTTAATAGATTTTCAAATTCCCTGAGTTTTCCAGGTTTTACCTGTTTTCCAGGTACCGTAGCAACCCTGGCAGTGTATATGAACATTAAGTATGAAATTTTTTGATTAAACCACAGGAAATGCATGCTGTGATATAATAAAGTATAATAGTTACCTCATCTTTTTCAAGCTTCAATAATTCTTTTTCAGTAATGATATCTTCTTTCTCATTACGCAAGCGTTCATTTTCTTCCTTCATTGTAGCAATAGTCTGAACTAATTCTGCTACACGGTTGTCATAATCTCTAATAGTGCTTTCTAGTGTTTTGATGTGTTCATTCTGGACATTAAGTTCTTTAGTACTAATCTGTCTAGTTTGCAAATTCTTGTTTTCTTTTATCTATAACAAATTTGAAACAAAATATTATTTTACTGGACAAAAAAGTATTACAAAAGATTAATTAACATATAATTTAATAATCTTACCAGTTCTTCAATCTTCTGCTGCAAAGATATAATCTTATTTTCCAAACCTTTGTTTAGTTTCTTCACATGTTCAACAGATTTAGCTTCAATCTGAAAGGAATAAAACGTATATTACTTTAAAAAAACAGAATAACTTGGTTTATGCTAAAACAGAATTACATCTTTAATAAAAGTTGTAAGCAAATACATTTTTAAAATACAGTGGAGCGCCGTTTATACGTTTTTCAAGGGACCGTTCCTAAAAAACGTACAACTGAAAATTCGTTTTAACATTAATACACAATAAAGTATCATATGCAATAAAAGTCTAATCAATTTTCATGATTTCCTTTACATTTATTTGAATAAGATATATTTTTAATTATATTTAAAATATTTTGAAAGGTTGAATAAAAATTAAATGATAATTAAAAATATAGAAATTCAGAAATTTTTTTCAAGATTTCGATTTTAACCTTTAAAGACAAAACCATTTGTTCGCTAAACGAAGATGACATTTTTGCAAACGATTAAAAGGAAGGAAAGAAAAAAAAAATTGTTTCTCCGACCGTAATGTCAAATAAACACAAGAAAATCTTCCAAGTCGCCCAATGGAAATGAGTAATAAATCTTCAAGTTTACAAAATGACTATAAAGTTGTGGGCTTTTTCCCTTCATACTCCATTCCTGGAATCAATTAAAAGGGAAAGTGGGAGGTCTTCAAGTGGTCACAGGCTACTTGTATACCTACCATTCAACCCAGTCACCAACCATAGACTGAAAATTTCTCTCCTTCCCCCAGGCTATCGATGCAAGTCGCACTTTGTTATTGTTACCATAGTTCTCAGAAAAAATAATCGAAAAAAAAAAAAAAAAGAATAAAACATAAAGAGTATTCATCTTTTTTTTTAAATCCTGGAATGAAACTCAAATTTGGGATTCTACAAGAAGAAAAAAAAAAATGTATAAGTGAAATTAAGAATTTACTTGTGTCGTATAAACGAAATATTTTAACATTAAAATTCAATGGAATGATTTGGGACCGAAGTCAAAAAACGTATAAATGAGAAAAACGTATAAAAGGTGCTCCACTGTATTTATATTGTACGACAAAAGATCATGATAAACTAAAACTGCAAACAATATTCAAAATTCATCAATTATCAAACAGCATAGTTAATAATTTATTTAGACTTCGTTATCCTTTTTTACAAGTTATCTTTAAAATAATGTACAAATAAAATGTTTATTAGTTGAAAGTAAAATAAAATGTTACATTTTAATTATTAATTTTAAATCACTCTACTACATTTCCTTTTATATATACTTTTCATATTTTAACAACTTATGCAAACTAACATTAAATAATTAAAACAGAAAAATTCTGTCAAAGACAGAATTTAGTTTAGTACAGAGGACTATTAATTTCAATCTGTAAAAATTTTATTTTACCTTTTATTTTTATCTTTTTTTTTTTTTTTTACCGTAAAACTTGCCACGTACTTTTAAAAATGACTAAAATGAATTAAAATGAAGTGTTGTCACCTAAATTTCATACTTTAGTTAATTTTTAAAAATCTAATTGTCATGTCGAAAAACTGTTTGCATCCCTGTATTTAGAAAAATCGCCCCTTTCATTTAGTACCAAATTTGTAACGAGCCACTACTTTTTAAAATGACTGAAATGAATTAAAAAGTTGCCACCTAAATTTCATACTTTAGTTAAATCTAATTGTCATGTTGAAAAACTGTTTGCACCTCTGGATTCAGAAAAATTGCCTTTTTCATTTGGTACCGAATTTGTAACAATAGGACTGATATTTCTAATTTATTTTGGTGTTACACAAAACTGGTCTACAAAACTTCAAATTGAAACTAATAGTCCTCCCTCCTAATAAATAAAAACAGTTTATAAATTTTTCTCTTTTTCACTTTAAAAGACTTTTACTTTAATGGAAAGTAATATTGGTAAAATATTAAACCACCTTGTAATATCACATTAATTTTAGCTGCCTTCCAGATTTAATTATTTATTTCTAAAGCATTACATTACATGTATTTACATGTACACAACATTAGTTTAGTAATAAACATGCTTGTAAGTTGTGAGAAATGAAGGAAAGTGTAATAATATAAGAGCAATCTTTCTATTTTAAGAAAGTTTTCTTCCACAGAAAAAAAGTGTTTAACACTCATTTGAATAACTTATAAGAATATATTGTACCTGAATATTATTTTGCCATGCATGCTACATTCAACAAGTATGTGCATTTGAATCGAACCAGTAATTCATAGTATTAATATTGCTCAATGGCAAATGTCTTTGGGGCCAAATGAAAGCAATAGCATGACATGTAACGCACTTCTATTTTCATCTATATATTTTTAACATATAAACTATAATAATATAATATTACATTTCTGAAATAAAAATTTATCTTACATTATTTTTGGATAATATGTGCAGTCACTTACAAAAGTTAAACAACAATCTGTTATTTTGCTTTTTTCATTTGCACATAAATTTAAAACAAATGCAAAAATGAACATAAAATTTCAATGACATGTTCATTATCTGATAAGTAATCGAATTTTATATAACTTTAACGTAGGTACGTAACTGTTAAACTGTTATTAATTGAATTTTTCTCAAAAGTATGCTTTCCACGAACCCAGTGACAGAAACTTTTGTAGATGTCTGCGACAGGTTTTTAAAATTTCATAATCTGTCTGCGAAATTTGCATGTAGTCAGGGTTGAAAATGGCTTACACTCAAAAAGCCTGAAAGATGATAGCAGCAATCTGGAGGGGGGTGGCTTAACAACAGTGGTGATCTTATGCAACAATACAATTTTACTACAGAACAATATAGTATAAGCAATTATAAAATAATAAAATTAACTCATTCAATTAAATATTTTATAGCAATGTTTGACACAACACAATAAAAATAATTATAAATAATAAAAGTATTCGTTTTAGTTTTGATATGGATATTTTTATAAGTGAATTTTGAAGTGGAGGAGAAGTTTTGGAGCAGTTTTAAATGAAATTAGCACTTTTCTACGTTCCCGTAGAATCTCAGTAACAAGTAACAGGAGAAAAGAATACACGCATAACGCTGCTTATCAAGGGAGATGTAGGCTCCTAGGTCGCCCTTGTTAAGCACTGTTTTGTGTGTTCCTACCAAGGCACCTATAGGGGCTCTAGAGTTCCTATTAGAGAGCGTCTAAGACTTCATACAGCGGTAGCGCATTGTCGTGGGTGAAAAATGTCTGTAAATTGCAGACAATCTTTTATGACTGCAGACAAAAACTGTCTGAAAGTTGCGGGCAATTTTTTTTAAATTAGTGCAGACAAAGAGTGTCCGAAAGTTGCAGACTAATTTTTTTATTAGTGCAGACAAAAACTGTCTGCAAGCCGTTTTTCTGTGTCTGCGACTATGTCGCTGTGTTGCGGCGTTTCTGCCACTGGGTCTACGAAATGTATCATTTCAACACTTTTAGGAAAAAAAAGTAAATGAGAAATAGTGTTTAAAAAAATGTATGTGTAGGTACACATACTTTTAAAAGTTAAATTGAATTTTTTTTTTTTTTTTTTTTTTTCTTTCAATTACCAGCTTTTTTTTTTTTTTTTAATGCGACTAAGTTTTTAATAATATACATAAGAATCTGCAATTTTGATAGGATGCTTGTTATAAAATTATTTATTGGCAATATTATTATTCTGCCGATGTTCACAGTTTAAATTTTAATACTTTTGAAAAAAAAGTATGTTATAAAAGAAAAAGAAGGTTATCAGTTTAAAAATTATTTTTTATGTTTATGTTGCATAAAATTCGATTGATAACTAGATAATGAACATGTCACTGAAATTTTATGCTCAATCGTTCACTTATTTAAAAGTTGAACATAAAAAAGAAGAAAGCAAAATAAAATGTTGCTTAACTTTTGAAAATGAATGTAATAAAAGAATTTGGGATAAATTTGTTTCTTTCTGAAACTTTCATAAGTGTATTTAGTTCTTGTACATATGTTTGGTGTTTACATAATTTACACTTTATTTTGACTGATCTCTTGTTTATTAATTTTTGAGAATAATTTTTGCACACCAATGTGAATTAAATCACAAATGGACAACCATTTTTAAACAAATTGATATTCACATTGTATAAGTACACGTTAATTTAATGTATTGAATAAGTAAGTGCCTATTATAATTTAATTTTGGACAATCAACAAATAAAATGTAAATAGTGACAATATAAAAGACAGGATATTAAAAAATATTACCTTCAACTTCTTAAGTTCTTTTCTGGCAAACCATCGTCTAACAGCAGATTGACAAGTAATAATTCTTTTCCTGTTCTTTTGGTATTTTGATTTGGCCACAAAAGCACGAACATATTTCTGTAAAACAAAATTATTCAGATTAACTTTGAATTGAAAATGTATTATTTGAAAACAAATTCTTTTCAGAAATACTATAAAATTGCATTAATTAAAAAATATATATATATGTCTCACAATAATCTAAAAAAAGAAGTTCACTTTCCCAGTATATAATAAGAGAAAACATTTTATAGTAAATTTTTTAGCACAGAAGCAAATATAAACTAATTTTCATATTAAATATGATGAATTATGTTATAAAGAGAAATTAGCAACAAAAACTTATAAAAGTAACTCTTTGAATGCTAATTGAATTATGAATGTTGCTAATGTGTAATGAAATAAAAAAATCTGTTTGCTTTGACAATTATTAGATGAAAAGCCTCAAACCTTACCTAACAATTCCATACAGGAGTTAATTAAATAAAAAGAATTTTAATAAGCTACACTCCTTTTATTCTTAATTGCATAAAATATGTAAAATGATTATTCAAATAATAAATAAAAGATCCTAAATTTATATTTTTGATATACACCTATTAAAAAATGGATATTAGGATTATACCTTTCAAAGAGAAATAGTGGCAGTTCTATAATAAAAATATATTCATAATTCACAAAACTCATTGAAATTTTTAATATAGCTTCATTGAAAATAAAAAAAATCTGGGATGGGGACAAAATATCGCCTACATAAATGAATGGAAAGCAAAAATGAGATGCTATTTATTAGTAATATTGTATAAAATTTTATGACAACACACACCTTAGTTAGAACACTGACATACAAATACAACCATCACAAAAATTGTTATAAATTTTGTTTAAAAGTGTGTAAAGACTATGTTTATTAATTTGTCAAGATTAGTCATAATGAATTCAATCATGCTCATTAATTTAAAATTTTTGAATCCAGGTTAGTTAACAGCGTTTAGCTTTGATGTCAGCAGTGATGTACAATATTTTTAAAATGTATTTTGAATGGTGAAAAGCAAATGATAAAATAATTTAAAATTAAATATAGATAAAATAATGAAATTCCACTATGATATATATATATTAAAAAAATCTGGAACGACTCTATTCAACTTCCTGAAAATTAAGTAATTAAGGTTGTAGAAATAAATTAAAGTATTTGAACCCATTGACCACAATGGTAAAGAACTTTCACTGTATCCCTGTAAAAATCTATAAATGCTGGAATCACCAATATCTATATAGTTCATGCGACAGTGACCTACACAACTGAATAAGATGTTTAGATGCTATTGCATGAGCATATAGGCCGTAATGACAAAGAATATTTCTTTGTGTCCCTGTAAAAAACTATAAGGGCTAGATTCCCCAAAATCAATAAGGCTCGTGCTATAGTGAACTATAACATAAGTACCAATTTTCAGTTAATTTGAACAAAGTGTTTAGGCGCTATTGTGATCACTCTCACACGCACATATACGTACATCATCACAAAAAATAGCAAAAATGAACTCAGGGGACCTCAAAACGCGTAGAAAAATCAAAATATCAAAGTCTGATTTCTGTCATGATTACAATACTTTCCTTACATATGTGTGTTTTAAAAACAGTATTTTTTTTTTTTTTTTACTTTCTGAAGTTTTATTTAAATAAAAAATGAATAAAACAATGAAATAGGATGTACGTTAAAATAAACCCTTTTAAACAAAAAAAGGAAAAAAAAAAAATATATATATATATATTATTAAAATTAGAAATTGTGTGAACATACAGAATAAATTACACTGTCACACTGTATACTTTTTTCTTCTTGATTATGTTAGTAAAAAAAAAAAAAAAAAAAAAATACTGCAATTGAATTTTTTTTATAATGGTAATGAATATATCCTATTACACTATGAAAACTCATTTTAATTCTTCTATTATAATAAAAGAACATCTTTTGGTATTTGTTAATAAGAGAAAAAACATTAAGGGTTTTGAAATACCTTTTGTTTGCTTCAGCTTTTTTTTTTTTTACTTTCATATCTCCCCCCCCCCTTTCAAAAAAAAAGAAGAAAAAAAAAAGGTTTTTTTTTTTTTAGTAGTATTAAATATTAACCAAGTCTATTTTCAAAATTTTTATCCAGTATAGAATTTGTACTTTTCTTTTCCTTTTTTAGCAAGCAAATAATACTTACTTGTATAACTGTTGCAGCAGCATTCTTGCGCATCTGTAAGAATTTCTGTCTGGCCCACATACCTCTGGCATATGTTTGGATGGCAAGTACTGTACGGCAAATGCGTAAATACTTCTTTCTTTGAACAAACATACGAATGGTTTTCTGAATAATAATAGCAGCTCTTGTCCTTTTTAAGAATGTTGCGTACCTAAAGAGAAAGAAATAATAAAAAGTTATTCAATGATGTTTGGAACTTACATGACATAAAACAAATTATTGCATGAACTATCTACATATATATATTACGGTATTAAAAATCAGTAACAAAATGTTAACTCAAAGTTTTTTTTTTAAATATTAATTTACCAAAAACATAACCTGACTAGACGCAAATACAAATAATGAAATTTCCAGAAAGAGTTCAAACTATATTACATATAGATGACAAGTAAAATAAGAAATATGGATGTTTAGTCCTATCTATATAAATAAAGCAAAGAGTTTGTCGGCAGAATACATCTGAGCGGACCTTTCCAGTTTTTGATTGGTCTAGATTTAACTACTTTGGTGATGAAGGTCAGCCACTTTTTTCAGTAAAAACTGATGAATTTTTTTTAAAGTTACTGCATAGATGTTATACATTTTTAAAAGAGCTCTGAAAACTGTTCATTTTTGTGAGAACACTATATACATCAAGTTATTAGATTTAAAGATATTATGTTGCAAAGTTTCAAGATGCAATATCATTCAATTGCTTTTGAAGAAGGTCGGCCATTTTTTTTTTTTTTTAGTAACAACTGATGAATTTTTTTTAAAAGATACTGCATAGATGTTATACTTCTTTAAAAGAGCTTTAAAAAATGTTCATTTTTGTGAGGACAATATATACATCAAGTTATTAGATTTAAAGATATTACGTTGCAAAGTTTTACAACGCAATATCATTCGATTGCTTTTATCTTAAAAATAAGAGTAATATTAAACCAGTGTTGCCAGAATGGGGACATTTTTTATTCAATGCCCACCTTTAAATATTAATTGTGACGGTTGCCTACCCACTTCGAAGATTAATCATCAATTATGTATATCAAATATCACTTTTCAAATTTATTGGTGACTATTAAATAAAAAAAAGTTTCCAATCTGGCAACACTGTATTAAACAAAAAAAAGTCTAATATTAAAGAATAATGAATAACTTTTTAAAAATTATCAGTTTTAAAGTTCTACGAGCTACAATTTTTAAATTACAGCATACTGTTTTCCTATACATAATTTATTAAATTTGTAAACAATAGTTGATTCATTTTTGAGAATCATTCACATAAGACCATAGAGCATTGTTGAAAAACGAGTACAAAATGGAAGAAATATTTTATTTTATTTACAATATGTTATTTTGACTTTTTGAATTTAAAAAGGAATTTTTAATTATGTTACAAAGACTAAAATGTGATATAAAAAATAAATCGTGATTCAATTCTTTTAAAAATTCATTTAAATTTAGTGGCCAGTAAAGCAGGTGTAGCCTGCTAGTATTTAATAATCTGTTATAGAACATTGAAAATCACTGAATGAAAAGCAACATAAACATTCATAAGACTTAGTTCGCAAAATAATAGGCAATTCAGAAAGAAATATACTTTACCTTCTAGCCAGCAATCCTCTGGCATACTTTTGTATACCAACAGCTGTGTTTAGGATAAGCCTGTATTTTCTCCTGCGTAAATATCCACGAATGTGTTTTTGAACCATTACTGCACATGCTCGTAATTTGTCAGCTCTTAACTTTTCTAGGTAAGCAACTTGACCAGCACGAAAAAATATTTTTGTTTTTCCAAATTGAAATTTGTCTTCCTCCTAACAACAGAAAGATATCTAATATATAAAACATTAACTTATTAAATTCAAATAAAAGCAATATTACACTTGGTTATTATTATAAAAATAATGTGTTTATAAATGTCTTTATTTAGTTCATTTTTGTAAACTTCTAAATGATCTTCTTATATAATGAAGAAATATTCTGAACAAACAGAAAAAAGGAATAGTGCAATACTGAATATAATATAAAATAAAATAAAACAAATCATAATTAATTATGTTATTTTTAAACAATTCATGTATACATAATTTTATTCGTAGTTTTATACATTTATTTTTTTCAGCTACTTTTAGTCATAAATCAATCACATTCAATGAAAATATTTTTCATCAAGGAAAAAATATTTTAAAGTATTACAAAAAAACAGCATTTTTTCAACTATAGTACTTGAATGATAAAAGCTTTCTTCAGCACACTGAAACAAATGACTCAAGGCAAAAATAAAAATATAGAGAAGAAACGAAATTACATTCTTACATAAAAATCCATCATGTTCATTATTAGCACAATGAAAGAATAAAGTGTGTTTTAATCTTTTATTGTTTAAAGCATGTATATTGTATTACAGTTTTAAGTTACACCGAGTTAGATAACTAATACCTGCTATAAAAAAAAGAGAAATTTTCACAGTTTTTAATTAGGAAATGGAATACACCAATCTACTTCATGGAATAAATTACATATTTTTAATGTTCAAATATTTTTTTTTTTTTTTTAAATCTTTTTTACATGTGGAGAAAAGCAAATTTAGAAGAATTATGATCTGAGAAAGGGAAAAACAATTTGTCTACAATGTTTTTTAAAAAAAATTAAATAAAGTTATAGAAAACACATAAATTAAGTTCTGAAAATTACTTGTTATAAAGCACGATTTTTTTTCAATCAGTTGGGATGCCTATTAAGGTGTGAAGCATTCACCTGAGACTTGACTACAGGAGACAGTTACTACATATGTGTCTTTACAGTCATAATTTTTTTTTCTTAAGTTTTAAAAAAATGTGAACATGCAACACTTTTAATGAAGACTCGCTCCCTCTATTAATTTTATTTTAAATTATAAAATAGATACAATATATAACTTTAAAGAAGAGGGGGGGGGGGGGTGAATTACACATTTTTTTTTTTTTTTTTTTTTCCACAGACAGTTTTAACTGCAGAAAATATGGAAGTTATTTTGATAAAATATATATTTAAAAAAAAAAAAAAAAAAAATGAATAATACAAAACGTTATATTTTATAAAGAAAGGTTTAGGTTTATAAAGTAAAAAAAATTAATAATTATAAGTAAATAAAGTTTGTTTGCTTAGATAATTTAGAAAGTAATGATTACTTACACCTTTTCCAAAGAATGAATGTTGCTAAGCATAAGAAAAAAAATAGGATAAATAGATAAGCATTATATAAAAAATAAATAAGTAAAATAAAAATGCATATAAAAAAATAGTAATAATAAAAAAAAAAAAAAAACACTAAAAGAATCTAATTAATTTCTAAATTATTTCCATTACCTTACTAATAAGGTATCTGACTTTATAGGCAATAGAAGTATTGTATTTGGTTAAAAATTTCCACGTTGTGTTTTTATTGATCAACATATTTTTGGTTTTCTGATAGCAAAAAAGCGATTTTTTAACAAATGGTCAATGTGTATATGTGAATGTGTGAGGAATTTTCAGACTATTATGCCTATTAAATTAATAAAAATAGAATAACAAACTTCAGAATTAAAACAGGTTTAGTGTAAAGATGATTTTATCAATTTTTGGTGAAAATTGAAAACTGGAAGTGGAACCTTAAGTCTGTATCTCAAAAACAGCTCTAATAATTTTCTTCAAAGTTGCTATATAAACACCCTATTGGATATCTTTTCCTATGTATTAGTTGATTAGTTCAGAAAAACTGATAAGCATTAAATATAAGTAGGGTAAGTGCACCAGTGACTGACACTTTTAGAGCAATCTCTGATGTTTTTAATGTTCTAGTCATCAGAAAATATTTTTAGAAATCTTAAGTTAGTACAAATGGCATGAAAGACATTCAGAACCACATATATATTAAAATATATACATTTGATAACAATTATTATTATTATTTTTTTTAATGAATTTTTATTTGACACCCACTCAATGTTCCAATAATTGACACTGCCAGTTGTTTTTATTTTATCAGTAATTAACACCCTATGTTCCAGTGTTTGACACTGCTAGTTATTCATTTTACCAGTTATTAGCACCCTATGGTTCAGTGTTTGACATAAAATGTTAAAATTCTTATATGTAAAATATGATTTTATTATTTTTCTTATTTATTAATTATTTCTGGATAGATGTCAATCACTGGAGCACCTACCCTAGGTCAATTTTAGGTCTCACAAGTGTGTTCCTTTAAAAACAATTTCATGGACTTTCTGCAAATTTGCCATGTTAACTACCTTTTAGATATTCTTTTGTGTGTAATTGTCGGTTTCCGGTGAACAGATGAGTATGTCAAGTTTTTGTAAAAATTCAAAGTGGAATCAAAATTCTTATTTTATTCTCAAAAAAAAAAAAAAAAAGTGGCACTACACTAAATTCATAAAAAATAAATAAACTAAATATATATATTGGAAAATAATAATTAACTTCAATACTTTAACCTTTACATAAAAACTATAATGAGTAATATCCTATTTAACATAAACAATTTTTGAGTGTGAACTGTGTATGTACTAAAAGAATAGAATTCATTTTCAGAAATAGTATGTATCTTGTAAAAATAAATAAAAACAGTCTATGAAATTTTATATTTACCCGAACAAGATTTTCTAATATTTTTTGACATGTAGTTTTTAAATCTGCTCTCTTGATATCTTTAGAACTTGTAAGCACCCGATACCTGTTCAGGAAATCTTGATATGTCCATCTATAATAAAACAATATTTAAAAAAAAAATTACATTTCTCAACAAAACGATGATAAAAAATGTAATATAAATTTAAAATTATAAGTAACAGATTTTTCAATCATTTGTTTAAAATTTTTCTTCTATTTATCATTTTAATTTAATAATAAAAAACTCTGAAGTCAAAAAATGCTTGATTTATTATTACAATTGTAAAAGAGACCTGCATGACTGATTACACTTATAGTGGGGTTCACTGGAACTAGAGGCATGGTTAGAAATTAGAATGTGAAAGTCAGGTGTCAATGGCATCTAATTATTACTATTATTATTATTATTATTTTTATTGTCGAAATGGTCTTCTCAGGTGTAATTTTAAAACTTTTTATTGAGATCATAACAGGATAAGACTTAGTTTTTATTTATTTACTTAAATAATAAATACAAATACAAAGGCTAAAACATGAATACATTTACAATTTTTAAAAATTTTAAAACTTACTTTAAACAGAACAAACAGAAGAAAAAATAAACTTTTAATCAACTGCTGGACAACTGATTTTTAATTCAGTCGAATACCAGATATTACATCTTCCAGCAAAATGAGAACTACCAGAAAATACTCATTTAAACTATTTTCTTTAATTATTAATTTATACTTTCAGCTTTTATAAAATCAAGTTTGGTGTAAATTCAGTATTTCAGAAATTATCATGAAGACAATTTTTTGATTATATGTAGATAAACTAAGTGATAGTAATAGGTAGAAAAGTAATAAAAAAAGATATCTGGAATTTTTTGCGAATTTGAAAAATATTTTAGCAAACAGTATTTTAAGTATTCTTGCATTTGCTGATTTTTATTGATTTAAACTGGCAATATAAGAACTTTATAAAGATAATAAAAAAAACAAGCATTTTGTAAATTATAAAAAAAAAAAAATTATTCCAACGATTTTTTTTTTTTTTAAACTAGTCAAATGTTAGGTATAAAAAATGATAATTGGGTGTGATTTTATAGTTGCCAAACTAGTTGCGAAATACTCCTGACGACTGCTAATTTCGAGCCCTGACTAGGTCTATTGTACTATCCCCCTATGTCCGTAAAAAAAAGGCCAATTGCTCAAGCCTTCAAGATATTCAGCAGACACCTAACAGAAATATTTTGAAGCTCATAGAGTTCAATTAAATGCCAATCAAAGTAGGCAAAAACCTGAATAGGTCGAATAAACCTGAGATCCACAAAGAATATGAACAGCTGTTTCTTCATTATGCAAACAACCCCTACAATTTGGGTTATTTTTAGCACCCATAACTGTAAAGTTTATTCTCAATGCCCAGTTAACCTTTGTAGACTTGCATGCAAAAGCATTACACAAATACTTGTGCATGGTGTCTCAGACCGAAAGTTGATCTTGTCTGTATTACTGTAATTATATACTTTTTAAGCATTATTGGTTTTTATTTTAAAGAAGAGGTTATAATTGAATTAAAAAAAAAGAAAAAAATATTAGTACTTTAACTTTATTTGGTAGAAACAATAAGAGTTAAATCAGCCTCTTAAACGAATTATTTAATTGTCGGTCTGAGAGACCAACGTGTGAGTATACGAAGGTTAAAAGACCAATAACTTTCCTAATGTCATTTTTATAGGGCTTAAAATATTTGATATGCTTAAAAGCAAAATTCCCTAGTTAAAGGGGTACATCATGGCTCATGAAGATCAGCCAAATCACATATTAATTATAGGAAAATAATCCCCATTATCATTCATTACACAAGATTATTTTTAAATTACATTTTCCCATTCAGAAAATTTATGACCAAATGAATTTATGCAAATTTTCACTTGGTGAAGTTTTGCATTTTACAGCTTCAAAATACAATAATTTTTTTTTTTTTTTTAGAAGATATTTGGAACACATTAAAAATCAAATTGGATTAAAAAAAAATATTTTAAAGTTTTTAAATTTATTTATTTACAATTTATTTTGTCAGTGCATAATAATTAAAATTTCTTAATTTAATAAAAATTTAACATGTTGGTTACTACAAAAAATAGAGGATTTATATTATTTGATAATCAACCTGGTGGTATATATCAAGTATTTTGTTCCAATAAACTTTCTTAATAAGTTATATTGCATTTCAATTGATGTCATGATTAAGAGGCAATACATATTTGTGTGTGAAAAAAGAATGTTAAAAAAAAAAATTACTTACTGTAAAATTAGCATCATATTTTGGAAAAGAGAAGAGGGTGAAGCATTTGTTTGCATTTATTTTTAAATGATAAATAAATCAAATTTACTCAGTTGTGCAATTAATGCTTGTAAAAATATCAAGTTTTGACAAATACCATCTACTTAATGTTTAATTATTAATTAAATCAAACAAGAATTTTAAGGTACAAGCAAATAAATTACCTTGATGGATAACCAGCTGCACTTATACGGATTGTTTCCAAAACTCCACATGCTCTCAATTGTTGAACAGCTCGATGAGGTTCAAACAAAAATGCCACTTTTTGGTCATTAGGCTTTATACATCTAACATAATGAGGAGTTGTAGAATTCAAAGTGGTCATCAACAGGCATAATGATTCCCTAAACTAAATAAGTAAAATTTGCTCTTTTACAATTTTTTAATAATAACTATTCAGCAATTATATGCACACATTTATAGCATATTCTGCAGTTATTACATGCTAATTAAGGTAATATGAATTTTTCTAATCAACACATAATTTGTAATATCATAGTTAATGAGATCATAAATAATAATTTCTATACTTGGTTATGCTATCAGTTTCTTTTAAAAAAGAAATTGTAAGTAAAAATATTCCCTTTAGAAGGTGCTATGTCACCAATCAAGTGAAAATAAGAGCTTATGTGTTTTTCTGTTTTAGATTTTGGCAACAGGCAATAAAAGTGTTAGTTTTAGATTTGATCCTTCAATTGCATCAAAATTTTTGATCTCTTACTGTGAGAGAAGAATGTTTTTGATTTTGGAACTATGTTCCTGAAAATTTTTGTTTGTACATATCTGTAAATAGCATTATATTGCATGAGTATTAAATATCAAGAAAATGATACTTTTTTTTTTCCCTTGCAATTTTGCATCCCAGCCTATCTTTTTGTTCTGATTTTGAAAACCACTGAACCGTAGCAAAATTAGGACTGGAATGCTAATTAAAATTAGTTTCAGCAACATATTACATATCATCTGCATTCAAATTGAAGCAAAAGTCATCGAGTCCAAAATTATTATTTTGAGATAAAGCCATTTACAATTTTTTAGATATTATCTGAAAATTAGTAACAAATATTTCCCAGATTCTTAACTGCATTGCAGTAGATTTACTGATGCTTAAATGACTAGTTTATACTAAGAAATAATTAACTGGAAGTTCTAATTAGTTAATTTTTACTTGACAATAGATAAGCCGGTGAGACTTTGAGAAATTACGGACATCACTGTATTTTCATAGTCAAAGAAAAAGGGAAGTTAGTGAGTTTTACCAGATTGCCAGGCATTATTTGAGATGATAAAGGAGTTTTTATCACTAATCCTAATCTTTAAAACTTAGTAACATCTGTTTGATGTTAAATAAAAAATTAATAAATAAATTTTAATCAACATATTACAGTTCTTATGTTAATTAAATGAATTAATATTCATTCTAACACTTGAATGTGAGCGTGGACGTCCATAAAAGTTCTGATGCATACTGATGTTTAATAATTTATAAAAAATGAAGATAAATTTAAACTATTGACATTAATGGTTAGACAGATTCAAAAATTTTATAGTTCCAGTCAGTGAAATTCCACATGAATGTTCTTGATCACATGCAGAATATCAAGAAGATAGCCAATTTCATGCCTGGTGCAGGCAAGCATAAAAGAATCCACAGTAGCTATAGTGGTTGTAATCCTGACATAGATACTCAATGCTTGACATTTTCCTCCTGTAAACAATACCTTTACAAATATCCAAAGAAAAAAATCCAGCAGCATTATATCAAGTAATCTAGATGGTCAAGGGATTGAGCCACTCCATCCAATTCATGTTCTTGTGAAAGGGTTATTCAGAAAACTATGCACGATGATAATCCAATGATGTGGTGTACCACCTCGTTACAAAAAAGACATGTGGCTCTTCAAATTGATGAAAGCAAACTTCATCAGAAAGCATGCCATTACATGATTAAAAAAGTCAACACCACTATTTAGCATGTCTGCTGCAAAGGCCTGCTAGGCCTATCGTCCAATTCCAAGGGTTGAATAATTTGAACTATGAATACCCAAGAGTTATGCATATCTAACTGAGAAAGGATGAGTTTATTCGAAGGTGAAAAAATTATTTTAAAATTATACAGTTCTAGAACTTAAGCTATGGCATAATTTATTTTCAGAAAATATGGTAAAAGCACCAATATTAAAAGAGAGTGATTTAGGAGACAAAGTACAAGGAAGCTGTAATTTTTTAATATTTTTATATATAATAGAAGGATTATATAACCTTTGTCAATTCTAATGGCTGTCAGATATTTGATTACAGAGCTTGGTACAATAGAATCGCAACAAATATTAAGGGCATGATTGACAAAAGTATAAAAGCTGCCATTATGCTTTTGCTAACTGTGTATTTTCTCCACATATTTATTTTGAATCTATTAATGAATCTTGCTACATGTAACAAATATATGCACACAAAAGACCAATGATAAATAATATAATTTTACATTAAAAATCTCCATAAACTTCAACAACATTAGCTGATATAATTAATAAATATAATTTGCTAATAATTACCTGAGATCCAACTGTCTTTTTGTGCTGCTTTTGCCCAGTTTTTATAGGAGGGGCCGCAGATCTCACTTTGGCAACTGGTTTCAGTTTAGAATCATTTTTTTCATCTTCAAATAATTCAGCCACAAGCTCGAACTAAAAATTAAAAATATTATAAAAAACTACATTTTTTTTTTTTTTTTTTTTTTTTTAAATAAGAAAAAAACTGTTATCATGTGACTTGCCCGGAATTATAATACTTTCTCCATTTAAAAATAATTCATTTTTGCAATATTAATGATTACTCAATTGCACACTCTTTAGTCCAACAAAATGGCAGTGATAAAGGACATGCAGTACAGAGGGCCGAGGGATTAATGGAAGCCATAGAGTGGGCCTACATGTTATACATTACTATTTCAGGAAGGTCCAATGAAAAATTTTTTAAAAGGGTCCCGCATGTTGTTATTCCAGCCTATGAATTATTCCCTTGAACATACATATCTTCTTTATAATAAAAGCCCAATTTTGCTGGGCAGAACGCTAGATGGTAATATAACAGCTACAAAAATTTACTGAAATAAAGAAAATAAATTTTCATCTTTGATTTGGAGGAATGAAAAATAATAGAAGGAGGATTTTTTAGAAGAAAAAAATGACACCCCAAATGCAACATTGTACTGAGAACATATAAAAAATCCCCCTTGATTTGAAACAAATAAAATAACAAAAGATAATTTAAAAGAACAAATGTAATTGTATGTAAGGACCACCAATTGGTAATTTAGTGATTTTCTTTCTTGGATGCTACTAAAAACTGACAAATTATGGTCACAATTTTTAGCTTAATTAAAAGAAAATGTAAAAATATAATTAAAATGATTATAATAATATAATTAATATTAAAAATAATATGAATGACAAAATCAAAATAAAAAAGTATGGCACTTCTTTGTTATCTGGATCAGATTAAAGTACAACACAAAAAAAGGGGGGGGGGGGGGGTATTTAGGTATTTTATTCCCCTGCGACAAATAAACTAGTTACGATTTTGAGGAATTTTGCTGAAGTTAATTTTCATAAATAATTAAAATTACATTTCCCTATTTGAATGCCATAATTATTTTGTGATTAAAAAAAAAAAAAAAAAGAATTAAATTTTAAATAATTGATTTTTTTTTTTTTTTTCATTATTGGTTATTTATCATATTTGGCTAATGTTTTTGATTTGACAAGTATGGCAAATTTAAAAATAGGTTCATTTAGAAATACAGTAGAGAGTCAAAAATCCGCACAGCTTGGGACCAGAGGTTGTGCGGATTTTAGGATTTGGTGAATTTCGGGACCCATAAAAGATGATTTTCACTTCGAATAATAAAAGCAAAATATTATTCAAACTAAACATGTGCTAGTGAATAATAACACAATTTCACTAGACTATTAAATTATTCGGTATATATAAGATTAGCACTGAACATTAAAAATTTATATAGCAAAAACAATAAATATTTGTCTATTTTCGAAATGTTCACATGTAGTTTTGTTTTAAACTGTATTTAAACCAGCATCTTTATTTATATTTTTTTTTTCCTCTATTGTAGATAGTCACCAGTTCTTGTTTTGTAACACCTAACACAATTTTATTGTTCTAAGAATTTAAATGAGTTCTTCCTTGCAGTTACGCTTTCATCAAATAGCATTTAAAAAAATTAGTTTGTATACCTCATTGATATCATCATCATCATTTTCTTTTGATGGATTTAATATATTATCAATAATTATATTATCAGTAATTTGATTCTAGCAGTTTTTCATATGTAATCATAAAATACAAGTACAGAATCTGCATTCAAGATTTTTTTTTTTTAATTCTGATTTGCAGTTATGTGACCTAATAATAGTGAATTTCATTGTTTATATGACAAGCTGTGCAGATTTTGGACTTCGGCAGATTTTAGGTTGGCGGATTTCTGGCTTCCTACAGACTGACTAGTTGATTAAGAAGTAAATGCATTATGAGAATTCCAACATAATAAATTGTTCCACCATCATACATAAGTCTTTATACTCACCTGACTAGCTTTGAGAATATTAATATGTTCTTCCATGACAGTATCTCTGTTCTTTTCCAAGAATCCCACAACTTCATATTTTACTTTATCAGCAAAATGATGAATTATGAAAGCAGTATTTGAGAGGCGAGGCTTTTCAAAATGCTTCCACTTTTTACATTGATTGAATAATTTCTGGCACCAAGTGTCGTCTGTGCCTTTAGGCATCTGAAATATGTCACAAAGAAAAAAATTTAAGAATATTTCAATATTAAAATACATTACAAAATAGAAAATCAATGGAATACCTTACACTACTAACAAAATAAATATTAAATCTTATACAAACTCATAAATGTCAAACTATTTTCATAATTTTTTTAATAATGTTAATTGTAAAGTGTTTATGATCCAAGTAAGTCTTTTAGCATTAACTTTTGTAAATATATTCTAATTCTCATAAAATTCATACATAGTTTTGAGATTCACTACAGCATGGATGTGAGTTTTCTGAAAAATTTTTAAACTGAAAATTTACCAAAAATTTTCTGAAAATTTTTCAAAGTCTCTCAATTGTGAAGGTTTTGTAAAATAAAACTAACGTATTAAAAACTACAAGTAAACAAAGAAAAATATAAATAATTATTCAATTCAAAAAGAAATAAATAAATCATAGAAATTATGATTTAATGTTTTTTTAAACATGTATAAAGCTAGAAAATTTAATGCATGTTTTGCATGTATAATGATGGTTGAATAATCTATATGAACCCTTCACACATCATTGCCAACAGCTGAATCCCATTTTATTAAATAGGGAAAATTTTGATTATTTATTATTATTATTTTTTTTTTTTTTGTTGTTGTTGTTAATTTTGTTTCCATTATCAAAAAATTTAGAATAATTAAATTTGCCTTTTCCCCAAAAAAATTTATTTCTTGAATTTTAATACACCATTTTGAAGTTATAAAGTGGAAAAAATTGAGAAAAGTTCTTTTTTGTACAAATGAAAAAAAAAAAAAAAAAATTCAAAAAAAAAATTTTTTTTTAATTTTTTTACTTCAAATGGAAAAAAAAAAAGAAGTTTTTTGAAAACAAAAACATATTTAACAATTGTGAATTTTTTGAAAGTAAACATATTGGGTGAGTGCAAAAGTTCTACTCATTTTTATTACCCATAAAGAAGAGCAAATAAACGCAAAATGAACAATGGATAAGCACAAATGTTGGTGTAAAATGCAGTGTGTCCTAAAGTTATGGTGCACTTTGATTGGTCACAGGAAAGCAATAAAACAAGATACAAATGTGAAATCTTCACCAAATACTAAAAGGAAAACTCTCCACATTTCCATATTATGACATACAAGTGTGTGTGCACACAGGTGATTATGCAACACCACAAACTGCATAGTGTGGATCAGCTGATAGAGATGTGGACAGTCCAGAACAAAGGAAAGTATAATGTGTTCTGTGGCTTGCTAAATTTGAATCTGTGGCCAAAGTGCAATGTAAATATTGTTACGAGTACAACGAAGATCACCACATAGAAATAAAACATTAATCAGTGGGAAAAGCAGGTGAAGGATATTCTTTACATATGTGTAAGGTGCAGGGGAACAAATTGAGGCCACATTGAACTGCACTGAATAGGTATGAAACTTTGAGAGTTTTCCTTTTATTTCGTGAAGATTTCACATTTCTATCTTGCTTCGTTAATTTCCTGTGACCAGTCAAAAGTGCACCAAGACTTTACTACAAATTTACAACTATAGTGTGTCTGTAATGTGCATAATTTATTTATTGCTACAGAAAGTACGCTTAAGCAGGAAATCAGTAAAATGATCTGCTAACATTTATAAAAAAATATTTAGAAACTTGAACTATATGTGCTGTAAGAGATTAAATATTAAGGATTTATTGGTCAAGTTAACAACAACTATATATTCTTTAAAAGCCAAATAATTAAGGATTTTTCACGTTATCAATGACAAGATATAAATAGGATTGCTCTGCACAGATAAGAGCGACAAAAATTGTAAATTGTTGCCTTATATATTAAGATATCAGCATTAACATCTATTATTCTTTGCAGCAATAAAGACAATGCAACAAAAAAGAATATTCTGTTCTTTTAAATGATTATATATCTTGCACAAGTACACAAGAAGATAAAACAGGAAAAGTTGTAAATAAATCTAGCCAAAAAGTTGTAAATAAATCTTGCATGTTCAATTTATATATATATATATATATATATATATATATATATAATACTAGGGGGGCTCTACCCTCTGCATGCTTTACTCCCCAACCTCCACCGGAGCTTCACCACTGACTTGTTCCAGTAACCAAACACTACAGGGGCTTCGCTCCCTCAATCTAGATATCCATGTAAAAATTTACTCTCGGTAATTATTGCATATCACAACTATAATTTCTACTTGGCTATCATTATTTTAATTTTTTAATGACTAAAGTGTTATTGTATATGCATATACTGTATTGCAAAATAATGAAATTTGATCAAATTTCTTTTCCTTTTCCATATTCAATATCAATTATGTCCACTGTGCGAAAAATATCAGGAACAGCAAAAACACTTTACTAACAGAGATGCAATACTTTTGTAAACTATTAGGATCTTAAAAAAGGCCCCTTCTCCAATTTAGAGCCTAACAAACTATCTCCCCTTCTTTTAAGATCATTTCTATTTTGAGAGCTCTTGAGTGAGAAGAAATGCCTACATTTTCTCCCATTCCGTAAGGTAGGTGAATGCAGAAGCAGAACTTAAAATCTCCTAATTGAAATATTTTGATAAAATATATCTTAAATTAAGTAAAATATCTTTGTGTTCTACGGAAGTTTTAGAAAACTATTTCGCATATTTTTCAAGATAGGAGAATTTAAAAGCAAAAGTTATCTAGACACAACTATGTATGTGTGATTCCGTGCCGCGATCCGAGACTCCAACATTAAAGTACTGGGACTGGATATAATGTCCTCACTCTCCATTGCCTTCCAAGTCCCTACTCTCTATAATTTAAATAAAGTGAAGTTCCATAAAACAAGTCTGTTTTCTTGAAGAGCCACAACTGTGCACCCCAGCACCCTAACATAAACTTTACATGTATATATTTTTTATATTGCGTAAGGGGGTAGGGGAAGCCATAAAAAGAAAATCAAAGAGAAAAGATGCTTACTTTACACTCTTCATCTAAAAGATCAAGAATACCCAATTTGCTTTCAATTAAATCTATACAGGGTTGATTGTCATAAAAATCAATGAATTTCCATTCGATCTGCTCTCTAACATACTCTTCTTGTTCCAATTTGAATACATGCTGAAATAGAGAACAATACAAAATATGAAACCAACAAATAGAAGAAAGGAAAAATATATTGAGAGATAAATTTAATGGCTTATTCATGATAAATTAAGAATAATTTCATAAGTGTGAAAAAAAAAAAAAAAACTGATAACTAAAATTTTATTGAAAACACACAGTAATAAACACTTTAAAAAAGTTTTTGGTAAAGAAATTTCAGGACTTCATTGGGTTATTATAAATTAAATACTCAGTGTAACCAATGAATTCAAATTTAAATTTAATTTAAAAAAAAAAATTATTATTATTAGTTTACAAAACTATATTAAAATCTGTTGAAAAAGAAATTTCTTAAGTGAGTTTTGCATTGATAGGAGCACTTATAAAAATTACTTTTAAAATGTATGATGTAGCTTTAATAGATTTCTCTTTTATACACTGTTATCAAGTATTTGTTTAACTATCTAATCCAAAACATTCCTATCAGTGGCGGATCCAGAACTTGACTTTGGGGGGGGGGGGGGGCTGAGATTTTTCAAAATGTTATTCTAGACAAATAAAAAATTTACAATTGCAAGATTCAATGATGAATGTCAGTGTTTTGGGGGGGGGGGCTTCAGCCCCCCTAGCCCCCCCTTAAATCCGCCACTGATTCCTATGTATAATCAGATGAAAATGTATTGATATTTTTGAGTTTTATCTGATAGTATTTTTCCATTTAAGGACCAGAACTTGGTGATAAGGCATGGTTATTCCACAGCCCCCTCAATAAAACTTCAAATTACGTTTAAAACATTTAGCTAAATTAGAGTCAATCCCAAAAAATAGTTCAAATAATTATGATAACTTTAAATCTCAGCATCATATAATAAAAGATGTTTGTTTGTGAGTGTGTGTATGTCCATCACTTTGTAGGCAAATAGATGATCACAGAGCCACAGAATTTTGCATGAAGGTTAGTTTTGACCTCTTCTGTACCTCAAAGATCTATTTTCAATTTTATTATTTATTTATTTTTAATTAAAATATATAAATTTCTGAAATAATTGACCCTGGAGATAAAAAAAATAAATGTAAAGAGTCTCTCTGTGGCCCATTAGCTAAGCTGGTTAAGGACCCTTCAGAGACTGGCAACTATGCACAGCTTCAAAACTCATAAATTATCCATTGTCCGAAAGCGACCCTTGAAATTTTGCACACATTTACAATGAAGGACATTACTTTTTATTGCTCTTTTACAAAAGAGACCCAATTTCGATTGCAGTAGGAGGTTTGTCTGCCGAGAAAATCTCTCTTCTGCTTCGCATCAACTCGATTCCCACATCAAAGGGATTTAAAAAAACCCCGCCGAAGTTGCCTGTCTCTGAAGGGTCCTTTAGAGTGTTGTGCTAATAATGCAAAGGTCATGGGTTCGATTCTCCAAGGGCCAGGTGTTACTATATTATACGATAATTAATAGAAAAGGTGTCAATTAATAAAAGAAAATCTTTCAGCGTTTTCACAGTATCCTTAACCATATAGATAGCGAGAAAGTGACAAAAAACTAAGTTAAATTTAGAGGTATATTGGTTGCTTTGTAGGCAAGCACAGATTACAGAGCTACAGAAATTTGCATGGTGGTCCATTTTGACCTCTCCTGATGCACCCCAAAGACTAATTCTGCACTGGTGATTATAAAGGATTTAAGTCCAAAAATGTTGATTTTGAGTTAAGTCAGACTCAGAAAAAAATTCTCTATTGATTGGTATAAAGGATTTAAATCCATGTCGTTCAGTCTTTGAGAAAATCCATTGGTAAAAAAAAGATTCAAGTCAGAAATTTAGCATTAATATTTGGTATAAAATGTTTAATTTCAATTTTTTCCCCTTTATTAAATGAAGATTGACAATCACTGAATGGTATAAACCAACATAATCCCTTTTTCCTAATCGATTCTTCCGATTAGTTTTCAATTAGTTTAACTTTATTTTTCATCTCCTGAAAATCAAGAATATGGACTTAAATCCTTTATACTTATCAGTACAGAATTCTTTTGATTATTATTATTATTTTTATTAATTAAAATTTTTGCAGTTGGGCAGATTGTTTGGTGCTACCATTTGTTGTCAAAGAATGAAAATAATAATTTGCACGAGAAATATCTGTCTAAAATACGTAGTTTTTGAATAACAGCAATGCCACTTATCATCCAGTTAGCACCTAAATTGAAATGTCCGGTAAGGGCACAAATGTGAGCTGTGGGACCCAGAGCCAGTGCAAGAAAAAATGATGCTGCCAAATGCAGAGGGGACTTGAAGCAAAATTTTAAAGGATTTCAAAGGATTTTTTTTTTTTTTTTTTTTTTAAATATAGTGACTAACAAAGTAAGCAAAGCCTGCTAGTAATAAATAATTTAACTTAATCTTAGTAATAAAATTATTTAAATTCATATCAAATAAATTTATAAATATCTTACTTATGAATTTATAATTTTATGAATCACTGATTTTAATAATTATTTAAAAAAATATTACTTGTTTATGAATTCGATGAGAAGAAAATGACAAACGGCTTAGTCTTCAGATAGCATTCTAGTTCTACTATTATAATGTCTCATAGTGTATGTGAGTTGTTAAGTGCACCAAATAACACAGTGTTCTTAAGCATAGAATTATCTATATGATTAATATGGTAAGGTAATCAATGCGTTTTTTTTTTTTTTTTTAATTCTAATACACTTGTTGTTACTTATTTTGCAATATATACTTCATGCATGAAGCTTCTTTCCTATTAATCAGTGCAAATAATATTCAGAAATATATTTATACCCTAAATATATGTGTTGTAAAGGTGCTAAAAATATAAAGTGGCAGAAAAATTCTACTTTAAACCAATGATTGTAATACACAAATAATTCACAATGTTAATTGAATAAGAACTTTAGAAATTTAAAAATGTCACTTCCAGCCCAGTAGCAAAATTTTCTGTATCTATATGCAGCAAAACAAAACTTACATCCAGGAATGCTAGACTAAGTCTGGTAGCACAAGTTATATTAGAAATTCATAAAATATATAAAATTTGTAGCAATAATAAAGATAATAAATTGAAAATATAGAACAAGTACAACAATCTACTATCATAATGTAAATTTCATTTGTAAATTTAAGCCTGGCATTTCTTTTTGAAATACTAAATTTATCTGCAACATTTGCTGCTTCACAATCTGCAACACTCACTGTTGTGTTGCACTGTTTCTGCTACTGGGAGTGCCAGTAAAATCAAACCCTATTTTCTATTAACGAAAACAATATAAGCAAATATAATTTTTTAGAAAATATAATTTTAATAAAAACAGAACTAATTTTTAATCTATAAAAAATAAATAAAAACTCACCATATTAAACTGTTGTTGCAACTTTTCATTTGCGTAATTTATACAGAACTGCTCAAAACTGTTAATTTCAAAAGTTTCAAACCTAAATAAGTCAAAAAAGAGGGGAAAAAATCAACATAGTAATGATTTTACATGCATAAGTTTCTATGTAATTTCATTCTCAGTTCTAAGTAAGAACAAGCTTTACTTAAATCTATTAAAAAATTCTATTGGAAACCACTATGACTCTTTATGGATTACATTTCAGAAGATCTTGACCTTTTACCTTAATTAAGAGATCTTTTACCTTAATTTGGATCTAAGACATTTTATCAATTCCAGTTTTTATTGAAACTGATTTTCTAGATGCGATGAATGGATAAAAATGCTATACACCCCTTTTCACCCTCTTAAAGGTTAAATTTTGGAAATCACCTTTCTTTAATAAGGATCTAAAAGGAAACATTTAGCTGAACTTTTGAGCTTTTATCAGAAACTACTGCCATTTTTTCCCATGCAAAGAACAGGTAGAATTGTTAGACACCCCTTTCACTCCCTTAAGGGTTTAATTTCAGAAAATTGGTATATTTTACCGAAACACCTTGCTAGTTCAATTTATCCCAGATTTTCAAAAACAGCAAGTTTAATTTTAGAAAAAAAAAAAAAAAAGTCTATTCTCACAAGATTACATTTTAGAAAGGTGCCCAGTTGTACACAGGCTTTTAATGAAGGTAAATTAGCATTAAATTTTATGACCAAAATTTGAGACTAGAAATTACTGGCTTTTGGCTCGCAAATAGAGGTAAACATTTAGAGAGGGTTTTTACTGTATTCAATTTACCTTGGAAAATGTTTTTCAATGCAAACTAAACTTTTTTTAATATGCTGTCAATGATACTGATCAATTCAAATTATTTCAATATTCTATTAAGATCTTACTCAACTTTTTACAATATCCATGTTCTGACTAACTTTATTTCTTAAATACATAACATAAACCTTATTTTAACAAAAAAAAATATTAAACATATATTTTAACAATTCAATGTCCCGATATAAATTAGAAACTACACAAAATAAAGATGATTTTGATAAAACACTAACTTTACCCGTATATATCTAGCACTCCAATAAATTTGTGAATCTTCTTATTGGAAGCTAATGATTTGTTGATTTGACGCACAATCCACTCGAAAAGTTGAGAATAAATATGTTTTGCTAAAGCATCTCGGGCAAACATGGCCTGAAAATAAAATTACCAAAGATATATCATTTAAAAGGAATAAATAAAATACAATAAGCTCTTAAACAATGGGAAACTCTTAATTCCAAGAAAACTGGAAATCCTAAATAATTGAATTTATGCAAATTTTGATGGAATAATTTCAAAATTATGAGAAAATTATTATGCACTAAGACAATAATATTTTAATTAACACAAAAAGAAAAGAATAAACAAGAAAAAATTTAAGTTGTTTTAGACTAACAATTAGTACTGTAAATAATAATAATAACAATATAAAACAGTAAACAAACAATTATCCACAAGAAGATTATGCATGTTGCGGATTATCCATGGGCACACAAGAAAAGGACGAGATCAACGGAAATTGTTTTTTCAACAAAAACAAATACCTTTTTTCAAAGAAAAAAATTTAAAGAACTATATAAATCATTATTTTACCTCACTTTGTTCATTATATATTTCGGCGACCAGTCGGTGCCATCATCAGAAATACTCGGCAGAATGATTCGCAGGTGTCAATTCTAGGCGGTTTTGTTTATCCATTGCAGTTTCTCCCTTGCTCTCTTCACTTCGCTTATCTTCTCTGTACAACTGTTACCACTCAGGTGAAATTAGGCTATGTTCGATGTCATTAACTGTGTTATTAGTTGTTAGTATTTCGATTGCTTCTCTTTTGAGAGCATAGTGGTGAGAGTTATAGGGGGCTATTTTTTGAAAATTAATGGAGTCAATGTTAATTGGATTAGTATTGTTAGTTCTTGAGAAGGCTGTAGAGTGTCTATTGTATTTTAAATCTGTTATATGTTCGGAGATACGGTCTTTTATTTTTCTTTTTGTCATGCCAATGCATGAAGCTTTATTTTTATTTTGGTATTGGAAATCAATTTTATATATGCCGGCTGTGTAAAATTGATTTCCAATACCAAAATAAAAATAAAGCTTCATACATTGGCATGACAAAAAGAAAAAGAAAAGACCGTATCTCCGAACATATAACAGATTTAAAATACAATAGACACTCTACAGCCTTCTCAAGAACTAACAATACTAATCCAATTAACATTGACTCCATTAATTTTCAAAAAATAGCCCCCTATAACTCTCACCACTATGCTCTCAAAAGAGAAGCAATCGAAATACTAACAACTAATAACACAGTTAATGACATCAAACATAGCCTAATTCTACCTGAGTGGTAACAGTTGTACAGAGAAGATAAGCGAAGTGAAGAGAGCAAGGGAGAAACTGCAATGGATAAACAAACCGCCTAGAATTGACACCTGCGAATCATTCTGCTGAGTATTTCTGATGATGGCACCGACTGGTCGCCGAAATATATAATGGACTCGGATATAGTAAGGATTTAAAGTGAGGTAAAATAATGATTTATATGATATAATCCTTCCTTCAAAATTTAAAAATGTAAAGAACTATGTTGCTTTTGTTTTATTTTTTTGTATAGAAGGGTAATGTTTAATTTAGTTTAAAGACTGTACCTTGGCTTATAAATACATTTTTCTGTTTATTGTTTTTTACAGCCTTTAGTATATAAAATACAAAAAGTTGCGATATTATGAATATTTTCATTAGTATTTTTGAGCTAGAATATTTTTTACCACATTTGCCCTTATTTTCAACCTTTTTGCAGCAGTTTATCTGTAGAACCTGTACCACTCAATTCCATGGATAGCCAGAAGTATACTGTATTGCAAAAATTTATTTCACTGCTTTATGAAGAATAAAATATTTAGAAGTCTGTTTGTTTGTTTGTTTACTCTTCAACAAATTGTGCTATGCTATTTTCTTATAACTTTTTCAGAAAATATGTTGTCATCTCATTGCATCAAGTAGTTAAATAGTGGCTAAGCTTGGACCAATGAATCACTGTGACATAACTTTTGCAATGTTCTATAACATTTTTTCATGCAACAATTTTTCAATTTTTTTTTCTTTGTTTTAATCAATTTTGAAATTTTTGTTCCTTCTCTGTTCAGTAGATATGCTGAAATTTCACAAATGACATTTCAAAGTTTTATGCAGAAATCCCTTATATTTCTTTGTGCATTTGATGATGCATTCGTGCGCTTAGTTTTTTCCCCTGATGAAAAAACCAAGTTATTATTCTGACTTGAAACGACTGCTATGAAATTTTGCAGTTTATAGTATTTGCTTACAAAGTTATTTAATAATTAAATTATTTGAAATTAATCAGGTATTATTTGAAATTAATCAGGTAATGAAATTAGTATAATGATTTTCAAAAGAAAATATGTAGCCAAAATTAATGGATTAAACATGTCAGCGGAGAAAAGATGAATGTTGCCATAGATGAAGTCATTTTTCCTATAACAACCTGTAGTGGTAATACTAATGTAACGTTTAATGGTCCTTTTTTTAGATTTATTGTATTTACCAGATTTCAGAAAAAATGTAATTGAGTTCCTCTCCACGAATCATAGAGGAGCTGAGTTTCACAGAGAAAGTGATTAATAAGATTGATAGGTTTATATTTAATGTTAATCTAAACACAATGAAATTTATGTTTAAAAAAAAAAAAAAAAAAAAGGAATTTCTTTTCGACTCTGTTTACATTTTGGTTGTGTGGTCTTGAGTAATATTTCACTCCTTCCCCCCCTCTCTTTTGATTCAGAAATGTAAGAACTAATTTAATGAAATTTTTTATTTTTCCGACTGAGTGAAAATAATGCCTGGACCGGGAGTCGAACCCCAGATCTTTGACTTACAAGGTCAAGGCTCTACCAATTGAGCTATCCAGGCCGACAACCAGTCAGCATTACTCACTCAGACAACCTTTAGGCAAAAACATCTGGTCTATCATTTTAGATAGCTCAACAGAATTAAGCCGCAGGAACTTAACAGAATTCTGTTGAGCTATCTAAAATAATAGACCAGATGTTTCTGCCTAAAGATTGTCTGAATGAGTAATGCTGACCGGTTGTCAGCCTGGATAGCTCAATTGCTAAAGCCTTGACCTTGTAAGTCAAAGATCCGGGGTTCGACTCCCGGTCCAGGCATTATTTTCACTCAGTTGGAAAAATAAAAAACTTCATTGAATATGATTTTCTTCCAATCAGTTGATTGTGATTTTAATAAAAATTGTAAGAACTAATGTTTTTAAAAATCATATTTGCATGTAGATATTCAACTTAAATAACATATCTTTTTCTTAGGATAAATTCTGATTTACTAAGAATTTCACAAAATATATGTATTTACCATAAAATACTGCAATAGTGCTCTCACCCTCAATTAAACACCCCCCTCCTGCTTTTTAAATGAATTTTATTTGTTTAGAAAATACCGAATAAACGTCCCCTTATAGTTAGGGATTGACACAATCTGAACAGGAGCTAATTAACTACATTATTTCATTAATACATCCTAATTTTTATTGAAGATTAAGGGGATTCTTGAACAGAAGTTTACAATACATATATCAAAGAAAAAAAATTAAAAAAGGGCTCTCTGGCTTTAACCTCTGGCATTTACAAAATAGACTTTAACTTTGAGGACAAATCACAAGCTTACTACATAGGAATGACTAAAAGACCCCATAAAAGAACGTGAAAAAGAACATATGTCAGATCTTAAGTTTAATAAATTTTCTACCGCACTTTCTACCACCCATAACAATAATCCCATTAACCTTAACACCATTAAAATTCAAAAGATAGCCCCTATAACCATCACAAATTTGCTTTAAACAGGGTTCCCACTCAATTTCAAAAATAAAATTCCCTGACATTTTCCAGGTTTGTTTTTAGAAAATTCCAGTCACAAAATTTGGTTTGCGTCATAAAAAATAGCTCACTGTATAAAACAGAACATAGCTCACAACATAAAAGACAACATAGTACCATGACTTGCAATTAAATTTAATGCTCAAAAAGCATTTTCCAGGTTTCTAGCATCATTTTTCCAGGTTTTTGAGCAATATTTACAATTTCCCCTGATATTTCCCCAATTTTTTTAAGTAATTTCAAATTCCCTGACTTTTCCAGGTTTTCCCTGTTCTCCCTGACCCGTAGGAGCCCTGTTTAAAGTGCGAAGCCATAGAAATCCTAACCACTCCTTCTTCTGTTAACGACCGTGTGACACAGCTTAATTCCTGAAGATTGGCAACAGCTATTAAAAATCAAGAAATGAAGTTGGAACGACAGCAGAGGAGGAATGTTTACTTTGGAAGTGCCGGCAATGTGAAGACATCATTTCAACACTGAAGAGGGCTGCAATAAGCATGCCGAAATATATTCTTTGTATGAAAAGGATAAATATAAGGTATTTAAATTTAAAATGTAAACGATAATACTTTAGTATTATACCAATTAAAAAAGGGATTTAAAGTGAAAGCTTAGCACTGATTTGCTTGCATAAATATAATACCTGTGATTGTGTGAGTTCTTTAGTTATGACTTCTCTCATACTTTGAATTTTCCTATTGCAAAGCCAGATGCCCATCTGATCACATTCAATGCCGAGGAGATCACACATAATGACTAGATGAGGATCACTAGCCTAGAAAAAAATAGAACACATCAGTATAATTCCATAAATTAAAGTAAAAAATAAGAAAGCTCAAATTAAAGCCAAAACTATCTGAGATGCAGATATGAAATTTCAGGAGTTTATTCATTTTATATCGAATAACAAGAAAAAGTGGCACTGTCAGTGTTGTCTTTGGTAACTAGGATTTTATCGCCTTCTGATAATACAATAAATATATAAATAAATAAATACAAAAAGCATTATTTTAGAATAAAAAGTTTTTCCATACATTTAGAATTGCAATTTATTCTCAGCAGATTTTAACAGAATAATAAACATCGGTTTAAACTTCTTTGTGATATGTACTATGTTGTCTTAGATAAAAAAAATTAACTACACTGACAGCAAGCAGAACCAAACTGGGTCATTAGAAATACAAATAAAATAAATCTTACAGGAATTAGAGAGCTTTCAGCATCATCTTGATTTTTTCCTCCTTTCACAATTGTGAGATTGCCCAAATGTAAAATAGCAGCTAATATGCGAAACATCATAATTTGTTGAGATTCTGCGAAACCTATAGGGAAGGGGGAAAAAAAAAGATTACATGAAGAGACATGATTAATCCTTATTTGAATAAATATAAAGGCTGTAACTAAACATTAAATATATATGTAATGTCACATACTCCTGATTTCTTGTTTGAAATTGTGGAACCATAAGTAAATAATCTAGTCAGGTTAACTGGAAAAGTCTATTTAAAATCCATTTCAGGGCTGGGGATCCGAGTCTTTTAAGGCAATGAAGACTGGTGGGGTCTTGAAATTGGTCCCGCGATGTTCACCAGACTTATCTGTGCCCCACCTCGCACGTAACTTTCAAATTCGGTGGCGCAGAGTTGCTAGCTTTTACTGGCAAGAGCTAATCAAGAAAGATCCCGAATTTTGGCGAGTTCCATGTTTTAAACCCTTAATTTTTGGTGTTACTTGGCATTTTTCTAAATCCATCCCCTTTTCTATAATTGGCTATCCCTTTAATAAGCAACACCTTCTCATTGTTTCCCATTTGTTGTAAGTTCGTTTCTTCCAGACCGTCTGGAGCCTTAACCCTCCAAAGTTGCCAATTCACCAAGTCATTAAAACAATTATTTATTGCTTCATTTTGACATAAGTAATCATACCCTAATTTAAAATCATAAATATTTTATTCTTTTACTTGAATCTTTCCGGCACCCAGATAATTTTCTATTGCTTATTAAATTTATTTATAATATATTTCCAGATATCAAAATACTTAAATGATTAATTTGTTTGTTTCTTTTCAAATGATGATGATTGCGATCCTAATTTCCATTTGTTATTTTTTATACTTTTAGAGAGATTTATAATCTAATATGAAATTTCTTTTAATTTTTTTTTGCCATCTAAAAAGAATACCCTAGAATGTAAGAACAATAATTTAAAATATAAAAATATTAATTTATTTCTTACCTTTTTTTTTATCCATTATATTTTATATCTTTGATATATATATCAGATAAAGAAATTACAAAATGAGCTTGAAATAAATAAATTTAAATTAAATGAATAAATAAATGAAAATTAACTATTAAAAAACATCCAATAATTTTAAAACAAAAGGCTGATGAAAATTAAGTAAAAATCATATTTTCAAGATACATTAAATAAAATGTAATTTCAAAATTGCAGTAATTTTTTTTTTCTTTTCGATTTTTTAATATAATAAATTAAATACAACGATAAATATTTTTTTAGTAATGAAATTTTTATTTTATTTCATTTATTTTTTTTTTTTTTTTTCCCCAATTGTCTGATCAAATTTTATTTTAGTGTTCAAAATTTTTTTGTTATTAGCAAGTTAATAGCATGTGCATTTAACCGTTTTAAAGATTCACAAATAATACTTTAAAATATATATATATATATTATTCAAACTTTTTTCAGTGTTTTATTTTACATTAAAACTATTTTTATACTTAGTTTACTAGTTTTCTGTAAGAGACAAAAATATGACAGATTTAAAATTTAATAAGAAAAAGGATGATTTTCAGGAATTTTTATATGTATAATATTTCAGTAAATGATTTTTCTTCTGGCCTAGTATATAGATATAGAACTTTCTTTCAAGTCAACAGGCAAAACAGTTTTTCAGATAAAAAAGTATTAATCAAGTCCACTGATCCATTTCAAAGCTGCGGTACAAACACCCAAACATATCTAATTAAAATAATAATTATTTTAATTAGATATGTTTTATCAAAGTTTTTTTTTTAATGTACAAAGTTATATTTAATTTTTAAAAGCTTTAATGAAACATAGTTATAAATCTACATAATCTGAAAACTAACTTACTTAGAAAAATAGGAAAGTGTGAAATTGAATTAAAGAGTATAAACATTTTATTATTAAATTTCTGTCATAGATTTAAAAAAAAAACTAGTATGTTGTGGCCACCATAAGACTTTCTTCTATATTTTCCTATACAAATTCACTCAGTAACAATATTTAAAAAAAAAAAAAAAAAAAAGATTTTTTTTCGTTAAAAGTAAAAAAAAAAAAAATCGATAACTTTGTTTTAAATTATCACATATTTATAGTTCAACCATTCGTTTTAAAGGTATTGACGAGACCTTTCGAAAGATACCCATCTTGAAAATTTATTTCCCCCCCCCGGGGGGTTACTTGCCCCCAGAGGGGGGAAGCGATGCCCCCACATGCACAAAGTTTTTTTCCTAATTAACTACTACTATTATCAATAATTCATATTAATTTTACAATCACAGGTTAAGAATAACTCTCATTATGTACATTTATACGAAATTTCGTCCTATAATGCCATATTAAAAATTTAGAAAAAATATGATCACAGTGCCACCTGTTGAGCTATTGATCCCCAAATCTAATCAGCACCAGTTTATGTCAGGGGCCAACTAAATACCAAGTTTAGTTAAATTTCGTAAAAAAAAAAAAAAAAATTGTTGTTGTTAAAAGTAAAAAAATTGATAACTTTGTTTTAAATTATCACAGATTTATAGTTCAACCATTCGTTTTAAAGGTATTGACGAGACCTTTCGAAAGATACCCATCTTGAAAATTTACTCCCCTTGAGGAGGGGCTTCCCCCCAGGGGGGGTGGCAAGGCTCCTACACATAAAAAATATTTTCCCAATTGACTATCTCTATTATAAATATTTCTTGTAAATTTCATAATGATTACTGAAAAATAATTCTCTTTAGGCACATTTATACAAAATTTTGTCCTATATCACCATGTTAAAAATTTAGAAAAAGCGGATTGGCAATGCAACCTGTAAAGCAATTTTTACCAAAAGTTGATAGGCACTAATTTATGTCAAGGTGCAACTACATACCAATTTTTATGAAATTCTGTGCAGTAGTTCCTGAGATACAGTTGCCACAAAATTTTGTCACACACACACACACAGACTGACAGACATTTTCTAAAAATGGTCAAATTGTGTTCTACAGCTCTCAAAATGTGTAAATCCATCAAAAACCAGAGGTCGAAAATTTTTACGAATCCAATACTTCCTTCTATTGAAAAAAGAAGAAAGTAAAAAAAAAAAAAAGAACGTTTGGACATTATATATGCTGTTGTATTGCTTTGTATGTTTGCTGCTTTCATGCTGGTCTCATTGTTTATATGGCATAAAAAATGTGCATGTGTGTTAATAATATGTTTATGGTATAGAAAGAGACGAAGCTTTGTAAAAGCAATAAATATAATTGCCTTAATTTGTAATAACTGAGTTTGTTTTAAAAGCAAGTGAAATTACCATATGCATATAATTGCTATAATAATATAGTAAAAACCTCATTATTAAAAAATCATAACAGAGTGTAATTGTTGTATGAAATAGAATTGAAATACATTTACTTCGCCTTTTTCAAAAGAAAGAACTTTTTTATTATTTAAAGTAATTCGGATATTAAATATAATGTTTATTAATGTTAAAATATACATGATAAACATTTTGTTTTGTTAAACATTTAGTACCTTAAAAAAGTAATATAAAAAATAACTTCAATTTTAGGTTTTACTTTGTTTATTTTTTGAAAGGGAAATAAAGGTGATCAAATCTGCTTAAATTTAATGTTGAAACCGATGTCATATGTTAAGTTGTATTGACATTGAAGCCTATGAATGATTAAGTTCTACAAATATTTTAAAAGTTACACTTGAATCAGCGCATTTTGAGTTGTATAATTTAAAAGCATGTTGATGATAAAACTAAGTTCAACTGTATACGTATAGGTATATAAATTTTATTTTATGAATATAGTTTACCTAAAAGAGTAAATGCATTTCTGGTCTCTTGAAAATTCTTAGCATCGTCAACACCAGGTATTTCAGGGGAATCTCCAAGGTTTGTGTAATGAAAATAGCTTTGGTCACCTGGAAATAAATAAATACAAAGCTAAATAAATACAGTGCAATAAGAAATTTTTTTTGAAAAGTAGTTAAAATTTTCAACATGAAAACCTTTAATTTATGGAAATTGTTTTTCTAATATGTTTTCAAATAAAATATTATAATTGCAATTGTTGTTTCAACAACTGATTTTTAGATTCTATTGTGTAAACTGCAAAATTATAAAATTATTTATTATTTTGTGACACTAAATTTCCCCCAGCATAAAAATGATATTATTTGAAAGAGATTTGTAAAAAAAAAAATCTTTCAATTGTGCGTTTATTATCTTTATCCAATATCCTACAGTGTCAACGACATAATTATTTTTTCGGAAATTCGTTCATTTAAAGAGATTAATCACACTTTAAAAATTCATTTCAGAATGGTATTGAATATAGTTTTTAGATCTCAAAAGATAAAGCTGGAATAATTAGATAATTTTTCAGAATTTATTCCTCTATAAAATAAAGCTTTAATAAAACAAAACAAATGGGAAACAGTAAAAACCTTAAAGAATTTTATGAAACCTAACATTAACAGCTGCTTATGCAACCATCATCAGGCGTAGGGTGAAATAGTGGCTCTTGCCTCACCTTCTCTTGGTGTATGTAATGACACAGAACCTTCAAAGATTGATGAAAGGTGGCATTTCATGTTCAGAGGAAGAAAAAAAAAATAATAATAAGAGGAGGTGAAGCAAGAATTGCTAGTTCCATCTTATGTTTCTATTACACGCGCGTCAAAAGTTGCTTGAATCTACCGCCGATATAGTACTACACTATGGTTTCCCAGTGTGTTGCTCAAAACAAGCAACTTTTTTCTGTTGCAGCAATTTTATCGCCCAAAAGCAAGCGATGTTGCTTCTACCAGCCAATGAAATGGTCTCAAAATTACGTCCCGGTTTGATTGACATTTACGTCTCTTTTCCTCCTTCCTCTTCGTGCTGTAGAGACTATAGCAACCATAGCATTATGTCGTGAAGGAGGGAGGCACAATGACCCTTTGTTGTGGCATTTTTGATGCTTCAAGGAATCCCATGTAATAACAGCATTACATCCTGATAATAGCTGTGTAGACAGTTGTAAATGTTAGTTTTTTTTTTTTTTTAAGGTTTTTACTGTTTTTAGCTTGTGATTTTATACTTTACTTTTAAATTATCTTAGTATGAAACTTTTTTTTTTTTTTTTCTTTTTTCAGAATAAACTCTTTGTTGGCATAAAAATTTTTTTTCATTAAAAGCAGAAAATGAGTATTTCAATATCTAAAATTTTAACATTTAAAAAGTAAGTAATATAATAAATTTAGAATGTAATGAATAACTTTGGTAGGATGTATATGTGATTATATTAGAATGTTTACTGTAATTTAAGAGCTCTAACATTCAGCAACATTTAAGGAATTTTTATTTATTTATCAAGACAAAAATAAATGTTGTTGTAGTGACCTATAATTAAGGAGCATATACTAGCGATAAGGTATTAGGAGTCATGGAATTGAAAAAATTAGAACATAATGAATAATTTTAGTAGAATGTTATAACACTTTAAGTTCTACATTCAGTTATTGATAATATTTGGTGGAGAAAAAAGAAAACATTATTGCCAGTAACATGAAAACTAAGTCACAATAACAATTAATACCAAATATAGACAGAGTGTTTCAGAACTCTGAGTGAAAATTTTAAAGGGTGACAGAATACATCTAAATGATCAATTTTTGTCGTACAAAGCATGGTCGCAACATAAGCAGTGAACTGCTAGATGGTACTTGATGCATGCAATGGAAATTGTGACTGTGTCTAGAACTTTCTGGCTAAAATTCTATCAACTAAAATAAACAGTTAAAAGCTGTTGCCACAAGTACATAAAAATTATTTGCAAACAAATTATTTCCTAATTTACAACAAAATAATAGTGCGAACTGAAGTTCATTTACTATTTTTGACACAGTCAGATCTAGCATTCAATCTGAAGCACCATCTAGCAATTTACTACTTGTGTTAGAACCATGCTTTGTATGACAAAATTTGCTTGTTTTAGATGTGCTATAACACCCTTTAAATTTTTTACCAAGTGTTCTGAAACACCCTGTATACAGAATTTAGAGAGACATAGCCAAATTAGAAAATTATCTGGATTTATATGAGAAAATAGTGTCTTGTTTTTTTTTTTTTTTAACACGCTTTTATTAGCTTCACCTGTATGTATGTTTGTAACCGCTCTGGAAGCAAACAAAAAATCTATATTGTAAAAAAAGACTTTCCCTACGTGAACGCCGTGACTGTGAGGTAAAGTTACGCGCAACGAACCTAAAGGTCTAGTGTTCGAGCCCAGTGAGGGGAGATTTTTAAAAAATGGTTTTTGTTTAATTCTAAATTATTTTAATTAAAGATTTAAATGTATGTAAATATTATGGTGTGTCACTCACACGATTTTCTCTTACCCTGCATTTTAATACTAAGACAGATATTTTGTGCTTTTTAGTTCACATTTCTATAAAAGCGTGTTCTTTAATTTTTTAAAACTATAATATTATTAATTTTTAAGACAAAACATACCTAATTGCAGATCTTGTAATTCATCTAATTCTGAAGATGCACACAGCTGATAAAATATGTGATAATTTCTTTCTTCAGGTGCTTGAAAAACAACTCTTGATTTTTCTAAAAGATAGGTTCTCATATTGGCACCAATAATGTGGTATCTGGCATTGAAATCAATTTCTATGTATTTTCCAAATCTTGAACTATTGTCATTTCTTGTTGTTTTTGCATTGCCAATTGCCTAGCAAGTATATATGGATTAATTTAATCATCATAGATTATTTACACAGAGACGAAAATAGTGAAAGAATGTACATACAAATGCCAAAATGAAAAAAACAAGAATCAAAGAGCATTTTAATGATATTAAACAAAATAAACTAAACATAGCCTTAATTAGAATAAACAAAAACAATAATATTCAAATAAATTTCATAAATTATAAAAAAAAATAACTAACTAAAATAATCATCAATATGTACTAAATCATGAAATTTTAGGAAAAAAGCATCTTGCACAGACAGCAAGCCAATCCAGATAAACACCAGATTTCACTCACCGCAAGAGAAGAGTCAGGGTTCGTATTAGAGAGTGGGGTTGTGAGAATCCCACTAAATTTTAAGAAATTTCACTTAAAATATATATCCCAAGTGGACTTTTACTTCAATTTTTCACATTGTTCATTGAATATTTCACATATTTTTTCAGTTTCATTGGGTAATATATTACCGTAATTTTGCGCAGATAGTCCGCAGGTGAAGTTTTATGTAAAAATTATTTTAAAAAACATCAGACTGTCCGCACCACTGTATAGTCCGCAGGAGAAAAATATAACCCCAAGAAAACAGCAACTAAAACACTATTATGTAGTTTTATATGAAAATATTAAAGCATTCCCGCTATTAAAATAATTATTATAAAGAAAAGAAGTACTTGTTATTAATAAACCATGTTTTAAAAATTATATATTAAAAGAAACCTTTAAAGTTGATGTTTACATTTTCTATCGAATTCTCGGTTGAATCATTGAGTGAGTTTTCCTTTCCTACTAGAAATGCACTATGGGTGATTGTCTGTGGTTCAGCACTAGGAGATATATTTTTTGGAAGATTATCTCAAAGTTTGTCATTAGTATTGCTCTGCTGAAAAAATTCGACGATATTTTGCAAACATAATTTAAAAAAAAAACAGTACAGGAATATTGAGCAACGTGCTACCCTAATAGTGATCTTTTGCTTTATGCTCCATGGTTTGCTACCGATACGATATACGATACAATGTTTTCTTTGTGTCTTATTCTTTTGTTTATGTTTATATTTGATCAGCAGTTTGTATTTGTTTTTTATTTGTGATTTTGAGGATTTGAACTGTGAATAACTAGCAGATAATCCACACCATCATATAGTCCGCAGGTGACAAAATTTTACTTTTTGACACACATAGTCCGCGGACTATATGCACGAAATTACGGTAATTGCTTTAAAGCCACGATTCTGTTTTAACTTCACTAGAACTTCTTGAGTATAACAGAATGTGGAAAAATTGGGTAATCATTTCAAAACATTTCTTAATTCTAACGATTAGTTAAGAGAATATGGATGAAGATGTGTATACTTTATTAATAAATGCCTACAAAACTTAGAAGCTAAAGACTAAACTTATGTATGAAATAATTTTGGCTTATTCCAATTACTGTGCCTCCGCTGAGACCTCATTGAGTACTCAAAATCAAATTAAAAGTAAATTCTGAAACACATCAAGTAATGAAAACATGAGCAATTTCATCTGCACTTTTCATGAAACTTTAAATTCTGAATATTTTGATTCTGAAGACAACTTAACCATAAAAGCGAAAAAGAAAACAAAAGTTCTTAAACTTCTATTTTTTCATTTACTTGATTTTTTAAAATTGTTTGATTAGCTTATTTATAATTTCTACGCGAAAAAAATCCACAAAATGTAATAAGCTATGTAATTTTTCACTTAAATTTGAAAAATCCCACTTAAAATTTTTGTTAGAGTGGAGAAATCTCACTCAGTATACTTTTCCAGTGTGTACCCTGAGAGAATAAGAGGAGAAGGCAGCAGAGAGAATTCCAGAAGTTTCCAACGTGACTGAGGAAGACCACGTATGCAACAGAAAGCATTTTCACAGTAAATTTTAAATGAATATTTTAGTTTCTTTAAATGTACTTTAATTCAATTGTTTTTGGAATTTAAAATGTAAGATAAATTTTAATATAAAGATAGCTTCTGTTTTATACAGAAAAAAATGAAAGAAACATTTCATAGATGATGCTACAATTATTCAAAAATAATGCGTGAATTAAATAATAAATTTAAACTTAAAAAAAAAAAATCCATGACTGAAACCTTTTATTGCAATATAATAAATTATATTAATAGATATATTTATTATATTTTTTTAATAACCATGCCATGTACTTTTCCACCAAAATTACTTTGGCAATTACTTGAATAGACCATAGGAAATAACAAATCACTATCAGCAATAATATATTAACTCAAAAAAGGAAGAAGATTATTTATATATAAATTACAGCAATGAAATAAATATTTTTTTATTTAAATAAAAAATTATAATTATTACTGTAAAAGTTTGAATAACTATTTTTTTAAAAATTACCTCCATGATGGGATTAGAAGCCAATACTTTTTTCTCAATTTGAGTTTCTGTAGAAGAGCCACCAACAGTAGCAAAATATCGCATCGCATATTTGGCTGATACAGTTTTACCTGCACCAGATTCACCGCTTACTATAATGGATTGATTTTGACTCTCTCTAAAAATAATAACAGTTTGAGAAATAATAATATTGCAAATATAAATATTAATCCCTTTACTGCTAGAATGTATGCAGTGTACGTCCTCACATTTCAGCAATCAGTGGACCAGGATGTACTACTGACCTGTGACCAGTACCACGTTATAATATATCAGTTGCATATCAATGACCAACCCGTTTCATACATACACTCATCACTGTGTAGTGAACAATGTATAGGGTGCATGTCCTGGTCGCTGATTAATGAAATGAGAGGACGTTTGCTGTGTATATCCAGGCAGTCAAGGGGTTAATAAATCATTATTTCATTTTAATAAAATTACACAAACAATTTTTATTAAGTTACAAACAATTGCTATATATTTTAATAATAGCATTTGTTTGAACAGATTTCCAGAATCATCACTAAAACATTTGACAATATGATAGCGATCTGTGCTTATATATTTTTCATAATTGTTTAGTTATGCATAGGAATAATAAATCTGTATTTAATATTTGTCTTAAATCAATAACTATAAAAAAAAATTATAATAATTTAGAAAATGAGAGAAATAAATGTTAGTAAGGTTTTTTTTTTTTTTTTTTTTTTTTTTGTGGGGGGGAGGGGTTAACTAGAGTAACATAAGTATGTTGAATACATCCTATTTCCCCCCCCCCCCTCAAAATTCTTAGTTTATCTATCCAATTCAAGAACTTTTTATCTTTACAAATATACAAATGTTTATTCAAAAAACAAACACCTTCTCATTATTTATTTTGCAATCACTTGCAATTTATACCTAAAAATGCGAAGAAAATACAGAAGATGTATAGAAAATTCTTTAAGTCTTAAAATTCCTAAAAGTAATTCGACATAACAATCAACTTCTCAAAACGCAAGACAATATAAGTGTATTTACTTTAGACATTCAAAAAGCCCCACTTGGTCAAAACTGTGAGCCCAGTAATGTAATTTTTACAGATAATTCTACTCTTTCTAAATCTATTAAAATTATTAATTTAATTGTCAAGTGTATTCTATTCCCTGAAAGTTTTCCCCCCAGATTGAATGAAATAAAATCTTAATCCTAAAAATAATTCTCATACTAATGTTCAAAACAAATAATCAGACTGAAGTAAATTTCCAAGAAGAAAAAAAAAAAAAAAAAAACATAAAAAAAAAAAATTGCAAACAAGAAGAAATTTAATAATAAAAAATTTCTCAATATTTCTCTTTTTATATCATAAAAAGGAGGAATGCATAAAAATTTAAGATATACCGTATTTTCCGGCATATAAGTCGAAGTGGTTTTTTGGAGTTAAAGTACCGCATTTCAGCTATATTCGCCATATAAGTCGATCCGATTTTTACGCACAAACTTGAATCATTAAATTCAAGGTGCACATCGAAACTCGTGAATCGTCTAATCAGCCAGCGCGATACACTTTCGATAGCAATGTTTAAAGGATTTTTTTTGCTTTTTACTCTCGACTTATATGCCGGAAAATACGGTAATCATAAGTACTAAAAAAGAAATACATGCTTAACTTATACCTTTCCATCTGTGTATAGGCTTCTTCTGATACAGCAAAAATATGAGGATCCAAGTCACCCATTGACTGGCCTCGATAAGCCATAATGGTATCATTCCCATATATTGGCAATTCTTCATAAGGATTGATTGCAACAAGCACAATACCTAAAAAATTATGTTATTAATGAATGCTAGAAATATAATACAGATTTCAGAATATAAATCGAAAATTACACATGCACACACATATATATATATAATCGTAGTGCTGATTTCTAGACTAATATGTCAGGGTTAAGCACCCACCCATTTTTTTTTTAAATATACTTTAGCACCTAGTGATCCTTTAAAAGTATTTTAGCATTTGAAGTCTATTTCCAACATTTGTGTCAAGATATCTTTAGATACTTTTCTTCCTGATGAGCAACTTCCTGAGGATAGTAGAATGCATATCCTCAGAATATGTATTCTACTAGATATACAGGGTGATTCAAAAAAACGTGGACAAAATGACATGGTAGATTAGGCATACAACAAGGATCAAAAATTGCATAGGAACAGAGGGTTGCAACTACGATCCGGAGCCGCTACAGGGCGTCTAAAATAATACATAACACAAACAGAAAAAACAAAACCATTACAGATCATTTTATTGATAATTACTCTCTCACATGCGTCTAATGCAAGCCAAATGTTGAGCCTACAAGAGATGCTCAAAGTTTTTGCCAGATGCATCGAGACACGCCTGGCATCTACGTTGCATAGAACGCCGCACCTTCTCAAACATACCAGGTGTACCTCGAACACATCCTGCTGCATCAACGATTCTTCCTACCAAGTCTTCCGGCGTTGCAACATGTGTCTCATACACAAGTCCTTTTAAAAATCCCCATAAGAAAAATCCAAGGGAGACAGGTCTGGTGATCGTGGTGGCCACGCGATTGGTCCACTGCGACCAATCCAGCCACCAGGAAAAAGTAGCCTGGAGATGTGCTCTGACGTCTGTGCTGAAATGTGCAGGAGCTCCGTCGTGTTGAAATTGAATACGTTGACGAATAGGCATCGGAACATCATTCAGCATTTCTCACTGAACCTCTTGCAAGAATGTTTAATAAATGGGACCGTTAAGTCTTTCTGAGAGAATGTACAGACCAAGTAAACAGTCTCCTACAATGCCAGTCCACACGTTAACGGAAAAATTTCGGTGTGTGCCGTGCGGACGTGTAGCATGCGGGTTTTCATCCGCCCATGTATGCAGGTTGTGAAAGTTCATCACACCCTCTAATGAGAACGCAGCCTCATCTATGAAGAGAACACTTCCTGCGAAGTTTCTGTCTGCAGCACTTTCTTGCAAAAACCACCGCTTAAAATCCATACGATTTTTGTAGTCTCCTGGTTCCAGTGCCTGGATGCGTTGTAAATGATAAGGATGTAGTCCTTTCTCGTGTACAATGCGCCACATGGTAGCTTGGGGGATATGGGTCTTTCGGGATACAACTCGTGTACTCGATGAAGGATTACGCTGGAGTTTTTGGACAACTCTTTCTTCAGCATCAACTGTCTGAGTTATTCGTTGGCGACCAGCATCAGACTTGTGCACGTAGAACGAGTCGGTTTCACACAATCGTCGATGCAAAGTGGTAAAGAATGAGCGGCTAGGCACCTTTCTACATATTTCTAACGATACATTCGCAAGGCTTCTCGTCCATTGCAGTTGACCATGCCGTAAATTAAATGCATGTCAGCAATTTCATGGTGCATGTAACTAGCCATGTTAAGCCCAACGCATCTGCGGCTCGAATGAAGACAATCTCCGTTTGCTCATTTCGTGTTTGTATCGATACGCCCTCTTGGGGCTCTAGTGCCCTCTACAGGAGTTTGCGACCCTGTGTTCCTATGCAATTTTTGATCCTTGTTGTATGACTGATCTGCCATATCATTTTGTCCACGTTTTTTTTAATCACCCTGTATAGTTATTATAGATACTACTTATATACTAGATACTCAGGATATATATATATATACATACAACCTTGTACTTTACTCTTGTCATACATAAAAATCACAAGATAATGAGCAGAAAATATGTCAAAAAATGACAGATATGAAAAGGGAAGAAGGCAAAAAAATGCCCTTTCTTAAATTTTTTTTAAAGTTATATTCAGCTGTTCTTTTGTTTTAGAGGCAGCAATAAATGCATCATATGCCATTATCGAGGAGAGAGGGGAAGAAAAGAAAGAAAAATATAGCAAACAAACCTCATACATACATTTTTTTAAGCTTTTACTTTTTTTTTTATATGATAAACACAATGAATTAAATTCAATTAAGAACATCAGCATTTCTTTAAAAGCTAATTGACAACATAAATATATCAACATTACTATTAATTTATCTAACAAGGGAACTGAATGACTGAGTTTGGGTTAAAACAACTTTGTAGGACTGTAGTACATTGCCCCCCCCCCTTAAAAGTGTCCTGTCTTTGAAGTAGTACAATACACTAACTAGTGGATTTTTACCTATCATTTTTGTACTATTAAATATCATAGCTATCAAAAGCAGCAAAACAGCTGACTTAGCAGCATACTTGCCTACTAATTGGCCAGCCTCAACTATTTTTAAAAATACAAATTTTTCTTTTAAAATAAAATAACATAAAAAATTTCATAAATTCTATCATAAATTATTTTATCATATTTATTTATCAACTATTTAAGCAAATTAAATTGGAATTAAATTTAGTATTTCATTTAAAAGAATTTTAAATAATTTATATACTTAAAAAAAAAAAAAATCTGGAGTGACTCCACTCGACTTTCCGAACATTGAGTAACTAACAGTTTTGTAGATAAAATAAAGAAAGAGGAATTGCTAAACAAACAAAAGAGAGAAAACCATAATAGAGTGTTTTTTTCTCCATATATCACACGAGGTTTTATTTAATGCTACTGAACTTTGAGCCCTTAGATCATAATGATAAAGAATTTTTCGTTTTGTCCCTGTAAAAATCTATAGATGCTAGATTCACCAAAATGCTTATAGTTAGTGCAACAGTGATTTATAATATTCATACAAATTTTCAGCTCAATTGAATAAGGCGTTTAGATGCTATCGCACTTTTAAAAATTTGGTCTCATAGGCCATAATGATAAAGAATTTTTCTTTGTGTCCCTGTAAAAAAACTGTAGTGCTAGATTCACCAAAATCTATACAGTTGGTGCAAATGCGACCTATAACATGTGTACAATTTTTTTGCTCAGATTAATAAGGCGTTTAGACGCTATCACACTTTTAAAAATTTGGCCCCATTGGCCTTAATGATAAAGAATTTTTCTTTGTGTCCCTGTAAAAAAACTATAAGTGCTAGATTCTCCAAAATCTATACAGATTGAGTATCTGTGACCTATAATATGGGTATAAAATTTTTGCTCAATTGAATAAGGCGTTTAGATGCTATCGCACTTTTAAGATTTTGGTCCCATAGGCCATAATGATAAAGAATTTTTCTTTGTGTCCCTGTAAAAAAACTATAAGTGCTAGATTCACCAAAATCTATAGGGTTCGTACTATGGTGACTTACAATATACGTACCAACTTTCAGGTTAATCGAACAAAGCCTTTAGACGCTAGTGTGTTCACAAACATACACACATACACACATACATACATATATCATCATAAAAATAGTGAAAACGGACTCAGGGGACCTCAAAACGTATAGAAACATCAAAATCTCGAATTCGGATTTTTGACATGATTACAATACTTTCCTCACTATAGTGTTCGGAAAGTAAAAAAAAAAAGAGAGAGAGAGAGAGAGAGATAAAGCAACTTTCAATAATAATAATAATAATAATAATAAAATTAATGTTTTTCTTGTATTCTTTAAATACAACCATACCTAATGCTTGCCTTAGTTTACAGCATTTGTTCTAATTTTACCCAAATTAAAATTTTTACAACCTCATAAACATTTACCATTCTAATACATTATTTTTTAATCTCTAAATCAATTTATAATTTGAGAACTTTCTTTTAAATATTAACTAAAAAATTTCATTTTTATCAGCACCTTACAGCAAATATTATTTAGCTGGGGTTGAGGGATTGAATTAATAAAGGAAGATTTTCATTGAGATTAGAGGCAGTCAGTCATTTGCTCATTTTAATATTCACAGCATAGAATTTAGCATGGAGTTCCTGAAAATCAAGTCTGTTAAATTTAAGAGGTTGGGACTCCCATAGGATGTAGATATAATTAATTACTATTGAATGGTAAACTTTTTTAAACTGCAGATTGCCACTGAGGGGGGAAAAAAGGGGGTGATAGTAATTTAAATTTTTGGCGATTTTAATTGACAGTTGGGCCAGCATTTGTGATCTCAGATACCATTTTAATGCATGGGAACACCATAATTAAAAATATGTTGTACCTTGTACCTAGCTTGCAAGATTAATTTGGGGATCTAGTCATAACTTAGGATCTTAAAGATTTTTTTTATAAATAAACCCCACAAAAATAATAATAATAATAAATTACTTACCACAATAAGTATATATTGCATTTTGGTTGCAAAATCGAACTTGCAGATTATATAGCACTGAAAAAAAAAAAAAAAAAAAATCATAAACCATTTAAGAATTAAAATTACATATATGCACCAATACTAATAATAATATTTAAAAAAAATTAAAAACTGATACACAATGCATTTAGTACAAGTAAAATATTATAGCTGATAATATTTTACTGCCAGCTAGCCATGGTTCATGAAAACTTGAAAGTTGTAACCATAGCAAACTCGCACTTGGCATAGAAAATAATTTCCACAACATTTATTAGAGTTCATTTAAGCAACGGAAATCTTGTGTTCAAATAGATCATCAAGGGTTGTTATTTAAAAAATACAACTTTGTAGACAAAAGTAAAAATAAATAAATAAAAACAAATGACATATACAAGTTTTTTTAGACTGTTTATGTAAATGGCAATGTTTTTTCCAAAAACAAACAAAAATATTTTAAGATATTCTAAACACAAACTGTGTGTTTTATTTGATTATTTTTTCCGGAAAATGTCTATAAATCAAATTAGGGTTTCTAACAATCAAAATGTAGATAAAGAAACATGTGCAACTTATTAAGATAACTCCTTTTTCCATTTAAAAAAAAAAAAAAAAACCTCTGACCTGACAAAACAAAAAAATATCATACTCAGCAAGTTTAAGTTTAATAAAACTGTTAAGTGTACATATCCAAAATTGAATGGCATAAGGTAATTACATTTGCAAAATAAAGCAGAAGATAAATGTACCATAGGCAGGCGACTTAATCTCTCCAAACTTTGCCATATAGTCAATACAGGGAAATAAAGTTTTTTTTTTTTTTGTAACCATAATCTACTTTATAGTAGTTAAGAATTTTAATGATAATATGGGTAACGACATGATTGATCCTTAATATAATTGACTGAAAAAAACTAAGCTAACTGGACAGTTGTAAGAGCATATACTAAATGCTATTATTATTAAATTAGGATTTTCAATTTATTATTGTTATTATTATTATATTACTGCAAAACAACGACTAATGACAAACAAAGCAAAAAATAAAAATAAAATAAATAAATTACTGTAAAACAATGAGATTGTGATTGCATACGAGACAGTAGCTGAATAGCCAGAATAAGCAAATGATGATGTAATTGCTTACATTAAACAAGACACTTTTTTTTTTAAAGCAAACAAAGCCTGAATTTAATTTAATTTCAAGTTAATTTTTCTCTCAAAATTTTCTAAAAGAAAATTCAATCCATATTTTTTTTTATTCTTAAAAAAAAAAAAAAAAAAAAAAAAAAAAGTTTATAGATATTTTAGGTGACAAAATGGTTGCCCATACTTGGAATTTTGCCACTGGATTTCATCTCCATGCCACCCTGCCATGAACCCTACTTCACATTAATCCTGCTGTGAAACACATATGTGCATCAGCTGCTAACAAAATGACTGAAATTCCAATCGAAAAAGGGTTAATTATGCTGCTCTGAGAGATTTGTTTCATTATTACCCTAAATCTTTTTTTTTTTTTTTTTTTGGGGGGGGGGGGGGGAGGGGGGGGGGGCTATGTAAATGACTTAGTAATATTATATTCTTCATTGGTAAACTTTTTTTTTTTTTCTTTTGAAGGAATATGCTGCTAAGCACCCATTAAAATATATAAATTTTGTTTAGTTCAAAATATTGCAAAATCATTTAAATCATACCTGCTAACCTTTCACCTTTAAAAACCAGTAGATTTTATCAGTGGAAAAAAAAAAAAAAAGAGTAGATTTTATCAACTGACATTTTTAACACAACAGTGTCTGAATTTTTATAAATATTATATAATCATTAAGAAAAAATATATCTATATGAATTAGCAGAAAACTTTCTATATACAGTAATATTCTTTAAATAAAAAAAGTATAATATTTTCTGTGTATAATCTTTTTTTTTTTTTTTTTTATCTTTCAGATTAAAAAAAAAAAAAAAAAAAAAAGATTATACACATTTAAAGCACTAATTTAAAATCTCAATACAGTGAACTCTCGTTAGTCCATTATAACAGGAGTTCATAAACTGAAGTTCTATATGAATTCTAAAATCACTATTATGTACACATACACAGTATAACATGAATAAAATTTGTTTCCTCAAACCCTTTTATTCACTAAAAATATAAAAGCTTGAAAACCGATACTTATTCTCAAAACTTCTTTTTTTCATATAGTACAACTTGATAACAAAATCGTTTGCTATGTCTCCACAATAGAATTGGAGACAGGTGCAAATTGTTGACCTCAACTGTCACTGACAATCAATACTATTTACCTCCCACGGTGTAATAGCACAGAGTGAAAGAGATTAACCCTTTTATTATTGAACCTTTTTATGTTAAAAAAAAATATTGAATTTGAAAAGATTTTGAGAACTGACTCTTTTTCGAAGAAAGTAAGCTTTGAGGGGGAAAAAAATGTCTATCTTAACGAATGAATTGTATGTATAAAGCAATGTTTATTACATGCAATTCCTATAGGTCTTAGCCGGGGATTCTGTTTTTGTATGTAATAACGAGAAATCCATCTTAAGCGGGGCCGTCTTAACGAGAATTCACTCTAATAAAGAAAATATTGTCAATGGTATTTAGTTAAACTTTTTATTCTTAAACATTTATACCAGATTTTGCTTTATAAGAAAATAATCATGAAATTGTTGCTCATGGCAATTTTAAATTAAATTTTCTTTCCATTTAGAAATTAAAATGTTCTCCAGATTTTTATCAGATAATGAGGATTGAAATTAAATTTAAAATTTTCTTATCCGACTGAAAATATGCTCATAATGACATAGGTGCCAAGTCTTCCGTTTTTCAAGGGAGACTTAATACCGGAAAGCTTTTGTAATTGTTTTCAGCTTACTCAATTGTCGAAAATATAGGTGACATACTCCTTTTAAAAAATACTGGTGTCAAATCCGATTAAAAAATTAAAAAGGTTGGGAGCTATGCAATGAATATTACTATACCTTCTAACGTAGCATAAAAAAATCAAGTACATTCTTGCCCACACCCTTAAATTAACTATGAATTTATAACATACATATAAATTTACAGTTTAGACTTACAAAATCATAATAATAAGCATTATTTAAATCCCTCCCCTTAAATAATTTGAGATATCACTGAAATCAATACTGTTGTTATTTTTATTATTATTTTTTTTTAAATTTTTTTACATATATATATATACATTTAAAAAGATCTTTGTTAAATTTGTACAGTATGAAGCCGAAAATCCGGAATCGTCGGGACTGCGGCGATTCCGGATTTTTGGTCATGTCTAAAAAATATAATATTTTGGTTTAAGTACTTGGATACTATGCAAATTCAAGTAAAAAATAATATATTACGACTTTTAAATATATTCTGTGATATTTTTTTATCAACTTTATAAATAAATAAAAGAAAAAATTAATACAAGTTACAATAAAAGAAAATAAATAAGAAAAAAATATGCCATTTTAAAAACATTTCCATGTTTTTTTTTTTTTAGTACTTTAGGTTTTTTAATTAAAAGTTTGAGTATAATTGAAATAGAATATGGAATTTAGTTCTCAATTAGATAAATGTTTAAGAATTGTTACTATTATAATCTTCTCCCTACTCTTTCAGACAATGCAAATGGCAGTTTTGAAGATTACTAAGAAAGAAAGTACTTTTTCGGTTCTTTATTTATACTTAAAAAAAATAAAAAAAAAAATAAAAAAATAAACGCTGTTGATGATGATGATTAACGCCGAAATTGTCCGGATTTTTGGAGTCCGGATTTCCGGTTTTGTACTGTATGTAATTCCCTGGTCACTTCCTTTGTATTATTTACAGAAAAATTGTTAAATTTTAAAATTTTCCTTTTTAATTTCCTAAAAAACAGTACATTTTTAACAAAATCCAATAAAGCAGTAGAAATCCCCAAAAATAATAATCTATTGGTAAAAACAGCAAACTTAACAAGTATATTAAATACACTGCAAATAATTTGCTTTGTAAAAAAAAATAATAATAATAGTTCATATAATACACTTAAACTTTATAAATATTAGTCCAAAAAATACTAAATTACATCATTAAAAAAGTTTCCATAAATTATGTTACAAATGGGTGGATTATTCAGATTTTAGAAATATTATTATAATTATTGTATAATGTTACAGTCATTTAACGTTTAACAAACGTTACATACATTTAATGCAATATTTATAATTTTAGAAATATAATTTTTGCATAATGTTACATACATTTAACAAATGAAAGAACTTTTGCATATTATTTTCATACATACCAGCCGGTTCATGAAGGTATGATAATGAAGTCAAATCATTTTCACCAATTAGAATATCTGGATTTCGTAAAGGAGGTAATTTGTCGTTAGAAGTTATTTGAACAACTTGTTTCTAAAAATAAACAAATAATATTAGCATTGCATTATTAAAGACATATTCTTATACACAATATATATTTCATATTTATCTATTATGTTTTGTTTATAGTATAGCCTCATCAATTAAAAACTATAACAGAGTTATCCCAAAGTTTAAAAAGAGCAGAGTAATGCCAGTAAAATGAGAGAGAGAAAAAAAACTGCAGTTACATCGATAGATAATTCACAGTACAAAAGCCCCTGTATAGTTCTCGATTTAGAATTAGGCCCACAGACAATACAACGGAAAAATTTCAGGAGCATTAAAATTTTAAAAGCTATTCATATTTGAAAACCTATTTAATTTTGTAGACATCCAAATTTAAAAGCAATTAAAATTCAAGACAGATTAGATTTTTTATTGACGATCAAACAAATTTTAAAACAGGAGTCAGAGGCTTTTATTTCATGAGCAGAATTATTTTGTTAAAATAATTAAATACAGGGTGGCCATAATTAACCCCTTACCTGTCAAGCAAAACTTACGATATATTGATTTTCCAGTGTTACCGTTCCCTCTCAAATCTGAAATGAATAAATCCTTCGAAAACCACTGTCAAGATCACTTTTAAAGTTATTATTTTTGCATTGTCAAGCTGTGTCAGTGTCAGTAGTTTCACTGGTAGCAGTACAACACGGGTTAGGGACAAAATCTTGCGGGACAAAATCTCGCCAGCGTAAATGAATACAAAGCAAAAAAGAGTTGGTAATTATTAGTAATGTTGTACAAAATTTCATGACAACACATACCTTAGTCAGAGCACTGACATTCTGACAAACCTACAACAAAATTTTTTTATAAATTTTACTTAAAATAGTTTAAGGACTATGTTTATTAACTTTTGCCAAGATTAGTCATAATGAATTCAATCGTGCTTATCAATTTAAAAATTTTTAATTCAAGTTTGTGAACAGTGTTTACTTTAATGCCAACAGTGATGTACACGATTTTTAAAATGTATTTTGAATAGTGAAAAGCAAAAGATAAAATAACTTAAAAATAAATATACATAAAATAATGAAATTCAACTATGATTTAATTAATTAATTATTTTAATTAATTAATATTTATAAGGCCATGTGACTCCCGCCAGAGATCATGCATGACACAAAATCAAATTTTCAAATAGATCATACTATTTTTTTTGACGCGATATTTTGTCCGGCAAGATTTTGTCCCGCGATATTATATCTGGATCCCAGTACAACACAAAGGATCCTATTTCAGAAAAATGTACATATACTCCATAAGGCAATTGCATATATAAACAATTTAAATATAAAATGTTCAATGGAAAGCCAAAAAGAAAATATTCTGAAGTTTAACAAACTACTTATGAAACTAATACATACATTTTTATGTTACTTATTAAAAATATAGCATTTATCTATTCCTCAGTAATTAAAAAAATTTAGTGATATATCGTATTTATGCATATTGGGAAAACCAAATAAACTAATTTTTTTCGTCATTGTATTGAACCATTTTTAGTGTACTAGGTAAGAGATTCTCCCTCTTTCCAACAATGCAGTTTTTGTCATGCCCACAATCACCAAGTCCAAATTTCAAATGGATGGGACTGTAACTTTAAGAGATACTGGGCACAGTGGGGGTCAGACCCTCACCCCTTCAAGGCAAGAAAGTGAGTTTAATTCTACACTGTCATTCCAGTTCTGAGGTATGTTTAAAATTTCAAGTCTCTAGCTCATCGAGAAATTAAAAATAAATTCTAAAATTCCTACCAAACAGACAAGAAATTTAATTAATGATAAAAGAAAAAAATAATGCGGTAAAAAATCAAGAATCACAACTATATTATGATGTTACTAAACACCTACAAATGGTATCAAAACAAAAGCTCTTTCATATCAGAATATCAACAATCAAGCTAAATCAATGTCCACTTTCCTATAAAGTGCAGTTGATTTCAATATAATGCATGTGCTAATGTTACCTCTACAACTGAATTTATAATGATGTATAAATCAAAAACTGGCAAAACTTAAATTGATTTAGCAATATAGATGTAAAATCGATACTGGCAAGAATCAGTGAAGCTTAAATCAATTTAGTAATATAGATGTAAAAATGATATTAGCAAAAATCAACATAGTTTGAATAGATTTAGGGATATAGATGTAAAATCAATATTAGCAAGAATCAGCACAAGCTTAAATTGACTTAGCGATATAGATGTAAAATCACTATTAGCAAGAATTGGCGTAACCTATAATGAATTCAGAGAGATACATACTAAATTGATATTATTTCACAATTAATCGATAAACTGTCCAGTCTTATGTGTAACATATTAAAAATCTACATGGCAATAAAAAAAGTTCATCTTTAAAAAAAAGTAATTTTGTTGAATTTCTAAAAAATTATCTGGTTATTTAAGCTAGAGGTCTGCTCGGGCCAGAATTTCGAGGCCCGGGCCTGGCCCGGCATAAAATTTTGCTTACCTGGCCCGGCCCGTTTATATTTAATGGTTTATGGTCCAGCCCAGCCCGGACAAAAAACAATAAAAACAGGCCCGACCCGATTCAAAAATACGTAAAATAACAAAAAAAAAAAAAAGAAAAAAAGAATGCCTTTTTATGAAAAAGATTTTTAGTATGTGTTTTGCAGAGGTTTTACATAACCAAACAATAGTACGTTCTTTAAGAAAACTGCTGAAATTTTACAAGACAATTATATATAAACAGAAATTCATTATTATAGACAAGGTACAAAGACAAACAGAAAGTCAAATCGAAAATATTAGCATTCGTCAAACAATATAGAAAGGTATTTAAAATGGTTACTACTACTGAAAATGCACTTTCAACCATTTCTTCTTATATACCATAATGTATCCGAATCTTTCATGTGCTCCGGTAAACAAAACTTTAATGTTAATCCAACCATATTCAATAGAAAAGTTGCTTTTGCCACTGAAAAAAATTATGCTACTTTCGTCCACTGGAGAAAAGGAAAAGGAGCCTTAGAGAAAAAGTTACAGCCGAAAGGTTTTTATAGCCATTATACCACCTAAACTCAACAGATCATAAGAAACAAACTGTTATACACAGTAATGTATCTAATTTCTTTTTTATGTACATGTACGCAAACTGGTAGTAACATGTATACTATTTTGAATCAAAAACCATCTAATATTACTTTAAATAAAATATATTAATTTCGAGGCATGCTAAAAATATTTGCGAAAAATCAAATTTCGGACAGACAGACTGATAGACAATTAAATTGACGTTACAGACACTTTTTTAACGAAATAGAACTTTATGTGACATACAAGCCTGTAAAATTACGTAAAATAAATGACTGAAGAAATATTTTATCATTTTCCTTTTTTTAGTTCCCCATCATACTATAGGTATGGGGAACTTAGGTAATCGTGAAAATTTTCGACCTCTGTTTTTTGACTTTTTTTATACGTTTTCAGGTATGAGGAATCCAAAAATGACAAAATTTGTATGGTGTCTGTCTGTAGGGTGTCTGTTAGTGTGTTAGTCTGTTATTGGGTTAGTGTGTTAATCCGTTAGTTTGTTAGTCTGTGTACACGATATCTCAAGAACAAATTGTCGCAGAGAGGCCAGATCAGTTTTAAAATATTACTTTCGACATTGGCAAGAACCCTATTCATTTCCAACATTCGAATTTAAAAACTTCGTAAGTTATTAGAAATTTATGATTTTCTTAACATGGGAGAATAGGACAAAAATTCACATAAAGGTGCATTAAATGGAAACTTTTTACTGTAAAAATGTCACACCAGTTTTAAAATATCAGTTTTGATGCCGGAATGAACATCAGTAACTATAAATATGCTACTTTGAAAATTTCGCAAGTCATTGGAAATTTACGAATTTCTTAACATGGCAGTATAGGGCAAAATTTCACATAAACGTCAATTTTGAGAGATATTTTCATCGTAAAGATGTCAGACTACTTTTGAAATATTATTTAGGACACTGGCATGAATATTAATGACTATGAATTTTTCAATATAAAAAATTCGTAAGTTATTGGAAAATTACAAATTTCTTAGCATGGCAGAATAGAGCAAAATTTCACATAAACGTCAATCTTGAGGGATATTTTCACCGTAAAGATGTCAAACCACTTTTTAAATATTATTTTGGATACTGGCATGAATATCATAGACTACGATTTTTCCAATTTAAAAAATTCGTAAGTTATTTGGAATTTACAATTTACTTAAAATGGCACAATAAGGCAAAATTGAGCATAAACTTCCATTTTGAGGATCATAAATACATTAGACAACTTCAAAATTACATTTATGACATTTGTTTGAACATGATTGAATACAAATATTTTATTTGGAAAATTTCGTAAATTATTCGTAATTTACAATTTTATTAACATAGCGAAATTGTAATTTTTTCATATAAATATGAATTTTGAGGATTATTGCATTGGAAATAGTAGCATGAAAACTAAACAACGGAACTGACCCTGATAAAATAAATTAATAGATTAGAATAAGATAAATATATCGAAGTGAACGGTGGATAGCCTATTAGGTGGGTATTTCATTCTGTCACTGTATCAAGCTTTGGTCAGATTCATTTCTTTTAACATGATTATAATATGTCTCCCACTAGAAATTTATGAGAACAGAAATATGAGGGGGAACTGAGCAGAGTCCACCTATGCCAACTAGTTTTGATTAACGAAGAAAATTTCATTCAGGCCCGGCCCGAGAGCAAATTCAAAAATTCGGCCCGGCCCGTGCAGACCTCTAATTTAAGCTTTGTTTTTAGCAATCATAACAACAATATTCTATAATATTCTGAGCTTAATTTTTAAAATGAGATTATCTCTGCAAATGAAACAATGAATTTTGTGTAAGTTTTATGTAATTTACTATTTGAATCAATGAACAGATAATCTCAAAAAACAATGGTGTTGTTGGTGCGCACACATTGTAGGATATTTTGCTATCTGTTGACTGCAGATAAATGTTCAGCTAAAAATTGTTTATTACCATCTCTTTATTAACTCACTTTCTTGTTTGTTTATTCAGTACAAATCTTGCAATCGATTTTTAACGAACTTCCTGACTAGCTAGACATTTGAAACTTTTAGAATAGCTCAGAACACCATGACAATACAATACTTTGAATCCCGATTTTCGAATTTTTGATTAGTTTTCTTTTAATTAATTAAAATATGAAAAAAAATAACCTCCTACTAGCTTTAAAATTAGCCATTTAAATATTAGCTATAATTTAATTGTTGCCAAAAAATTTACAAGTTCATTTTCTTTCGACATAAAAATAAATACACTTAATTAAACGGGAACATTAAAAAATTATAAAAAGTTAAATTTAGCATCTCACAAAAATTGACAGCATTATAACTTTAGAAATTTTCTACACATTGATAACTAAATGTAGTTCATGATGCTAATATGTTGTTCTAAAAGGATTAATATTTTATTTTTAAAACCGTTTTTTTTTATATTGCTTTCTTGTTTGTCCAGTACAAATCTTACAATATATTTTAGCTAACTTCCCTACTAGCTGGACATTTGAAACTTTTAGAATAGCTCAGAACACTATGACAATGCTTTTGTAACTATTCAAGTAATGTGTCAAATTGTTATGATTCGACAGAAAATTTAAAAACATGGTATATAAAAAGTTTTTTTTTTTTTTAATCTTGTAATTACAGTGAAACTTGAATAATTTGAACTTGTTTAATTCGAAATTCTGGATAATTCGAATTTTTCATATGACCCCTACCTAATGCATCAGAAGATATGGGCTGCTACTACGAATGCATCGAAATGTTTCGTTCGTCGAACGATGATGTAGATCATGTAGAACTAGGATTTCAGAAAGTACAAAATCAAAGTTAGCAGTTTTACTGGCTAATTCCACATCGAAATTGTTTGATATGTTTAATATCGCAACTTTTTTTTAGAGTAGTAAATCTTTGAAACCTTAAATTAAAAAAAAAATATTACATCAGAATGATGTCACATTCGACAGTCGAAAGACTTGGATATGTTCGTAGTAGCACCTATGGTCCATTTACATGAACTTTGAGGTCTTTTTCAATTGAAAGTCATGTCTAATGCAGAAGATTCTATTTTTGTATCAATTGATAGATTGGAGTCATATGCTATGATACAAACACAAAGATTGTACTGAAAGAAGCAACCAAAAATATCTGACTATTTTTTAAAAAGTGTTGAATAATTAAGCTCGTAAAAAATATTGATTTAATGGGGAGAAAAAATATAGCAGTATTCTTAGATATATAGTTTATGAGTTAAATCTTTGATCGTAGAGTTTTTTTTTTTTTAGTTTATCTTTTATTTATTTATTTATTTATTTTTTTGATAAAATATATGTAATTCGAATTTTTGGATATTTCGAATTTTTCTCCTGTCCCTTCAACTTCGAATTATCCAAGTTCTACTGTATTAAAATCTTTTTCAAACAGTATCAGTTGCATGCTAATTTGAGGGAAAATTTAGTCATCCATTTTTTCATCTCAAGCAGAGTAGTACTAACTGGTAATGAATTTGCTGTGAAATTAAGGATCTATTCTCTTTCTTATTATGAACATATAAACACTATTGCAAAACTGGGAGAATATCTTCATACTGAAATGAGCCTATGTCAGAACTAACAATAAATTCATCTTTGATAGCACTGGTCTACAGTGGTTCGGTAACAACGGTCAAATTATTATTTTTATTATTAATTCCAATTTTTATTTAAATATCTGCAAGCAAAAAAGTCCCACTACGTCACATTTTTATGTTAGAGTATCAGAAAATGGCAATTTTCACGAATTTTTATCATTTTCACAGTATCACAGGTTGTAACCCTTCCTGCTGGCAACCCAGAGTCCTGGCAACCATGTTTGTTCCATTTTTTTTTGTTTAAATATCAGAAAATGGCAAATTTCATTATTTTTTTTATTATTTTTACAATACAGTCGACAGCAAAAGTATCCGAGCACTAGCAAATAATTCCGATATTAAAAAAGTACATTTAATACTATTGTGTTAAATAAATCCTTATCGAATCATTCTCTTAGACTAACTAAGAACATGACTCGGCAAGGATTTATTTAACAAAGCAGTATTAAGTGTACTTTTTTTAGACAGGGATTATTGCTTCCAGTACAGACAGATTAAATAATCGTAACAAAAAATCTGTATGTGTTACAGATTTTTCGCTATTATTTTTGAATTCTGCACTACAAAATTAGTTGAAAATAACTAATTTCATTTTTGTTACCCCTAAAAAAATTTGTTTTGTCGACTAGTGTAGTCTAAAGCTATCAAGCTTGATTAAAAAAAAGCACTGCAGAACTGGTGTAAGAACAAAATTTTGAATAAACATAATAAAATGCAAGAACTTGCAACAAATGTTTCGGGTCAAAAGAAAAACACGACCTTTCACCGGGCAAACAAAATAGGCCATGAGTGCTGCAAACAAAGCAGCAACAAATGGTGTTTATTCAAAGTTTTGTACTTATTATCAAGCTTGATATGTTACATAACACTTGCTATGGCTTTAGCTCATTTGGAAGTGGAGAATATTCAATGACACATCTCCAGAAATGAAGTTATTTAGAAAGCAGAGTATAACTGAATGTAATAAGTAAAGTAACAAACATTTTAGTAACATTAATCAAATTGTTGCTTACACACACCAAAAAAAAAGAAAAAACTTGAATTATCAAGATCTAGTAACTTCATTGCTCTTTTTATTATAAAATGTAACATTCTGCCCCACAGACACAATCAGTAGCATGAAACTTGCATGCCCATGGCTCTAACATACATGCTTTTCTTAAAAAAGGATTATAATATTATAAATAAGTAAAAAGTGTAGTTCAAAACCACTCTACCACTAAAGAAAAATGATAATCATTAAGAGGCCTCTCCAGTTATCGTCCCAAGAAGCCAGAGCCAATGTTATTCTATGGAAAATTTCACCACATTATAACTTATTAACTGATGTGTATTTTTAAATTCCATTTTCACATTCAGAAACCTCACAGCTATTAAACAATTTATCGCTTTCTAAAAATTATTTTTTAAAATTTTTAATATTTTATTTTGAGGTTGCAAAATGCGAATTTTCCCAACGTGAATTTTTTTCATTTTTGAGCTTAAAAATGAAATCTAAAAAATAAAAAAAATCATTTTTTAGAAAGCAATAAATTGTTTAATAGTTTTGGAAAGTGAAAACGGAACTTAAAAATATGTATCAGTTAATGAATTATAATGGGGCAAAATTTCCCATAGAATAACATTGGCATCGGCTTTCCGAGACGATAGGTTGAGAGTCCCTTTAAGCTCAGATTATTTCATAGCAAAATTAAAATGAGTTAAATATGTAGAAGAGCTAAAAGACAAAATATTAAAAACATCTTACTCTTCCATCTTCAAGCTCGACATGCAACTCATTTTTAGAGAACTTTTCAACTTCTGCACCAATCCACACACACTGTGGATCGGGAATCCATACACGAGCCCCCTACAAATAGATTAAAATAATATTAAAAACTACATATAAACAGAAAAACAGTTAAATTACAAAAAATAAAAATACCCCAAAGTAAAAAAAAAATTATGGGACTTAATAATATATGAAAAATACAGTTCTATATCCTAAAGACTTTTTTTCATATATACTAATTAAAAATGAACTTAAAAAAAAAAAAAAAAAGCAGATTTTTTTTTTTTTTTTTTCCCCAGGGGGTGGGTGGATTCACTTCAGGATGCTTTTGTTTTTTTCTTGTTAGTACTATTTTTATACAATTTTTTTTTTTTTTTAAATCTTATTATAGTACCTAATGGACTCTTCCCAGTTTCGTCTGCTCAATCATGTGATAGAGGAAAACGAATAATCGAATTCAATTTTGTTCTTCAGAACAAAAATGTTAATATTTAATATAAAATAAAATAAAAGTAATATTGAGCATCTGTAAACAGTAGAATAATTGTATTTGTAAATTTAATAATTTAAAAAAAACACTTCATGTGTTTATTTATTTTTACCTGTAAGAATCGATTTTTGTATGTTATAGTCAGTGGCGTATGCAAGGGGGGGGTTAACCCCCCCCCTTGACAAAATATATGATAAGAAAAATTAGGCTGTTCCTTAAATTTTTTTTTCACATTTCAGGTGGAAAAAATGTATGGCAACCGTAGAATATTTTTTTCTACGAAGTGGTTTAAAATTACATGACTTTTTTTTTCATTACTCTGCGATAAACACTCCTGAAAATAACTAAACCACATCATTTGTGCGGCGCGAAACATGTTTCCCCTGAAAACAATTCTCTGAAAGGATTTCACCTTTATGAGTTCATACTCAAGGACAAGAGGGGTTGACCATATGGGGAAGGGGTGACCATTGAAGTAGTGACCCAAACAATACCCCAACAGTAGAAGACATTTTAAATGAACTAGTGAAAACTTCTCGTTGATTAGACTTCACTCTGCAAATAAGAAAATTCAATGAAATACAGGGTTAGTCAAAATGAATAGGACAATAAGAAAACTATTTTTAGACGAATGTATGTTTATTGTAACAAAACTACAGCTACGTATGGACAGATAAACTATCAAAGTTTTATTTGGCAACACACATGTACGTTAATGCCGCTAGGAGACGCTGTTTTCAAAATGGCGCAATCAGGCAAGGAGAAGGCGTTTTGTGTGATGACATTTGCTGAAACAATGTCCAGTGACAATTTCGAGCCAAGTATGACAAGGAACCACCTCATCGACATTCCATTGCGAGGTGGGTAAAGCAATTTGAGGAGACGGGCTGCTTATGCAAGGGTAAAAGCACAGGACGACCACGTGTCTCCGAAGAAACTGTGGAATCCATTCGTGCATCCTTTCAACGAAGTCCCCAGAAGTCGACAAATCGTGCAGCCATTGAACATCTATGAAGGTGAGAAAAAACTTTGATAGTTTATCTGTCCATACGTAACTGTAGTTTGGTTACAATAAACATACATTCGTCTAAAAATAGTTTTCTTATTGTCCTATTCATTTTGACTAACCCTGTATTTTGCGTAACTATGTATTGAATTTTATGTTTTGTATACATACAGCAGTTTGTACAGGCTCTACGTTATTTGCCGCTAATTAAAGATTTTTTAGTTTGATCTTCTAATTGGTGAGTTTGTTTTACTATTTTTCATTTTCTTACTCTTATTTTCGGCAAGTAATTATGATATTTTAAAAGATTGTTAAACTTAATTAAAAATAAACTTAATTAAAAATTCAGAAGGACGAACCCCCCCCCCCCCCCTGGAAAAATCCTGGATACGCCACTGGTTGTAGTTAACTATAACATAAACTGAACTAGCAATAAATAATAGCTTAAGTTCTTGTGGAATGTTTATTGATTATAATTTGAAATTTTAAAATGTTTACATTTAATTTCATTACATAAAGGTGTTACAACAAGTTAATTAACTTAGTTACTGGTCTAAATAGATTTACGCAGTACGATATTGCACTGTCACTGATTTAAGTACCAAAAATCAGAGTATTTAAGATGTTCTTCATGAACATCAATAACAAATATAAACTAAATGATGATTGTAAATGTATACAGCAAACAAAAGATGATGAATAATGATATAAAATGGATTAAAAATGATGATGTATGAAAAAAAACACAGTTTAAATACGATTGATCAAAAATAAGAATAGAAAATATGTTATTTCAGCAATCGCTATAGGTAAACAAGTCTTCGTCTGCTATTTGTTTTTCCTCTATCATGTGACCTGACATCAGGTGGGAAGAGCCCATTAGTATCGCCCAGAGGTTGAAACTCAACCAATTTTTTAAAGTAAAGATTTAAATAATAAATATATAGTGCTGACTCTAGACTAATTTCACAGCCACCTAGCGGCCCTATTAAACATATCTTAGCACCCAGTGGTCCTTTTACAACTCATTTTAGCACCTGGTAGCCCTTTTAAAAACATTTTAATACCAAGTGACCTTTTCTAACACTTTAAATATTCAGAGGCCTTTAGATACTTTTTTTATTGACGTGTAGCCTTCTACCAGTAGTTTTACAAAACATTCCTGGAAGAACAAATGTATATAGCCTACATATTACATCTAAATTTAATAATTTACTTTTGTCATGTACAAAAATCACAACATAGAAGTCTGCAAATAATGCCCTTTTTATCGAGTTTCCCCCGGCAGCCCTTTATTCTAGAGTAATCACTAAAATAGAAATTTGAAATTTCCATGTAAACAATGTTCTTAGTAATTACACTTTCCTTCAAAAAAATAAATTATGTAAAAAAATTGTTTAAAATGAAACCTTAAACGTAATTCATTTTTCAAAATTAAATTTTTCACAATTTCACAAAAAAGAAAGAACCCTAACCATAAAGTTCAGAAGAACTTAATTTTCATACTGGATTTAGATTCACAATATTATGTGTAGAATTTTTCACAATTTCACAAAAACAGGACCCTGTCTGAAAAGTCTGGACAGACCCCTGGAGCCTGATATTACAAGAAGTATTAGCAATTCATAAAATATGTCAAATTTGCATCAACAAAAAAAAATAAATTAATACATAAATATAGACAATAATTATAGACAAAGTAAATTATATTTGTCCTTTTAAGTCTGGCATTTCTTCTTAAGATGTTCAATTAATATACAGAGTTTCAAACAATCTGCAGTGCTCGCTAATACATCTGAAACAAACAGTATTTACTTCAGATGTATATTATATATCCCTTTCCCAGAAGCAAAAGCAGCTCTGGGGAATGGGTATGAGGAATTATCCATTCCCCAGAGCTGTTTCTGCTACTGAGGAATGGATATATATATATATGTTTGAAGTAAATACTGTTTTAGTATGTCAGAAACATTTATTAAACACTAGATACAAATTAAAATTGTAATGACTAATAAGTACGTAAAAGTTTTCAGCCACATTTTGCAGAGTACTAATGAGTAATTTTACTCACTCATTTATTTAACAATATATATGTATATGTGTGTGCATATAAATATATATATATATATACGGGGCATTTTTGTCAGTTTAAATAATTTATTTTATGTTTTTGTAGTGAGTTTTACATATGATTTTTTCACATTCATTATCTTTCATGTAAGTTTACCTTTTGTTATTTATGTTACATATTTTCAACTTTTATTTGACTGAAAACATATATATTATTATATTTTATACATATATATATATAAGTGTTTGGCCTGAGGTTAGCAAATATAATATATATTTGCCAACATGTATAGTTATTATATAACTACACATATAAGTCGGCAAATATAATATATATTTTCCTATACACACACATATTATTCGAATTTTAATATCTTTTAATTTTTAAATGCAATAGAAAATTCTAAGTTAACTATTTCATAGTTTAAAATTCTATTAGTATGAAAAAATGATCAGAAACTAATGCTTTATTAAATTGTGTCAAAAACAAAAAAAAAAAAAATAACACATTTTGTGCATATTTGCTGAAATAAATTAAAAAACGTTAAAGTGATTTAATATCCTTACTTTGCTATAAGACATCAATAAGTTTGTTCATAATGCATATCATATTCAAACAAGATGAAAAATAAAAATTATCTACTTTTAAAGTGTTTAACTGATTGATCTATAAGATTGTATACTTTTGATTTAGCATACATATATGGTAAAATATTTTTTTTTAAGAACCATGTGATGTATTATGTAATATCGCTCTAAGCATTATGAACGTGCTGTTTGAAAAAAATGTAAACAAATGTCTTTCATCAAACAGTAAAAGGTAATAATTAATTTGGAATGTAAATATTCCAGAAAATCCTCATATTAAATGCATTACGCAAAGAAAACCATGCATAAATTAATTAAAAATAACAAATTTCACGATTTTTATTAAAACAGATATAGTATCTGAATGTGATCTAAATTACAATCAGATTTAATATCACGTGAAAATAAAGTCACATGCTTAGAGATATTGCGGGAAAAGCAACATTCCCTAATATGTAGTTAAAGAATTGTAAACACCGCTAAAAAAATAAGGAAAATGGATTTGAACTTACCTTACAATATAACTCTGAAGTTGACATTCTCAAAATGCCACTTTAAAGTTTATTTAACAGGTCATAATTGTTTAAATTAATATACAAATGTGAAAGTTTCATTGGATTAATTTAACATTTAGATTAACTGACTTACATTAGACGTTTCAAAATAAATATCTAATCTAATGATTGATGCATACATTGCTGCTTAATGTAGTTACATGAACTCCTACAAAACAATATATTAGATCATCTGTTGTGTGGGTAGAAATAGACTATTTTTTGAATGCGTGCTCACTTCTTCATTAAACCGGTCGAAAAGAAAACAATTCTTTTACGTCACTATTAAGGCCAAGAATCCATTAAACAATAGAGTTGTGTTCTAGTTATTTACAATTTTCAACCTTCTCTTTTGGATCGATAATTACATGCGATATACAGGATAAAAACTTGGGAGAAAAGAAACACCCAAATTTTTTTTTTTTTGGAAAACTGTTTGGAACTTCCCTTTACTTTTTAAGAATCATTTTTTAGTTGCACGTATTATTAATTTACGACGTGATGAAAAATGATATTTGTGGTTTTCTCCGTAATCCGCCGAATGAACGGCCCTTTAATTAAAAAGAGAACTGTTATTTTTTTGAAGGCGGTGATCACACCCCAAAAAATAATTTAAAAAAAAATTATTATTTAGATTATAAATGTATTAAAGATATCAGTGTCATTTAAATTATTATTAATGTGAAGTGAAAAATGAGCATTTTGTGATATTTTAAATACATGAAATGCTAGCAGGAAACAACTAGTTTCGGTTTCAGCGTCGACTGCAACTTTCACTGAAGAGCTTAATCGGTGTCGGTGATCGGGTCGGTCAGAAACAAAGAAATTTATGTATTTGTGATTGTAATTTACTCTTCTCCCTCTTCTGTATGAATAACATTGAGATTTTCTGAGAAGTAACAACACAAGAAATGAGGATTTTAGCGTAATGTGTTTTCTTTGTATAATAATAAAATTTATTTATATTTAATTTGCATAGTAATAATCATAAAGTTTGTATAATTTTACATGCATGTGTTGTCCTAGTCATATTATATGTTGAAATTAATAATCTGTCTCTTAATTTTCTTTATTTACAAATTTTGCTTTCCAAAAAAAAAGTTCAAATTTCATTTTTTGATGTGTAGTTGGGCAAATTTTAAATGGAAAGTTCTCCACTACATTGGTTTTAAATATTCTGTCTTGTTTATTTTGATCCTTTGTTTCAATCTGTTACCAGTAGCCAGAGTAAAGTTTGTTAGCATTGAGGACAATGTACTTGGTTTAAAAATATTTTAAAGTTATTTACAACGTTATTATTCGCGACTAACCGAAAAAAATTCTTTATCTTTAATTTTCTGATACTCCACTGATATTTATCATTTATGTTAAGACAAAGTTTGCACGTGCCCTGATTAAGCTGAAAACTTAGTGAAAAGAAATTTCTGTATATTTTTTCTTAAAGCACATTGCTTCCTTAAATATCGGTGTTTTCGGTGGAAAGTAAGCTGATGTGATTTTCAAAGGAGAAATTCGAATAAATAATCAATAAAATAAAAAATCAATGTAAATTGAAGTTTTAATTGCCATATGACATAAGTTCTTAGTTTTTCCATCAATAAATACTTTTTTTTTTTTTTTTTTTTTTTTTATAATAAATATGAATAGTAATATAACAATTTAAATATAGTTTGGAAACTTTTCAATTAAAACATTAAAAACCTTTTAATTAATTTAAATATGCTTTTATTATTGTTGTTAAATTTACTTATTTGTTCCTTTACTTAATTTTTACACTATTCAAATGAACTTTTGACAGAAGTTGCTCAATATATTTAGCTTTCAACTTCAACCTATGTGATAAAAAAATTTCTATCTTTCACACATGCACAGTAAAATAATATTTACTATAAATGTTCATTTTTCAGTCAATATTACACGTGTGAGTTTTATGTTTCTAAATAATGTTTCTCTAATGTTTTGTCAATTTTTTAGCAAGTTTTGTAAAATTTTATGGAAATCCGTTCTAGTTATAAGCAAATAACTTGTCAAAAAAAATTATATCTGCCTAAAAAATTACACAATTCCCGAACCAAAATATACTAATATTATACATAGTATGCAGCGGTGCTGATTACGTGCTATAGTGTGTAAATTACGCAAAAAATCGAAGGCAGGACATTCTCTCTTTTTTTCTTCCTTCCAGAGCACATTGAGCTAAATGTTTTCAGTTGTTTCTTAACAGCAACCACCTCCTATGTCCTATATAAAATTAGTTTTAAGACAATCTCAAAAAGAGCTGGTTAAAAATTCATAAAAAACTTTTTCATCTACAATAAGATAAAATTTTAATTTATATCTTTATAAAAATTGATTTATGTGGGGACCTAGATTTTTGAAACTCGTGGGACCCAGGATTTTGAAACCCAAATGGCATCACCAGGGGTTAATCCAGAACGAATTTAGTGCCGCTTTGCGGCACTTTCACAAATTCAATTTTCGGCCATGCGGTACCTTCACAAAGTCAATTTTCGCCGATGCGGTACCTTCACAAAATGAATTTTCAGCGATGCGGTACCTTCACAAAATAAATTTTCGGCAAAACGGCACTTTCAAAAAGTCCATTCTTAGTGATAAAAAAAAAAAAAAAAAAAAAAAAAAAATCTCACTTGAAACTTACATTTTCTTTATATTTTTGGAACATCTCGCTCTGAAGAAGAAACAACAAAAATCCTTTGTAACCCTTTTCTGCTGTGAAGAAAAAGAATCAATCCTGTACGAAAAACACACTCGAACACGATCGGTCGGCTCAAAAACAAAAACAGTTCCGATACGCAAAAGCGTAGTTCCGATTCATATACAAAAAGATTACTAGTAAAAAGTGCCGCAAAACCGAATCTCATCATTGAATCACATCACTACAAAACGAATCGCCAATGCGTGCCCTGTATCGGAGCTCAGCGCTCAGCCGAAATTTGGAAAATGGTCGAAAAACCACATTCTTTCAAAAAATAAAAAAGTATTTCTCTGCAATATGATAAACATACACAGGCAACTAGTGCCCCCCCCCCCAAAAAAAAAAAAAAAAAAAAAAAAAAAAAAAAAAAGAAACTATGTTTCTAGACGAGAAAAGAAAGTTCCGATTCAAAAAGGTTATAGTAAAAAGTGCCGATACTCCGAATCGCATCCTCACGTAATGAATCGCCAACAGAAGCTCTGTTTCAAAGCTTAGCCTCTGTCTTTTCTGCTGCGTTCTAGGTTCATTGGAAGAAATAAAATGGTTGAGCAAATGTGATTACAGTAGTCTGTATACGCAATTCAAGAATTTTTATAAAGGGTCTAACTCCATAAAGAATTTCAGTAAGATTTTACTGTTCTATTGCTTTGCGAAAACATAAAATTTAAAATAAATTATCACATTTTCTTTTGGTTAAATAAATATAATTTTACAGATGATTAAAAAAAGTTGGAAAACTGTCTATAATACAATTTTGACCAGTCCTATCTTGTGTGTGTTTAAGTTTTTACTTTTTTTTTTTTTTTAATGCAATTTATTTATACATTTATTCTATCTTTTAACAATTTGACTTGACATTTTTTGGTGTTAACCTGTCAACATATATGCAATATCTCAATTTTCTACTGCAATGAAGTTTTACAAATGAGAAATGAGGTATAAAAGAAGTTAGTAAATGGAGTAAATTAATGCCACAGATACGCTATAGCGCGTAAATTACGCAAAAAATATCAAAGGTGGGAAGCTAAATATACTAATATGGTGCCTAGGGGATGCGCAATAAAATTCATCCTCAAACGAAAGAAAGATTTTTTTTTTGTGTGTGTGTGTGGGATGAGCGTTCTGTAAAATCGTTCACATGCGTTTAAAAATAGCTTTTGATTTTTTTTTTTATGTTGTTTCGATTTTGCGATAACAATTACTTAGATTATAAATGATTTCTACAAGACAGTTGGACATGGACATTCCACGGTGACTTCCGGAAACGCGTGCTCATTTGTCCAATATTTAATCATAGTAAAAGTATCTATTATATTTAATAATAAAATCACTGAATAAAATAAATAAATAACGCTCAATATTCCGTTATCTCTTGACTTGGCTAAATGATAATAAACACACTCCTTCAAGATCCTAACAGAATCGCTGACCTACTTCTACATAACACGTTGCTCTTTGACCTTGAAGCAGGCCGCATGCAGACTAGCGTAACTCTCATCTGTACATCTTTATTTCTTTTGAGAGCTAAGAACTAACTATAAAAGGGATAATATTAAAATTTATTGACATTATACAAAATCATAGAATATTTATCTTTATACTTTTAATAATTCCCCCCACCCCCCAAGAAACTGAAAAATACGGGTTTTTATAAAATTCCGGAGTGCATGTCTCCTATTTTATTATTTAATTCGCCAAATTAAGTATAATTTGCTTTTAAGGAGTAAAAATAGCATGTGGCATGTTTCTTTTATTATCAAAAATCAGTTTTCACAAATCTGTAAAATTCAAAATTGCCGCGATCCTTGCAATTCCGGATTTAAGAGGACCATGATAAATTATTACTTCAATAATTATTTCGGTAATTATAATCTAATAAGTTTTTACAAAAGGACGAAAATAATATACATTTTTTCATATTAATCGCGCAGGTCGCTGTTAACGTCTGGTTGTTCCAGTGAAATGAAAGGCATGAACATAGCTACCAACTTTCCCGTTTTTTCCGGAAACGCCATACTTCAATTTTTACTTTATTTTGTATTCAATAGAAAAACAAATTGGTTTCATAAATATTTTTTTTACTTGCGGTTTTCGATGGTTTTATACGTTTTGATAGGTCCTGAACAAGATTTGATAATTTTTAGAAAATTCTATTTGTGTGGGACAAGAATTTGTGGCGATTATATTTCAAGAACTAGAGAACACAATTTCATATGAATTTATATGTAGTTGCACTTTGACATAAATTAGTGTCTATCAAATTTTGGTGCAAATCACTCAACAGGTGACGATACGATTTTTTCCATTTAAGGGAAGACTATATCTAAGGTTGTATCATATATACTCGATCAAAACTTGATAAGTGAGAAGGCCATTATGAAAAATTATGCTCATTCAATTTTGATGCATATCGACCGATAGGGGGCGCTGTTATACTGCAGTTTTTCCCTTGAATGGGAAGACTATATTTCATATTCTATTACCATTTATTGCACAAAACTTGGTATATGAAAGGACTACTGTGAAATACTATGCTGATTCAATTTGGGTTCATATCGGCCGACAGGTGGCGCTGCTGCGCGCGTAAATAGAAAGACTAATTTTCAACTTCTATGGCATATAAATGCGCCAAAACAGTTATTGACTTAATTTGATGTATATTGGCCTACAGGTGGCGCTGCTATTACTCACCTTTTGTTATTTTCCACGTGGCTACATTTCAGCATCTGTTGATTAAATCTGCATCAAATTCCACAGATAAATAAAAATATTTACTGTTAGAAGCTATGTTTGAATTTTTGTACATGTTAAACAGTAAGTGGCCCTGTAATATAGAATGATACAGAAGAAAGTTTTGTGAAGGCCATAACAGACTATTTTTTTTAAATAATTTTTAATTAATTTAATCGTTAAATAATAATAATAAAAATAATTTCAGTTTTATTTTAGAAAAGTGGTGAAAAATGTTATTTAAAAATTCAAAATATTGACAATCTTTGTAATCAAACATTAGTTTATTTCAAAATTTTCTTTTCCTTCCTTCCCTTTTTTTTTTTTTTTTGTTATCCTAATGCTGATAATTTCAAGGACTTTTTTTTTTTTTTTTTTTTTTTAAATGGCATTTTATATCACTGAAAATAAAATGTATTTAGTAAATATATACATGTATAGCTATTATACTGTACTTTCTTTTGTTAATTTTTCCTTTCTGGTTCCAGAACACACTGGGCTAAATATTTCCAGTTGTTTTTAAACAGCAAAAACCTCCTACATAATAGTTTTAAGGAAATCTCAAAAAGAGCTGATGAAAAATTCATAAAAAATATCTTTTAACTACAATAAGATAATTTTAATTTATATCTTTATAGTATATACGACCCATTTTTTTGAAAGAAGGACCCAGATCTTCGGAACTCATGGGTCCTGAGGACCCAGGATTTTCCCAAATACCCTGAAATTGGACGTTTAGCTTTTCCTTCATTACTGTTTAAAAATTGTCAAAGTGACACAAAATGAGAGGAGGGAGAACGTATATATAATAGCTTTATATTATAGCATTTGGTATGAAGAATATTATTTGCTTATTAGAGAATAAAGCATTTATCCATTGCTAGTTGAGATCTTTAAAATTTGTGACTTTTGAAACGAGTCTGTTATATGTGATGTCTTAGATGGTTTGAAATGTCACGTAATATGCATACTCAAATATTTTACAAAAAAATTATAAACAGCTTCAATTTAGGTATTTACCCAATCAACATAAATATAACTCTATTTTACAACTTTTATATTTTTATTGGTATTTTAAAACTGTATAAATTACTTTGTGCACTTCGGTTAATTTGTTCACTAGGCATTTTTAATTTTCACAAATTAATAAAAAAAAATTTCACAAATTATTTACAAAATTCACAAATGGGGTACCATTTTCAAAAACCTGGATTAACCCCTGATCACTGATGTGTGTAACAATGTATTAAAGTTACAAGTCATTTTTAGCTTTTTGTGATGCAGGGTGATCCAAAGTATTTTCGCTGTTCTTCAATTTGTGGTTGGTCCTCTAATTCTTCTTTGCATGTATGAAGTTTCAGGCCATTCGTCTAGTATTTTTTTAGGTAATCGAAAAAATGTCAAAATATATACAGTGAATTCTCGTTAAAACAAACAATCGAGGGCCGGCAGTTTTTGTCCATATTAACGAGAGTCCATTAACAGGAGTTCATAAACTAAAGCTCTATATGAACTCTAAAATCACTATTATGTACACATAATAACATGAATGAAAATTTGTTTCCTCAAGCCCTTTTATTCATTAAAAATATAAATGCAGGAAAAACGATACTTACTTACCAGTACAAAACTTCTTTCCTTCGTATAGTACAACTTGATACAGAAATCCTTTGCTATATCTCCATAATAGAAGTGGAGACAGGTGCAAATTGTTGACCTCAACTGTTGCTGTCAATCAATACTGTTTACCTCCCATGGTGTAATACCGCAGTGAAAGAGATAACCCTTTTATTATTGCACCTTTTCATGAAAAAAAAAAAATTGAAATTGAAAAGATTTTGGGAACTGACTCTTTTTTGAAGAAAGTAAGCTTTGAGGACGGAAAATGTCCATCTTAACGAATGATTTGTACATATAAAACAATGTTTATTACATGCAATTCCTATAGGCCTTAGCCGGAGATTAAGTTTTTGTATGTAATAAGGAGGAATCCATCTTAAACGGGGCTGTCTTAACGTGAGTTCACTGTATATATATATTTTTTAATAATTTGAACATCCACTGTATATTTAATTGGACTTAGTTTTAAAATAAAGCAAATTTTATTAAGCAGACCCTAGAAAAGTACAAATTCTACCTTGATTTAATTTACTTAAATTTAAATTATATTTCACAATACAGGTTTGGAACATGATAAATGTAGTTTAATCCATTGATATATTTATATTTTATATTATAATTTATCAATGTTTCTTTTAATTAGGATTGAAAAAAAAAAAAAAAAAAAAAAGTTTATCATAGAGGAAAAATACGGTAGGTAATTATGTCATTTTAGCAACTTTCAGGTGTCATTTTGAAAACTCTTTAAATACTGTGAATACTGTATCCATCTGTTACTCTTTTTGTTTTCCTCTATTTCTGATTTTTATTTATTAGGTAATTTTACTTTAAAAAAAAAAAAAAATGGGGCGGGGGTAATAAAAGCTAACCTTTTTTTTTTGGGGGGGGGGGGCTGAAGTTCTGTCACTATTCTTCCAACAAATCTATTTATAATGTAATATTTATTGTTATTAATTTGTGTATTCCTTCTTTGTGTAGACCATTAATCAAGATAGGACTGGGTGGCGGTGCTTGCTATTTTATTGTAAAAGAGGGAGTTTTTAGTGATAGTCAACAAGAAACTTTAAAAGCTTCAAAAAAAATTGCTGACTCTATACCTGGTGCCAACCAGTATTTTGAGAAGGTATTATTTTTCTTTCATTTTTATCTTTGTTGTAGCACTTATGACTTATATTTCATTTTTCTTTTACTAGTGTTTTCAAAAGTTTATTAAAGTTTGTGTGCAAATCTTAGATTTTTCACTGACCAGTTGTTAGAACATTGTTCATTTTTTAACCATATAATTAAAAAAAAATTTTAATAATAAGATTTTTATTTATTTTATAAATTTTTTCCTGAAGATAGGGGAGAGGGCAAATTTAAAAATGACCCATTTTGAACTTTCAAGTGATATAATAAATTTACATTTTAGAAAATTGTTCTTTTTCTTATTCTAGCTCAGCATTGTGACCTTCTAGAATAGTTTTGTACAAATTGCATGTTAATAGAACCATTTGTTTAAAAATGGCAACCATAAGTTTCACTATACCCAAATTACCCCATGAATGAGATAATTTGGGTATAGTGCATGCTTAGAAAGCAAAACATGGTTTTAATAATCACTTTACTTAATTTTTTCCAGCTTAGGTTGAATGTAGATATAATAGAAATAATGAGACATTAGGAACAATTATTTTTATTAGTATTAAGATAAAATTTAGACTGAAAAATAGCACAAAATGTCAGCCATTCATTGACCAGAAGTAGTTTTTTGTGACAGATTTCTTAAACAAATTTAAAATGTTTTCTGTTGTAATCAGGAACAGAAAACAAATGAGAAATCTGCCCCATATTAATTCACCCCCACCAGTGGCCGTGCGGTTCTGCACTCAAAGCTGGTAGACGTGAGGTGCCAGGTTCGATCCCAGGTCGAGCTCGTTAGCTTAGCTGTTCGAAGTTTTTTGTGGTTTTTTCCAGAACTTGCATAAATACGGACTAGGACCCCAGATCAGTCATTCAGCTTTACTCCCAAAATCCAAATCCCATATTAATTCATTCAGTGTTATCTTTATCTGGAAAAGTATAATGTTCACTTTCTCTTTCACATTTGCTTAAAAAATTGACGCAACAGCAATCTTTATTTTAAGGATTGTGAGCAATTATTTACTTGCTATACTCCTTTACTGGTTTCCACATTCACTCTGATAGTGGATAGATATAATGAAACTTAAAATAAACATAGATGTATTTATACCTAAATATTAAAAATATTCAGGTTAACTAGCAATATTGTTTGGAAGTTGTTTTTGTTTCGATTGCTATCTTTAGAAAACAAAACTTTTATCAATATCAGTGTGGCCAGCATATTTTCTGCATATGTAATCTTAAGTAATGATGATGCATATACGAGGGCTGTTTGATAAATCCGTGCAAAATTAATGAAAAAATATTTTTTTCAACAGTTTCCTGCTATTTTTCAACATAGTCCCCTTTTAGTTCTATATGCATTTCATCCAGCGTTTTCTAGTTTTTTTATACCCTCTGTATAATACATTTTTCAAGTCCAGCAAAATACTCCTTGGTTTCTGTTATGACCTCATCATTTGATGAGAATTTTTTCCCAGAAAGCCATTTTTTCATGTTTGCGAACAAAAAATAATCTGAAGGGGCTAAATCAGGAGAATAAGGCGGATGTTGTAAAATTTCAAATCGTAATTCAAACAGTTTTGCTGTTGCAACTGCGGACTTGTGCGCTGTTGCATTGTCCTGAAGAAACAATGGCTTTTTCTTTGCAAGATGGGGTCGTTTTTCTTTTATTTCTTCGACTAAATTACTTAATAAGGATGCATAATATTCACCTGTTATAGTCTTGCCTTTTTCCAAAAAATCAATTAAAATTACACCTTGGCTATCCCAAAAAACAGTGGCCATGACTTTGCCAGCTGAAGGTGCAACTTTGGCTTTTTTGGGTGGTCGTTCACCAGCCTTTACCCACTGTTTTGATTGTTCTTTAGTCTCCAGTTGGTAGTGATGAATCCAGGTTTCATCCACTGTGATAAAACATCTAAGAAATTCATTTGGATTTCTCTGAAAAATTAACAAATTCTCTTTAGAAATGTTCACACATTCACGTTTTTGATTGATCGTTAACAATCGCGGCACCCATCTTGCTGACAGTTTATTCATATGCAAATGTTCATGCAATATGTTATGCACACAGTCCAGGAAAATGCCAACAGCCTCAGCAATTTCACGTATCTTTAATCTTCTGTCTTTCAAAATCATATCATGGATTTTTTTCGATCATCTCTGGAGTCGTAACTTCAGCAGGATGATCAGCATCACTTGTGCTCATGTGTTCACAACGAAAGTTCTCGAACCATTTGTAAATAGTATAGTTCGTAATGAAGGAGCTGACTCTCCATAATGTTTATCCAGTTTTGCTTTTGTCTCTGCAACAGTTTTGCCTTTTAAATAATAATGTTTCATTAACACTCAAAATTCACTTTGCTCCATTCTTTCAAATATTTGACTACACATTCTTTCTTTTTTAGAAAAATATTCACAAACAGTGCCCTTTCTCATGATATTATACCTGATACTGGCTATTGAGACTATGCTGTAATCGAAGAAAATGTCATTTTTTGGATAGTGCTGCCATCTAGTGATTTTGTATGGAATTAACGAACAGCCCTCGTAAATGCTTATTTTTGTAGGTGTGTAAAAGGATTATTTTTCATTCTAATTAATAGAATGTAATGCATACCCGAATTACCCCATGTTCTTAAATCATTAATTACAGTAAAACAATTAAACATAAACGTTTCAATTCAATAAAAATTAAAGTAAACATATGTAATGTGTAGCATATATCTAAATTTGGAAAATATATAGCAGCATTGTTTGAAAGTAGTTGCTTGGTTTGCATTGCCATCTTGAGAAACTAAAATATTTTTTGTCAAATTCAATATCAGTGTTGCCAACATATTTTCAGCATATAGTCATAGGTAATGATGATGTATATAAATGTGAGATTTTGTAGGTGTATGAAATTATTTGTTTTCTTTTTATTTAATGAAATACAATTTATACTCAAATTACCCTGATTCCCCTCACACACACACACACACACACTTATAAAATGTGTGAAATTTCTGCGGTGTGTCCACCGTCCTCAGCTATTTTATTAGTGTGATGGGGCAGTGGATGCTCAGACATCAGAAAGAATATATTTGTGTCCTTGACGTTGCATCCTTAGAGCATTCCTCTTCAAAGGGTGCACCCATTGTCCTTTCTGGAATGCATCTGTTTGCCTGTTAGAAGTTTGAGAAGTAACACTAATCATTGATTCTTATAAAGGGTTTGTCTTTTCATAGTGCCCAACCATTTGACAATTTAAGCCTTTTTCAAACCCAGGCTTTGATCTTGCTGCAGAATAGGGCAGGGGACTGACTTTTAAAAATGCATCTTCAACAGTATGTGCAAGTTAAACTTATAACGAAAATAAACAATAATTCATGTGATTTGATGACATGAATAATATCTCCAGCAGGCACCAGCTGTTTTCACTTGTAAATGCCAAACATACAAAAAAGGGGTGGGATAGTTTTCATACCTTTAACTATGGCAGGTTGTACAGTGAACTCTTTGCTCTGTAGGGTGAGGGTAAACAAAAGGGTTGAACACAGCACATTATTTTTATAGTAAATAATATCACCAGGTAACAGTTAGCACTTCTAATCTATTATGTAACACAATATGTGGCTGCAAATGTAATATAAAATTTAATGCTTCTTATGTGGCAATTAAAAAAGGTAGAAATTTAGATTACTTTTCACAGTTTACTTGTCCTGCATAAGCTCTTCTGAAATTTTTCCTCATTACAGACGAAAAAAAGTAAAAAAAAAAAAAAAATGCAATAAATGTGTATGTAAAACAATGACACAAAAATTTTACTCATACATTCTAACTGAATCAATGGAATTCACTGTCTCATCCTTTAGAAGTTAAAATCTTAGTATGGAAAAAACAAAACAAAGAGTGTCTGAAACACACTCCAGAAATGACCCCCCCCCCCCCCCAGCACCAAAAAAAAAAAAAAAAAAAAACTTCAGGGATTTTCTTAAACAACAATATTAATAATAATTAGGTTACGTCATATTACCTTGTGATTTTGCTGTGTAATTACGTATGTGGCAACCTCTTTTTTTTTTATGTGAAATTTATGTGCCATTTTGAATAAGATTATGCAGTAATATACTGTCACATAAAAATTTTAATTTTTATTTATTAATGTAAGATTTTTTTTTTTTTTTAATAAGTTAAAACTTAAAGTTGGGATTTTCCCAAAAGGATGTTTAGAAACCACATACATGTTTTTTTGACATCTTTGATGTTTGGAATTACTACTAAAATGCTTCAATGATTAACTTATTTCATTTACATAAGATTCATTTTTCAGCCCCCGCCCCCCCCCCCCCCCCCCCACCTTTTAAATTTAAGAGCCCCTTCTGGTATCTATGGCTGGTTACAGCCCTGAAGCACATATAGGGTTCTCGTTGGATTTATAGGCCAGAGAGAGGGAGAGCAAACTAGGGCAGATGTTTCTTATTCCAGTAAACAAGAGATAGTGATCGTTTGAAAACACAAGGTGTACTGAATTGCATTTGCCAATTCAAACCCAAAATTAACAAACTAATGCCAAATAAAGCACTAAAAGAATGTTTTAATTGGTCAATTTAAAAATTTAATCCATTATCCAAAGGACAAAGAAAAGTTTGGCTACATAAATTATGCCAAACATAATTACTTTTTATCAGTGTCAGGAATATGTCATTAAGAATTTATTATTATTATTGAAAGAAACAAACTCAGCATCTGTTGATGCCTTTGAGACTAAGATAACTCATTAAGAGAGCAAAAATCATCAGAAATGAAATATATTTTGCAATTTCTGTTTGTATTAGAAAGTAATTTAGACAAATTATTTTATTATGAGATTTTGGAACCTAACATTGTTTAAAAAAGGAAAATGTACTTATTTACAAATGTATAAGTTCCTTAGTAAAAATATAAATTGAATAGAGATTGACTTTTATAAAAGAATGAATTAATTTTAGAGAATATTATAGAATATTCTTTTTTTATTGGAATAAATTACATTTAAAATTAGATTTTATTTGTTAATTTATTAATTTTTAATTATTCTTAATAAATTGATTTTCTTTTTCTTTTAAATTACAAATTGAATTATTTAGAAATGAATCCAATATTTAAAAACATATGTGTGAATTTGCTCACACTGCCATCATTTATATGAGTATTGTATTTGGACAAAATTTTCGATATTGTGTGTTCAACTGTTTTATATGTTTTAGTCTCCTGAATCCAAAAAAGTGGTTTTTGTCAGTTCGTCAGTGTGTATGTATGTGTGTAAAGTAAATCTTCTGACTATCATATCTCCTAAACTAATAAAGATAGAACAACAAAACTTCAGAATTCAGACAAGTCTGGTGTACAGATAAATTTTGCAGTTTTTAATGAAAATTCAGGTATCAATCAAGGCAAAAATTGGGTCCCCTTTGCATCCCTTCACAAAATTCCACATCATAAAAGAGGACCCTTTATAAAATTCCACATCATAAAAGAGGACCCTTCACAAAATTCAAATCCATAAATGAGGACCCTTCACAAAATTCAAATCCATAAATGGGGACCCTTCACAAAATTTAAATTTATGAAATGAGCCTTTTTATTTTATAAAAGTGATCCTTTTTCTATTATTTTCAGAATTTTTAATTGGTTCAATTAAACTGTGTTAATTTGATATTTAAAAACTACTTAGAATGACTGTTAAAATGAAAGGTTTTACACGATATTTTATTTATTTTCACAAAATAAATAAAAATTTCACAAAAAAGGGACCCAAAACGTAGAACCTGGATTGACCCCTGAAATTACAAATTAAAAGTAGTAATATTGAAAACAGTAATGGGATTGTAAGTCCGTATCTCAAAATAGCTCTAATAATTTTCTTTAAAGTTGCTATATAAATACTCCTTTAGATGTCCTTTCATATGTATTAGTTGATTAGTTCAGGAAAATTGATAGACGGTTCTGTATAAATATGTGAAATTTTGCTCTTGCAATCGTGTTTCTTTAAAAATAGCTCTGCAGAAAGATATTCTCCAAACTCAACCTATTAACCCCTTTTATATGTCCTTTCATATGTAATTATTTGTTAGTTTCCGGTGAGTAGATGACTTTGCCAAGTCTTGAAGAAAATCGGCAGTGGGACCGAAAGTCGATACCTCAAAAACAGCTCTAAGATTTTCTTCAATTAAGAAACAGAAACCTCTTTAAGATGTGTCCTTTCATGTGTATTACATACTTGGTTACTACAAGAATATTGAGAAATGTTCTGACTAGATTAGTCAGTTTTAAATCTTGGAAATTATTGTTCAGAAAACAATTCTTTTGATTTTTCCTAAACTCTGTTTTATATATATCTTTATGACATATATACCATATATTTCCGAATAAAAGCAGATCCGTATATAAGCCGAGAGTACATTCTTCCCTGCAGAAATTTGGCCAAAATTGCAAACCCGTGTATAAGCCGAAGTGAAAAAATGCTCTTTTTAAAGTTCGAGTATATCGCTAAAATGGAGAAAATATTGCCAATCTATACAACCTTCAGAATAATCTGTCCAATGAAATTGCACAAAATGCGTGCTTATCCAATTGAATTCCTTACCTTGCTTAGCTACAATGTAAAACGTTCGCAGTGTGTTCGGCAACGGTGATAGTTTTAACTCTGGCAACCCTATCAGAAGGGAGGCGCAAACAGATGCGAACAAGAGTCCCGGCAGCTGAAAACAATGGTTACCGTAAAACCGGGCCGGGAGACCTAACCCTAACGTCGATGATGCAATGCCGCCGCTAGATGTTTACATAAATAAGCCGTTTAAAGACCGACTGCATCGATTTTTTTTAATGACGTATCTAAATTATTTTGTATATTTCTACTTTTCAGTATTTTTATCAGTGCTTCAAGGCAATCTTCAATAAAATAAAAAAATACATCTATAATTTAAAAAAAACGAAGCTTTGCCGCTTTTGCTAGTGTAAGCCTAGAAACATTTTAAACAGAGATGATTTAAATTTAATTGTATAAATTAAAAATATGATCGGGAGTCCTGTGTTTTCAAGTTTCTTTTGTACTATTTCTGAATCAGACAGAGAATTTACTCCATCCGTGCACTCTGCCGATGACTTCAGTTACCGGCAGGTCAAAAAGAAATGTAAACACAAGTGACTACATCGAGCGTTTTGTGAAATAAATTTAAAATTGCTAATTTAAGAGTTTTATATGTGATAATTATTTAAAAATAAGGTTTAATATCACTATTTTACTTTATATATACTTTTTAAGCTTAAAATATGTGTATTCAATCATTGTTTCTAAAGTATGTTTTTTGCTAGAAATGTAGATCCGTATTTAAGCCGACCCCTATAATTCAGCTTCCGAAAAATTTCCAAAAATTCTCGGCTAAAACACGGAAATATACGGTATTAGTTTTATCTTGCATGAAAATGTTTCGTAATTTTGTCCTGAAAATATCCTGAAATTTTCAAAAATAGATGTCCTGAAATTTCACCTTATGCTAGTATTACCCCTGTTAGGTTTAAGACAATCTCAAAAAGAGCTGGTTAAAAATTCATAAACTGTTTTTCATCTACAATAAGATAAAATTTTAATTTATATCTTTAATATATAAATTCATTTATGTGTGATCCATTTTTTGAAAAAAAGGACCCAGATTTTTTTTTTTTTTTTAACTCCAGGGACTCAAAATTTTGAAAGACTAGCGACATCACTGGCATTTGGAAGGGTAGGTTTAGGTTAATTTCTTTTTCTTATAAAGTAGCCGCCATTTTGAAATAAAATGACAGCTGCAATTTATTAATGGACTTGTTGGAAATATTGATTTGGCTATGTACATATGTAGTTTTAAAAAAATCTGTTCATAAATACCTTGTTTATGTGAATTTGAAATTTTCAAATAGCCAGCACTTAGAAACAAGATGTTGGATCAAGTTGACAAACAAACATATCAGATGCATTTCTGAGATACAACTATCCTACAAATGTAATTCGAATTAATTCAGTATTTGAAAAGTTATTGTGTTGACAAATTAAGTGGCAATTATAAGTTCACTGCCCAATTTTGATTTGAAATAATTCAGTATTTTGAAAGCTATTGTTATGAGAAATTTCCAAGTGTCACTCACTGCCCAACTTTGGTTCCAATTAATTCAGTATTTCAAAAGTTATTGAGATGGCACCTAATCAAGTGGGCACAACTTATAAACAAAAGGGCTCAGTGAAATGTCCAATGAACTTATCTAAGATATTTCAATGATAAGTCCATTGTGTAAATTTGATTCGAATTGATTCAGTATTACAAAAGTTATAATGACAAATTTTCAAGTAGCCGCAACTTTGAAATAAAATGGTTGAGCATATTACCCAGTAAAATCATCCTGGATATTTGTATGATAATGATAAGTTCATTCTCCAACTTTGATTTGAATCAGTTTAGTATTTCAAAAGTTATTATGATGACACATTTTCAAGTGGCCGCAGCTTGGAAACAAAATATCAGAACAAGTTATCCATCCAAGATATTTGTATGATAAATGCACTCTCCAACTTTGATTCGAATCAATTCAGTATTTCAAAAGTTATTGTAATGATAAATTTTCAAATGGTAGCTTGATTTCAAATGGCCCTGCTTTATTTAAGATATCCACGACTTTGTTAAAAATGGCAGATAAATTTCATTTATAAACTTGATTGAGACCCTTATATGTTTCATGTTATACATCAAAATTCAACCAAATCTGTTTTTAAATATGCTTTTTATAATGTGGATTTGAAATTTTCAAGTGACCTCCACTTGTAAACAAAATAGCGGAGCAACTTGGTTAGTAAACTCATTCAAGATACAGTAGGGAACCAATTATGTGGAATGGTTTGGACAAGACTATTGTGGATAACTGGTTGCTCCCCAAAGCAGCACTCATTAATCACTTTAAGAATGCATATGATTCTGATTTTTTCATCTAAAATTAACATTTTAAATAATTAATAAATTAATTAATTGACTTTTTTTTTTAAAGTTTTAAAATAATTTTCAATTAAGATACATTATTAATCAAAATTTGAAATTGATAGAAAACATCTATAAACTTGTTAGCTTTACATCAAAATCTGCCCAAATCCAAATGCTTTTAACCAAGATTGGCCAATGATTTTAAAACATTAAATATTCAATAAGGATTAGAAAAGTAAGTTTATATGCTCTTTTTTTATTCTTTTATGAAAATTCATGTTTTTATATCCAAGAAAATGCAAAATATTCATGCATTTTTAAAGATAATGTGATTTTATTTATTACCTTTCTCCACTCCCCCCCCCCCCCCCCCCCCCAAACAAAAAAAGGACCAATTATCCAGATTCAGAATCCATTTTACCCAACTCTTTCAAGACAATTTAAATTACTGTTATATGATATCTGTGCAGTGGCGCCATCTATTGACATTCTCAAAAACAAAAGCTGTCAGTGCAAGTTACGTTATAATATCGAACTATAGCAACAAAAAACTGAAAAGTGCCCTCCTTTAAATTACCTCCTCCCCGTGGGCAGGGGACTTTTAATATGTTGTTCAGGGCACTCTCGGCTATGACTGTGCCAAATTTCAAAACTACATCTTTGATGATACTTATCTTTGATGGGATAAAAAGAATGAAAGTAGAAAAATCTTGGAAATGTGTAGTTGCTTTAATGGAAGTGTTGAGTCAATCCCACTAGGGTGAACAAAAATATTTTCATGTTGAATACTAATACTGCTGTCCTATTCCTCTAGCTGTGTGTGGCTCTCAATAGATTTAATCACTTAATAACTAAGATATAATAATCATCATATCCATCCATGTTTCCTATATTTCTGTACTTACGTGCCAATAAAATCTACACTAACTAGGTATTTATTAATGCATTTAGTAAAATAAAAATCATTTTTATAAATTTAAAATAAAACCTATATTGTTTTGCTCTACTTTGAACTGTCTAACAGAAGCTGGAATCAGAGTCAACATATTTTTTAGTGACTCTGACTCCACAGCTCTGCTATTTTTCATTAATAATAACTGAATGTTTATGTATATTAAATTTCACCAATGCATATTGGTTTTTGAGAAATTTTAAACCATGAGTTAAAATGTTAAATACTTGAAAACCTGTCAATTTGTCCAGACCCAAAAATACTGCTTATAAATTTTCCTTTCATTTGATCCTTGCAGGTATGTTAATTGTATTTTAGCTTAGTTTTGAAATATTTAAAATGTGCATTTTTTTTTCCCTTAATGTGTATAATTTATTATTATTGTTGATTTATTATTATTATTTAATGTTGATTTATTATTATTATTATTATTTTTTTTTTTACAGATTCCAAAAGTTATATCAAAGGAAGAAATGATCAACCACTGGAATTCAGGTAATTATTCTCTCATTCTTTTCCTATTTTGTTAAATGTAAAAAGAAAAGAAAGTAAAGAAAAAGAAAAAGTAATCTAAACTAGGTATTGCACAATATTTTATTTGTTAATATTCAGAATTAAAGGTATGATCTATTAAGTTTCAACAAATTGCTGTTTTATATATTTATTTTGCTTAGATACCTGCCAAATCCAAGGTTTTAAAAAAAGGCAACACATTCGAAAAATTAAACACACAGCTAATTTAAAATCTTTTTTATTTATTTGTATTTGTGGGGTTGTTACGGTACTTGAAATTTGGAGAACACCTAGAAAACTCAGGAAATTTAAAAAATGTATTAAAATACAGGGAAAAATCAAGGAATTTCAAAATTTATTGTAAAAACAGGTAATTTGGAAGTTTTTTGGAACATTGTAAGAAAAGATTTTCATAATCAAATTTAATTTCAGTTTTTAACTGTAGATTGTCTAATTTTATTAGAGAAAAAAATCTTTCAAATTTTAAGTGCCTTATAATAAAGTCAATTATGATTTTTGCCAACTATAAAATATGTTAATAAAATTAATGTACCCTAGATACAGTGGCAAAGTGTCCATGGAAACGATGGAAGCAGCGCTTCCACTATTTAAGATTTTAAAAAAATTAACACGGAACGTCGCCTCGTCGAAAAACTGAATTGATTCTTCCTCTGCTTTTGAAAGCAGGTCGCTTCGGCACTTCCATAGTTTCCTGAACCACACTTTGCCCCTGCCTAGATATATTCAGTTGACTTGTAGACATGTTAGATATTAATGCTGCATGATTACATATTACTTCATTTTATTTTTAAAAGAGACAAGGAAAAGTCAGGGAATATTTTTTAGATTTGTGTACACTGTTAAAAATTTAAATAGGAAACTACTAGAAATCATTTATCCCAAGTCTTATGTAAAATTACAGAGTGTGTGTGTCCGTCGCTTTATAGTCAGATGCAATCACTGAGCTGTAAAATTCTGCATGGAGGTCTGTTTTGACATTTCCTAATGCATCTCAAAGCCCTACTTCTTCCATTTTTTTTTTTTTTTTAATATATAAATTTCTGAAAAGATTGACTTTGAAAATAGAAGCCTATCCTTCCATGACCCATTAGGTCAGTTGTTTAAGTGTCATGTCAAAAATATGAAGACCATGGTTTCAATTCTCCAAGGGCTAGTGTATTTCTTTTTGCAGGTAATTAATAGAAAAAGTGTCTATCACCTCGGAGCCCGATTTTGGAATTTTTGGTTTATTACTTTTGATTAAAATTTTTGCAACTGTGGAGATAGTCTAGTGTTACTATATGTTGTTAAAGTATAAAAATGATAACCATTAGATAATCTGTCTGAGAAATATATCTGTTCAAAAAATGTGGTTCTTGAATAATAGCAGCTCCACTTATCATTCAGTTAGCACCTAAATTAAAATGTCCGGTTAAGGCAAATGCAAGCAGTGGGTAAAGGGCAAAACTGGGAAAATTCATTAGTGGCCAGTGGCCAGTACTGTCAGTTTCATTAATAGCCACTTTTTTAAGTTAGTGGCCACTTTTTACATGATAAGACTATTTCTTTCAGACTGCAAAAAGCATTGTCACCATTTTGCGATATAATCACCACAAGAAAAATATGAAAATAAGAAATACATATAATAATAAAATTAACACTGGGACACTGAAATTGTTATTTGTAATTTCGCTCTTTTTAAAAATCCTAAGTTGCACATCCTAAATTAAAATCTGCTTAGGGCTGTAATAGTAACAGCAAAAGTTTTTATCTTTCAGATAATTCAGTAGTACTTTTTTTTTTTTTTCAATTTATGTAAGTGAAATAAGCTGTTATCATTCACAGTTCACATTGATATTTTCTAGTAAATGAATTAGCTGATTCATCATCATCACAACCTTTTACATGGTCATGTGTAAATACAGTTAGCAGTTTTATTATTTTTTCTTATTTCTAAAGACACACTTTTTTAAATGATTTTATTTCAATAGAGTTAAAATATTTCCTCTTAAAAAGTATAGATATGGAAACTTAGCTGCTTTATTAAAAATAACTTACTTAGCTGCCAAATTTGTAGCTTTAAAAATAGGAAGATTTCTACTGTAAAATGGGAAGGAAAAAGGAAGATTTCTACTCAAAAGAAAGCAAATACAAAAATTTTTGAAAAATATACATTTAAACCAAATCAAATGTTGATTCACACATTTGTCAAATATCTTAAATGTTTTGAATATACACTAAATACTATATAGATAATAATGGAAAAAGAGTGTGCTTTGCAGGACATTTGATCATTAACTGCTAGTTGAAATGGAGCGCACATGTGTGTGGGCTGTGGGGGGGGGGGGGATATGTCTATATACTTCTTTATAGGTTCTAGAATCTAATCAAGAAAATTAAAAATAAGTATTTACATTTATGTTATGGATAGAGAAAGATTGTAAATCACAAGGCTTCAGTGGAGCATGTGATTGCCAATTGTTGGAGGGGGAGGAGGAAGGTATTACAAGAATTGTGAGTAAGAGATTTTAAACAATTCTATTTCTTTACAGATTCTAGAATCTAATAAAGTAAGTTTAAAATAGATATTTATATTTTTGCGGCAAATGGAGAATGATTAGAAGTTATAAAGCTTTCTATAAGCTGTGCGATCACAGATCGTTAGGGGGAGGGAAAGGGGGGGGGGTCCAAAAAATTATATGAGTGAGATATATTAAACAATTCTACTTCTTTATAGGTTGTAGAATATAATAAAGCAAGTTTAAAATAAACATTGACATTTATGCCATGGATGGAAAAAGATTGGAAATCACAAGGCTACGATTGCCTATTGTCGCTCGATTTTTAGAATCTTTTAATGATAAAAAAAGTGGCGACTTAAGTGGCGATCGATGCATAATTTTTAATCGCCATCTTTTTTTATTTAGTCGCCATGTGGCCGGTGGCGACTGTTAATTTTGCCCTTTAGCAGTGGGGACCCATAACTGATATAGTAAAGGCAGGAAAGACACTACCAAAGGCACCAAAAAACAGAAACATTCATTTTTAATTTCTATTGAAAAATTAAATAAGAAAAAGAGATAAAAATACAGAATAAAGATTGAGAATCTTGATTATTTACTTTTAACAAAGAATTATTGTAAATTTACAGAAAGTGAGACATTTCAGTAAATTTATAGAATTTTTTTTATAGTATAGCAACCTTGATTTGTGATATTCAAAAAATTATTCATCTTCAAAATTCTTTTAAACTCCCCCTCCCCCCTCATGATTAAAAAGAAAAAAATCATTTTTGTCATTTAATAACCTAGCATGGCACTCACACGACTTTTCTTACCCTGCATTTTCAATACTCTAAAGTTAGATTGAGAGATTAAGGGGTAAGCTCTAGAGGTGAGTTCGGACTCTATTTTGGCAATCCGAGCCTGCCCGGGCCCAAAACATTTTTGAGCTGAGCTCGTCCGAGTTTAAAAAATTTTGTGTGATCAGAGCCCGAGCCCGATATTGAAAGTGGTACGCTATGCAATTCATACACAATAGTAAAATTAAATTCCGTTTTCATTTCAAATTAATTTTCTTATTACCAATCCCCAATTTAAATAACTATAAATGTTATTATAAAAATTTATAATGTCTGTGTCTTTGTATACATGTATTTATATAATATATATTTATAGTGCAGCACATTGTTTATAACGCACCTATCGGGGGGAAAAAATTTATCCGAATGAGCGATATGAGGCCCAATATAACAAAGGAGGAAGGATTACTGTATAACACTATGACATAATATGCATCCCGTTGAAAAAAAAGTTCTATTTAGAAAAAGGAAAGTCAAAGCTACTAACATTTGCAAGATTACTTTGTGATTTATAACCTATCATGATTATTATGACATTACTAAAGGTGCTCTCAAAATGAAAAAAATTTCTTTTTTTTTTCTTTTTTTTAACATTTTCCAGTTAGTGAAGAATAAAATAAACTGAACTTTTAGCTTGAATCCGAGCCTGCCCGTAGCCCGAAGAATTGCATAAGATTTGAGCCCGATCGGGCTTTCGGGCTCAAACGAGCCCGTCTTATCTCTAGTAAGCTCACAAGTGCTATCTATGAACATACATTAAAGACAATTCAAATTAGGTAGACAACAGGGCTACCTTCCTCTCCCTCAACCCCCCATTTGAATATATTACCAACATTTATATAGAATTCAATTCAATGCTACTATTAAATTAAAAATTTATTCCAAATTATTTGAATAACTTTCAACTTATCAATTAACTTTGGAATTTATCAATCTTGATTAAACTTCTCGAGTATCAACCTCATATAAACTTCAAAGTACAATATTTGAATTGTCTGTAATTATTTCAAGTACACTGAGATACATACACAATGATCAACTGTTAAAAATTGACTTAACCGTTGAAACTGATTCAAGCAACCTCAAAATGTATAATTATACAAAAAACAAGCACTAAATATTTAACTTTAAAAATACTTCTTTTATCGTATAGGTATGAATAATTAATTTTAATTCTTGAGCAGTGTTACAGGACATGGTAAAATATAGTAAAGCACTTTTAGCAATAATATTCAGTAAAAAAAAAATGTTTTTGCTTAATTATTGGTAGCCCTCTACATCTTCTGTAAATTATGTGCTCACTACATTTTTACTTCCATTACCTGACTACCGTATTTAATGGAAGTATTGTATTCAATTCATAAATTTGATATCGAATTTTCACCTGGTTTACACATTTTAAGGTCCCCTGAGTCCAAAAATTAGTTTTTGGCAATTGGTCAGTGTGTGTGTGTGTATGTTTATGTAGGTATGTATGTATGTGGGGAATCTTCTCATTATCAGATCTCTGAAACTAATAAAGATAGAACTACAAAACTTTAGAATTGAGACAGGTCTGGTGTACAGATAAATTTTCCAAATTTTGGTGAAAATTGGAAAAACTGAAGTGGGACATCAGAAACCGGAAGTGGGACTGGAAGTCTGTATCCCAAAAATGGCTCTAACAATTTTCTTCAAATTTGCTATATAAACACTGTCTAAGATGTCCTTTCGAATGATATATTTGGGTAGTTCAGGAAAATTGATAGGCATCCTATGTAAATATCTGAATTTTAGGTTTCACAAGGGCATTCCTTTAAAAACGTCTGCACAGATTTTTTTCAAACTCGCCATATAAATATCTTTTGTGTGTAATTATTGTTTTCCAGTCAACAATTGAGTATACCAAGTTTTGGTAAAAGTTGGTATCTCAAAAATAGCTCTAACAATTGTTACATAAATCCATTTTCGATATCCTTTCTCATGTATTAAGTGGTTATTAGTTATTACACGTAAATTAACAGCCATCCTGATTAGGTATGTCAGTTTTAGATCTCATAAATTGGTGTTTCAAAAAATAATGCTACCAATTTTTTTTTTTTTAATTTTTATATAAACTGTGTTTTATGTGTCTTTACACTTGTATTAACTTTCTCTTACCAGAAAATTTTTAGGTGTCTACTTCGTTAGGTCAATTTTACGTCTTCTTATTATATTATCTCCAAAAAATGCATACAATACATATGTAATACTGGGTAATGGAAGTCGTGTTGTTTCACACCAGATTTTTCTATTATATGTATCTGTAAGAGAAAATAATAAATTAAAAAATATCAAATTATTCTTCTTTCCCATAAGAGGAAGTTATCATAAAATTGCCTCATACGTATTTCTGTTGTCGGTACCATCTCTTGACAAGTTAATAATAAAAAAAATCTGGAGTGACTCCACTCGACTTTCCGAACATTGAGTAACTAACAGTTTTGTAGATAAAATAAAGAAAGAGGAATTGCTAAACAAACAAAAGAGAGAAAACCATAATAGAGTGTTTTTTTCTCCATATATCACACGAGGTTTTATTTAACGCTACTGAACTTTGAGCCCTTAGATCATAATGATAAAGAATTTTTCGTTTTGTCCCTGTAAAAATCTATAGATGCTAGATTCACCAAAATGCTTATAGTTAGTGCAACAGTGATTTATAATATTCATACAAATTTTCAGCTCAATTGAATAAGGCGTTTAGATGCTATCGCACTTTTAAAAATTTGGTCTCATAGGCCATAATGATAAAGAATTTTTCTTTGTGTCCCTGTAAAAAAACTGTAGTGCTAGATTCACCAAAATCTATACAGTTGGTGCAAATGCGACCTATAACATGTGTACAATTTTTTTGCTCAGATTAATAAGGCGTTTAGACGCTATCACACTTTTAAAAATTTGGCCCCATTGGCCTTAATGATAAAGAATTTTTCTTTGTGTCCCTGTAAAAAAACTATAAGTGCTAGATTCTCCAAAATCTATACAGATTGAGTATCTGTGACCTATAATATGGGTATAAAATTTTTGCACAATTGAATAAGGCGTTTAGATGCTATCGCACTTTTAAGATTTTGGTCCCATAGGCCATAATGATAAAGAATTTTTCTTTGTGTCCCTGTAAAAAAACTATAAGTGCTAGATTCATCAAAATCTATAGGGTTCGTACTATGGTGACTTACAATATACGTACCAACTTTCAGGTTAATCGAACAAAGCCTTTAGACGCTAGCGTGTTCACAAACATACACACATACACACACACATACATACATCATCGTAAAAATAGTGAAAACGGACTCAGGAGACCTCAAAACGTATAGAAACATCAAAATCTCGAATTCGGATTTTTGACATGATTACAATACTTTCCTCACTATAGTGTTCGGAAAGTAAAAATCTATCATAAGAAAGAAAAAAACTATTACAGTACAAAACCAATAATCTACCATTGCTAGGACTATTCCAATTTTGAATTTTTGGTCCAACTTCATTTCATAAAAATGTCTCTAGAATTGCGGTTGCCAACCTTTTCAGTTTCGTGGACCACTAAATTAACAATTTAAATTCCTGCGAACCACTAACACGATACCTTTTTATAAATTGACAGAAAGTCTCTGTTTCGGATGTTTTGTCAAATATCTCAAAAAGTATTTGACAATTCACCTATAGCATGCGATTATGAGGCTTTATTAAATTATTTCTGTTCTGTTGTGTAAAACTAGCATATAATATATTCATAGAGACATAATAGTTTCTTTAACAATCTGCCCTTTTTATTCATTATAGCTTGTAGAGTATTTAAACCGTTTTTAGAAAACTTGACATATAAATATACTGCATTTGACACAACATATTACAATTAGAAAATAAAAATATTGTCTTCTAAATCTAATGAAATATGAGTGAATTCTTCCTAAATGATTTTAGTAGCGAATGTGCAAGTGTTCATAAGTTTTCATTTGCATAATTCACTAGTCAAAGATATTGAGCTACCTATATCGAAGTCTGAAGTAAATAGCGTGAAAATTTAAAGAGTTCTCATCGATAGAATAAGTTGAATTTCAGTTCTTAAAAAAAAAACCTGTAAGGGGTTTTATTCAACTTTTTATTTTGACTCAATCGATGGTAGCATAATTTTTGCTGATTGTAAATAAATATTGCTAAAGTTTATTTATTAAAAGTCCCCTATCATTTTCTTTTTCTCTTTGAGATGAACTTAAATTTAGTTCATTCTATAGACGATAAATTTTTGAATTTTCATGATATTTGTTTGTGGTTTTCATATAAGTAACTCAATATATTTGGTTAATGAATAATGAAAATGAAATTACTATAATGCTTGCTTATGCATGATTAAAAATTATTTAGTAAAAATGCTCATATTTCATCAGATATTTAATATTTTTATACTCTGATTCAGGGGTCGAAATTAGAATCAGCAAGTTGGTGCCATTATGTTGTACTAAGATGCCATTTAAAAAATTTTATTTACACATAGAAACAAATGTTGTACATAAACTATAATAACTTAAAATACTGCTATTTTATCTACTTATTTCTTCCATTTTAAAAATGTGCTCTTGCTAATATTTTTACAAGAAAGCTAGGAATTTAAATCTACTACTTTGTTGCTATTGCTAATGCCTTTATTTTCATCTGCACATTGAAGGGGAAAAAAGAATGTTAGGCATCAAAGTGATGACTAGGTATAAAATTGTGGTCATCAAAACAAAATATTTTAGTTGCAAAATACAACTAACGACCGCTAATTTCGAGCTCTGCTCTGATTATAGTATATCTTGTGTCTGATGTAGTACAGTAGAGAGCCAGAAATCTGCCGAAGTCCGAAATCCGCACAACTTATCAGATATAAACAATAAAATTTACTATTAATAAATTACAAGCTGCAAATCAGGTTTTTAAAAAATAATCTTGAATGTAGATTCTTTACTTGCATTTTATGATTATATAAAAAAAAGAAAAAATAGTAACATAAGACTATCAGAACCAAGTTACTGATAATGAAATTATTGACAGTATATTAAATTCATCAATGAGGTATACAATAACAAAATAATTTTTAAAAATGTTATCTTATGAAGACATAACCATAGGAAAGAACTAACTTAAATTCTTAAAAAAATATATTTGTGCTACAAAATAAGAATAGATGACTATTTACAATATATAGAAAAAAAAAAGAAAATTTCAAAGATGAATGTATACATGTACAAGAGTAGTTTTGAAAACAAACTACATGTGAACAGATTTTATCAAAATTTGACAAATAAATTTCATTTTTATTTATTATTTCCGTTATGTACATTCTTTTAATGTTCAGTATTACTCGTGAAATTGTGTTATTATTCACTAGTGTGCGTTTAGTTTGAATAATATTCTGCTTTTATTATTAAAAGTGATTATTTAATTAAAATGATCAAAATATTTGATTAAAATGATCATTTTTTTAAGGGCCCTGAAATCCACCAAATCCTAAAACTCGCACAACCTCCGGTCCCGAGCTGTGCGGATTTTTGACTCTCTACTGTATATGTCATGTTTTCTAAAAAATGGCTTTATGTCGTGCTTAATATCCTGCATGTTACAATAAAAATGGTTGTTTAAAAAAAAAAAAAAAACCTTTATCTTCATGAATATATACTCTAATCTTGCACAAATTAATACAGATATCTAAAGAAGCCTCATTATCACATGCTCTAGCCAGAATGAATTTCAGCATTGCTTTTTGCAGCCTGATTTGAAACATTGTGTATTCTTTTTAATTTTTTAATGGTCCTCTATTTTGGAGGGGGGAGGGGAAGGGGGAATTTTCGCTGAAATATATGAGATATATATTTTCTTTTTCTTTATACTCGTAATGTTTTATTTAAGGTAGTTTGTCAAGTACTAATGGATATATTCGACAAAACATCTGAAATCGAAAGTGTCTGTTATTCATAGAAAAGTAGTGTATTATTTTTAAGAAACATAAATACACTCTGCCTATTATTGAGCATATACTGTATAGGGGAAGAACGTGAGCATCTCTTTATTGCTTCCATGTTACAAAAGCTCAAACTAATAGTGATTATTTCAATATATAAAACTGTATTTGCTAAATCTAATAAAATGTATATTAGATTATTAGATTTTTAAAATCCAATAGGAAATTATATTTTTTACACACATTTTAAACCTTTTGACGATTTTGAATAATTCCATACAGCTAAGCATTGAATGTAAATAAGAAATTGATAGCGATAACTATGCCTGATAATTACGATTCAAACTTTTGTGATAAAAGATTATTGAATTATCCTCTCTCTCATCCAGAAAATTTTCAGTCTAATATTATGAGGAAGAGTGATTCAAAAGATCCTGAAGTTAAAATACCATCAGTATAATTTCTAAAAAAAATATTTAAAAATGCAAATAATGTCAAGATTTTTCTGCAGACCACCAAAAACTTCTCGCAGACCACTGCTCTAGAACATCACAAAGGAGCACTTTACGGAATAAAAACACTTTTATCTGGAAGACAAACTATTTTATAAAAAGGGCACTGCTGTGCTATCAGTCAGGCAACACATCTCAATCAAACTGGAATGTATGTGTGTCAGTCTTGAGAAATAGGGAAGCTCTGTGCATCTCCTCTTCCAATCAGCTGCACTCATTGCGAGGGAAATGAGAATGACCTAGAATAAAATTGACTTTTTTCCTGTAAGTATTGTGGTCCATTTGCCAATTTTTACAGTACAAACATTCTAAAATAAAAAGAGTAGATTAGAAATTTTTTAATATAAAATGCAAACAAGGTCAAATTCTACTGGGGGGAAAACAACGGGGAAACTATCAGGGAAAAAAGGGGCAGGATTTTATTGGAGAAGAGCACTAAAGTTAGCTGCCATGATGAAATGCTCTCAGGGGTCGATCCAGGCAAAATTTGGGTCCCTTTTGCGGCCCCTTCACAAAATTCCGCATAGTGAAAAGGGACCCTTCACAAAATTTAAATTCATAAAAAGGGACCCTTCACAAAAGTCAAATCCATAAAAAGGGACCCTTCACAAAAGTCAAATTTATAAAATGAGTCCCTTCACAAGATTTTGTTTTATAAAAATGATCCTTTTATTAAATGTTTTCAGTATTATTTTTAATTAATGCCTTAATTTGGCTCAACGAAACTCTCTTAACTTGATATTAAACATTACATAAAGTGATTATAAAAACGGTAGATTTTACACAATATTTTACTTTTTCCCAAAAATAAATAAAAATTTCACAAAAATATTCTGTTTTTCACAAAAAAGGGACCCAAAAATTAAAACCTGGATCGACCCCTGGCTCTAGATTAATTCTTGAATATGTCAATAAGTAAAAACTTATAATAAGAGAAAATTTAAGTAGGAACGAAAAAAAAAAAAAAAAAAAAAAAAACTTTTTGTTTTAATCATTTTAGTGTTTATGAATTTTACATATTTCTAACAGGGGTCTTCCCAGAGGTAATATTGGGTCAATTAATGTACACTTCACAAAATTTTCATATCTTAAAAATGGAACCTTCACATTTTTTTTTTTTTTTATCGTAAAAATTGATCTACAAAATTTTTCCTTTTAAAACCAGAAGTTAAGAGAGGCATAGTTTAATAATTAATGTATATATTAACTGTATTACTGTTATTCAATTTCTAATTTATTAAAGTTTTATTCTATAAAAGTGAACCTTCATTCTCTAAAACAAAACCTTATTTTAATTGTAATTTATTTTTGCAAAATTGCGTTTTTCACAATTTTACAAAAAGAAGACCTTAGCCGAAAAGTTTGCAAGAATTTAATTTTCACACTAAATTTAAATTCACAAAATTATGTGTAGACTTTTCACAATTTCTCAAAAACCCTGAAATGTCTGGATTGTTCCCTAATCATGTGGCAGGATAAAATTTCTCTGACTTTTGTAGAAATTTTTGATATTTTTTCAGATTTTTTTTTTTTTTTTTTTTTTTTTTTTTTGTATATTTTGCTGTTTTATTATATACTTCTCACTAAATTAATTTCATATGATACATTTTCTGTGTGTATTTGTGAAGAGTGTAATTTCTGTTATATTTGTTCTTTTATTTGAAAAACTGAATTCCTTGTGAGTGCAAATTATACTGAAGTTTTGTGCATTTTTTAGATTTTTTTTGTCCATTTCTCATTCTTATCTCTATTGTATGGAATTTTAATGCTGATTATGTTTAACCTATTTTATGGAATAGATTATGACAGCAACGAAACTTGATTTGATAATTTATTATTTCAAAGGTTAAATTTAAAATTGCATTTGGGCCCATATATCATAGCTGTGCGATTTGAGATTATTATAAAATGTGTTGGACAGGCAGGGTCATTTTTATTTTATCAGCTATTTAGTGATTATTCCAAGATATCCAGAATAAGACGTGAATATAATGTCCTTTCTCAAGTTGGCGCATCTTCATCATTAATTATAAAGAAACAGTGGATTACCTTGGTAAGTAAGTTTAATTAACTCTTAAAATAATAATAATAATATTAATAATAAATCCTGCATTTCTTATACATTCAGTTTTAAAATAGCCATTATGTAAAATTTATTATTTAATTATCTGGACTCAATGTGGTTAATCCAGGGTTCCCACGGGTCAGGGAAAACCTGGAGAAGTCAGGGAATTTGAAATTACTAAAAAAAAGTCAGGGAAATATCAGGGAAAATTGTAAATATTGCTCAGAAACCTGGGAAAATGATGATATAAACCTGGAAAATGCTTTTTTGAGCATTTAATTTATATTGCAAGTCACGTTACTATGTTGTCTTTTATGCTATGTTCTGTTTTATACCGTGAGTTATTTTTTATGTCGCGAACCAAATTTTGTGACTGAATTGTCTAAAAATAGACCTGGAAAAGTCAGGGAATTTGAAATTACTAAAAAAAAGTCAGGGAAATATCAGGGAAAATTGTAAATATTGCTCAGAAACCTGGGAAAATGATGATATAAACCTGGAAAATGCTTTTTTGAGCATTTAATTTATATTGCAAGTCACGTTACTATGTTGTCTTTTATGCTATGTTCTGTTTTATACCGTGAGTTATTTTTTATGTCGCGAACCAAATTTTGTGACTGAATTGTCTAAAAATAGACCTGGAAAAGTCAGGGAATTTTATTTTTGAAATTGAGTGGGAACCCTGTAATCTCTTTTTCTGTTTTGAAAGTTTTTAGGAGTTTCACTAAAATAATAATTATTAAGAAATGTTGGATTATTATTATTATATGTGTAATTACTTTTTCATTGATTGTTTATATTATGTCAAAGATGAGATTTTTTAGACTTTTCTCAGTTTTTTTTAAAGTAACATTTTTTTATATTTAATTTTTTTTATTTTTGTTTAATTTTCTTTCTTTGGCTGTTCTTAAACAACTTATTTTCATATATTCCTCATAGAAAGTATGATTTTGTGTTTGTTTCTTTTTTTATTGCAATACTAAATTATCTTTGCACATACTTTCAGACTTTTTGTCTATCACCCACTCTTATCTGTGTTATCTGTATTTGTAGGGCTCAATTCAGGCAGTAAATGGGTCCTTTTATAAAAACTTATCAAAAAAAGTGTAACAGAAAAAAATTATAAAAACAACATTAATAATACTTGGTTTGGATTTTAGTAACTAGATTTAACTTTTCATTGTGAAATTTTCTTCACAAAATAAGGACCCTAAGAATAAAATCTGCATTCTCTGATTTATCTATCTAATTATGAAAAATTTTGATAGAATTACGGGAAAAAATAAATAAATAAATAAAACTAAGAGTCAAATATATCTATCAGTTTAACTAGGCAAATATTTTTCATTATAATGTATATTATTAAGGGATAAAGGTATTCTTCATTTAATCAGTATTTATACTTAGAAATGGCTAGCATATACTTATTCTTCACACTGTGAGAATTAATTTTAAAAAACACATTAAAAAGCCAAAAGAAACATTGATTTAATTTGTTCTAGTTCATAAATAATTTTTATTTACATCTATAGCCTTTCTTTCTGGGTATAAAAATGTATAAAAATCTAAGATTATGGATATGTTGTGTATAATTAATTTTGAGCATATGATCTGTTAAAGATTTAAGGTTCAATTTACAATACATTTAAAATTCCTGCTCATAGAATTTACATACATGTGATTATCATCCCCTCCTCCCCCTCATATATACAAAAATCATATACATCCATAGCCTTTCTTTCTGGGTATAAAAATGTATAAAAATCTAAGATTATGGATATGTTGTGTATAATTAATTTTGAGCATATGATCTGTTAAAGATTTAAGGTTCAATTTACAATACATTTAAAATTCCTGCTCATAGAATTTACATACATGTGATTATCATCCCCTCCTCCCCCTCATATATACAAAAATCATATTCTAAGCACGATACATGTTTTTTTTTTTTTTTTTTTTTTTTAATGCAATTTTTAATATTTTCTCTCTCTTTCTAGGTTCTTTTTCTAGTTGTGGGACCTAGAAAGAGAGTATTTAAAGGACAGTATTAATTTCAAGGCAGTTGGTGAAAATCTGAAACCACTGTAAAACTGAAACACCAGAACATATAAATAATACCTGTTATAAAAAGTGAAAGATATTTAAAGTATTTAAGCAGAAAATGAGCATTCAGTTTTTACTGGTATGTTTCTGAAATGTGCTTCATTTGATGTACATAGAAAATTTTATGGAATACAGTTATAGCAGAGGTTATTATTTCATCATTCTATAGTATTCAGTTAGGCTATGTTTAGCACACAACTTCTTGCTTTTACCATTTTGATAATAGAAAACAAAGTGGCATGGTGCATTGTATGTATGCATGTGTACTATATTGCTATGCCAAGTGAATTCAAGTTTACTGATGGAACAGGATGTAATGCAATAATTTTCAATTTATTTAAAGAACTGCCATTTGTAAAAGAAAATATAACTGCTGGTTATTATTGATTTTTAGTAGTATCTTCCAGAGTAATTGGAATATATTCCATGTGCTACAAGTGATCAGCTTTGAAATTAAATTGTTATGGTTTATGTAAAATAAAAACAATTTTACTTTCAAAAACTTGACTTTTCTTTTTCTGATTATCTATTTACTATGTGCCAGTTCATATGGTATTTGCTTACAAAGTTTTTATGAATCATTCAGCACCAATTATTTCAGTGTATTTACTGGAACCTACAGGGGTAAAACTTTTCAGGGGGCTACACCTAAATTTAGGGTTCTTAAAACTTTTGTTGTCTCTAAATTTCATTTTTTTTTTTTTTTCAAATATTCTTTTCAAATTTCTTTTAAATTATTTTCTTAGAAATTTCTCATTTTTATTATTTAATCTGCCTTTTAAAATGCATTAAAAACTCTTTAATAATTAGTGTAAATAAATATTTCTAATAAAAGTCATGTGATGTAAATCTTCTGGTTTTTGAGCTTGAATCTTCCTATTTTCATCTGTCTCAGGTAGCAGGAATGATTTTCTGAATGTCAAAACGGAATTCAAATATATATTGTATTTTGTAATGCATAATGATGGGTATTATTTTAAAATCTGTTAACATATGAGGTTTGTTTGACCTTCACATACTATGATGTGATGCATCCCCTTAATCTCAAGCGAAATATTTTTTTTTTATTTTTTTATTCAGACTAAAATAGTTTTCCAGTGCATTGCTATTATTTTTAATTTTATTATTATTATTCAAAATTATTCAAATATTATTATTAGAATATTATTTAAGAAGGTCGAGTTTTAGCCTGACGGGGGAAGGGGAAGCTGAGTATTAGCAATGCTTCGGAGAAAATAGAAAATTTTAAATATCTATAATTACATAGATTTACACATCTTGTTAAAAACAGATTAATGGATACACACAATTAAAAAAAAAATTGCTCTAAAAGTTTGCTTTTAAGAAAATTACTCTTAATTAATTTCAATGCTTTGTTTCGCTTGTGAACTGTTGCATTGTAAAAAATCTCAGAAGCATAGGAAAGAAATTAATAATTATGGTTTTCAGATTAAGTTGGTCGTCATTTATCTTCAAACTGTGCATTAAGATACGTAAATCGTTATTATTTTTTATTATTTTTTTTTTTTTTTCCCTCACAAAACCACTTCAAAGAGAAAGAATAAAGAAAAGAAAAATCAGCCTACACTCCAACATCTCTAATAAATATTTAGGTTGATATCCAACATGTCTAATAAATATTTAGGTTGATAAATGACATTTTCTATTTAAATTTATTTTTTAAAGAAAATTCCTCACTAAGATAAAAAAAAAAAAAAAATGTTTCACTGAATAGAATTCAAAAAGCTCCATTTTGTAATGAGATATCCTTATAATATGAAGCAACAAAAATCCCTTATTATTACATGGGAAGAAGAAAGGAGGAAGCTAATGTTCAGACATAAGGGTTCAGACCTCACTTAATTTGATGGGCAGTCTAACCCCATGTTATTCAATGGAGAAATTGTTTTCTTAAATTATTCTTTACCTAATATATTTTTTAAAATTCAGTTTTCTCATTTGGAAAATACACAACTGTTAACATGTTTCTCATTTTATAAAAATTGAATTTTTAGATTTTTAACCCTTTCAGCGTTAGCCGTTTTTCTGTATATCTGTTTAATGATTCATAAAATTAATACTATGCACAGTATAAGTATGAGAAATTAATAATATTTCGCATGTTTATTAATCTTATTTTCAAGAAAAGAGCAACATATATTTCAAAATTTAGCTGCACCAGCCTTTTATTTTGACTATGCATGCCAAAAAAAGACGGGCTTAACGCTTATAGGGTTAATATTTCATTTAAAAACTAAAAAGACATAAAAAGGATTTTAGTTTTTCACTCATAATAAAATGTTAAAAATTTAAAAAAAATTGTGATGAATAAAACATTTTAATGGTTGTAAATTTTCTAAATGTAAAAACGGAATTTGAAAAAAAATAAGTTAAGTAAATAGCAATTTAGAAATCACATTTCTCCATAGAATAACATGAGAATAGACTGCCAATCGAATTAGGTGAAGTGTCCCCTTAAGCATGCTTGGTAACTATTGTAAGTTTAAATGTTCTAGTCAAAGCTATTATACTACTTCAATGATTTAAAAAAAAAAAAAAACTTTGTAGAGGATTAAAACTTTTTATTATTATTATTATTATTATTATTATTTAGCATTAGCTTATATTTATCAGAAACTCAAGCAGATGAGACTCTACAGCATATAAATTTTTACAAAATATAATTTATATTCAACTATTTGTAATATTTTATAAACACTTTTACTTTTCAATAATTTTTTATCCACTAGTTTATTTTACACAAATTTTATTCTAAATAAAAATGTGTATTACTGTATTTTCTTTTACATGGTATCGTAAAATTCACACACACAAAATAAAATAAAAATAAATAAATAAGAGATTGCTATTGAATCTCATAAAGCATTTATTTGAACTTAATTTTTTGATAACACTATGCTGCCAAAAAAAAAAAAAAAAAAAAAAAAAATTGAATCTTGATACCATTGCTGCTGATTCTTATGTAAAATGACATCCTGAATTCAAATATGACCCCTATTTTGCCCCATCATCCACCGTTTTTTTTTTTTTTTTTTCAGGACATCTCCTTTTCCCCCAATTTGTATCACTCTTTGGTAATTTTATGGCCATGAATTTGAGTTAGAAAATGGAAAATAATTATTTTAACTCTTAAAAATAAAAATAAATATAATGTATAATAAGTGTTTATAATAATTAATTAATAAAATATAATAAATGCAACTTATAATTTCAGTGGCAAATCCCCCCCCCCCCCTAAATCTTCCCCTTGCCGCAAACGTTCATGTTATAGAATTTTTCACTTCGTTAAGCCCTCAGAAGATATTTAACAGTTAAAATATTTCTTTTTTCCACTTAAATCAAATTTATAGTGGAAATATTATGGCTATAAAATTACCAAAAAGTGGTAAAAATAGGGGAGCATCTCCAAAAAACGGTGGGTGATAGGGCAAAATGGCCGTCATATTCGGATTCAGGTGGTCATTTTACATAAGAATTTGCAAAAATGGTGTTGAGGGCAATTTTCATGTTGAGCAGTGTAACTTATGACAAATAAACAATTTACAATTTTACATACAGAAAAGAAATTTTTTAAATATTTTACATGGTGTTTTTGATAGAGCTGTTAAAGTTCTTTTACGAGGAATTAAATTAAAAATAATTAAATAAAATAAACTATCTTGTTTTAAGAAACTAAAATAAACTATCTTGTTCGATTCCCGGCTCTGGTATTTTTTCACATAGTTAGTAAAATTAAAATATCAACCTTTACACTCCAATTTTCTTAAAATGAATATATTCACGGTTGATGAATTCATGAATAAATATTTCTAAATTGAAATTTCGTGGTCTATGGAGTTGTGCTGCGATTAATATTGTCACTTGATACAGCTGCGTTTGCAGACTCGGTGACTTGGCCAACGAATATTATGTGAGAAATGCCTAGCGGGTTCTCAGCCAGGGTAGCTTAGTGGTAGAGCATCCGTGCGTTAAGCGGAGGTGCCCGGGTTCGATTCCCGGCTCTGGTATTTTTCACATAGTTGGTAAAATTAAAATATCAACCTTTACACTCCAATTTTCTTAAAATGAATATTCACGGTTGATGAATTCATGAATAAATATTTCTAAATTAAACTATCTTGTTTGAATGGAAATTACAAGGTTTTGTTTTCTTTCAGGTGTTAAGATCTCTATATCAGCACTTGCCTCCTTGCCAGAAAACAGCAAGGAAGCAATTCACCGAGGCTACTGCTATTTGAAGGAAGAACTCAAAAAACAAACGCAAGCTCCAAAAGAAGCTAAATAATTTTGATGTACTTTGAGACAAAATTATGTCAGCTTTTCCAGTATGTTATAGTTGGTTAGATAAATCCTATTTTGTATTTTAACTTATATTAAAATGTTATATAGCCTAAAGTCTTTCTTTATTTGTAATTGATTATTATTTTATATATATATAATCTTACAATATAATATTTCTAATTTCAAAGAAGCCCATGCCAGTGATTGAGACGAAAGATTCTGCTCCCAAAGGTGGTAGACGAATGTGTGCTAGGTTCAATCCTAGGTCTTGCTGATCAAAGTTTTTTATGGTTTTCTCTTAAACTTGTGTAAATATGAGTATATACTGTTAGAAATATTCCCACAGAAGGCCTAGGCGCCTAGGTATTAAGGGCCCGCTTCACTCACCGCCGCCAGAAGCCGAAGCTAATGTTATTCTATGGGAATTTTTTTTTTACAAATAACTTATTAACTAATACATATTTTAAAATTCTGTTTTCACATTCTGAAAATTCCCAGCTGTTAAATTGATGGACCCTTTTTAAAAAATTACTTTTTTATTTTGAAGCTGCAAAATACAAATTTTCAATATGTGAATTTTTTTCATTTTGTAATTTCGAAATAAAATATTAAAAATTAAAAAAATATATTTAAAAAAAAAAATCCGTGAATTTAACAGTTGGGAATTTTCTGAATGTGAAAACAGAATTTAAAAATATGTATTAGTTAATAAGTTATTTGTAAAAAAAAATTCCCCATAGAATAACATTGATACTGGCTTCCGGCGACGGTAAGTGAAGAGGGCCGTTAAACATTGTCAATCGGCCTTATTCTCATAAATCAAATATCTAATACAGAAACATTAGAGACTTTTACAGAGTATTTGAATTTTGTAGGCATAAATATTTTAATTTTTCACTTTAAAAACATACATTGAATTACAATTCCAGGAACAAAAAAGTTTCTATTTACCTAAATAGTCTGTATTTTCCAACTTCGTACATAAAAAGATCCATGTTTTTCAGTAAGAGATGCATAAAACTTCTGTTTAATGTTAGACAATCATAATAATAAACAAAAATAAATTTATATTTTTCCAAATTTTATCATAAAAACTTAAATTTACTCATTTTTAACATAGATAACAGCACACTACTTAACATTTGTAGAAGAAAAGAATCTATAGATACAATTTTGAAATTTCTACTGATGTGTGTGCATATATCTGTCTGTCTGCCTAAATATATATAGACATAATAGAATAGCCTAATTGAATGTGCACTAATAATTGTAATTAATTTCCACATTAATCACGATTGGATTGTAGGGATTGAGGCCGATTGACTGCACTAAGGTCCTACGCCTGAAGGGTAGTGCCCTCCATGGGGGTCTCTGTAAGGAGTGCTAGCCCGTATTTATGCAAGTTTTTGAGAGAACGGCAGAAAACCCCTAACGGCTAGGGCGATGAATGCTACCTGGAATCAAATCCGGCACCTCACGTCTACCAGCTTTGAGCACAGAACCTCTCAGCCACTTGTGGGCTATTAATCAAGGAAATGACTCAGAAAGAAATATATATATTTGTGAATTTGCAGAAATCTCACTTATCAAGGGATACTTCATATCCTAATTTTCTTTTAATAAATTTGACCATTATTTTTCTGTAAAAATGTTTACTCATTTTCTTTAACAAATAAAGTGGACAATATTTTGATGAGTGTCACATAAATGAAAAGACATAAGTAATTTTTAAGAATTAAAGTTCATTTCTAATTTTTAATGAATTTTATAGTTTATTCATTATTTAAAATTTTATTAACGTAATTGTTAACACCTTTGATTTAAAAAAAAGTTCATATAGTACGAAGCCGAAAATCCGGACTCCAAAAATCCAGAATCATCAAAAATCCGGACAATTTCGGCGCCGTTAATCATCATCATCAACAGCGATTTTTTTTTTTAAGTATAAATACATCTAAATTAAGAACCGAAAAAGTATTTTATTTCTTATTAATTTTCAAAACAGGCATTTGCAAAGTCTGAAAGAGGAGGAAGAAGATTATAATAATAGTAACAATTCTTAAACATTTATCTAATTGAGAGCTAAATTCTATTATAATTTCAATTATACTCAAACTTTTAATTAAAAAACTTAAAGTACTAAAAAAAAAAAAATCGCGTAAATGTTTTAAAAATGGTATGTTTTTCTTTTATTGTAACTTGAACTGATTTTTGTATGCAAATATTTCAATAAATCTGTTTTGTTTTTCAAGTTTAATTTTTAATTTTATTTATTTTTATTTACTGTTAAAGTTAAAAAAAATATTACAGAATCGTAATATATATATTTACTTGAATTTGCATATTATCCAAGTACTTAAACCAAAATATTATAATTTTTAAGCATGACCAAAAATCCGGAATCGCCGCGGTCCCGACGATTCCGGATTTTCGGGTTTGTACTGTATTTGCTATGAAAAATGTTAAAAACCCAAATTCATTAACAAGAAAGGGATCTGGGGAATTTTCAATATGTATCTATATATATGTATTTCTTAACTAGATAATAACATGTAGTACTTGAACTTTTCAAGCATATAGTAGTTTTTAAACCAACCGTTTAAACAATATTTCACCTAAAGTGGATGGCAGCTTTGTCCCATGCTATATTCTATGGAGAAATTTGTTTTCAAAATTACTCATTTCCTAATATATATTTTTTTTTTATTCCATTTTCATATTTAGAAAATTCACAATCATTAAGTTGATTCCTGTTTTTCAAAAATTAATTTTTTAAATCTTTAATATTTCATTTTAAAGCTCTAAAGTGCAAAAAATTGACTAAATGCATTTTTTTCATTTTATAGCCCCAAAATGAAATATAAAAAAAATGAAAAATTAATTTTTGAAAAACGGAATAAAAAAAAATACATTAGGCAATGAGTAATTTTGATAAGAAGTTTTTTCATACAATAACATGGGATATGGCTATCGTCAATGTTAGGTGAAGTGTCCTAACAATTTTAGAAATATATATATATATGTACCAGCAGGCTACGTCCGCTTCGCTGGTCACTATATTTAAAGGAATTTTCAAAAGAATTGAATCAGTATTTATTTTTTTTATATCATATTCTTAAAAAAAAAAAAAAAAAAAAACCCTATATGTAAATTGCTCTAAATCTCGTTTCGGGAACCCACTGCCTACAGCATATCTTTTTCTGCTCGCACTGCATCGGGTTCAGGTTTGCACTGCCTGCAGAAATTTCTAGGGCACTTCAATTTGGGTATTTATCGATGTCAAGTGGATCTACTATTATTTAAGAACTACAGTTGTAAAGATGACTGTATCTCAGCATCTATTGAATATTTTAGTTTTTGATTCATGTATTTTAGAGCCCTCGTTCTTTACACTATATTATCATATTCCGAGCACGATCAAACAAATTTTAATTAAACTTTAATTTTAATCAGTTTAATCCTTTCTACTATATACTACCATTTTTTCCGAAAAAGATTATAATAATAAAAAAAAAAATCTTTTAAAGGAATCAATTTTAAAAAATAAAAAGTTGTTATACTATAAAAATTATACATAAACATAATTTTTTCGATTGCATTACCATTTGATTTTCAATAAATATGATAAATTAAAAAAAGGGGAAAAAAAAAAAAAAAAGATTTTGCCTTCAAATAAATGAATGAAATAAATAAAAAATAAATAGCGCAATAGCCGTTGCTAAGATACGCAGATGATTGAAACAAAAGAACAAAATTCAGAATAATGAAACATTGAAGCCAATATTTAAAATCAGAAAAAAATTAATTAAAAAAAAAAATCAAATTGGTGATTTGAAAAAATTCTGATGAGGCACACCTACAAGATCCCAGGTACCCATCTGCCAAGATTTGTAACTCTGCGATTAGTAGACAGACACAGACACTTCTCTTTATTTATATAGACTAGCAGGCTACGTCCACTTCGCTGATCACTATATTTAAATGAATTTGCAAAAGAATTGGATCAGTATTTACTTTTTACATCACATTATAAATAAAAACTTAAAAAAAAAAAAAAAATGACATTGAAATCGCTCTAGACCTCGCTTCGGGTACCGTCTGCCTATGGCAGCTCTTTTTTCCACCTGTACTGCATTTATCTTAAGAAGGGTCTTTCCTGAGCACTTCAATCTGGGTATTTATCAATGACATGTAGATCTTCTGTTATTTAAGAACTACGAAAGTAGATTTTCTTTTAAATGAAATTAAATACATGAAAAACAAATAAATTTTAATCAGTTTAATCCTTTCTACTATATACTACCATTTTTCCCCCAATAAATATTATAAATTAAAAAAAAAAAAGGATTTTTATTTTAAAGGAATTAATTTAAAATGAAAAATAAAAGTATTATACTATAAAAATTACACATAAACACAACGATTTATTTCTATTGCATTACCATTTGATTTTCAATAAATATAATAAAAAAAAAAAATTAAAAAAAAGATTTTGTCTTCAAATGAATGTATTAAATAAAAAATAAATTGTGTAATAGCCGTTGCTAAGATACAGACGATTGCAATGGAAGAATAAATTCATGAAAAATGAAACATAAAAGCCAATATTTAAAAAAAAAAAAAAAAATTAATTAAAAAAGTTTAAATTCGAAAAAATCTCATTTTACACCTACAGGGTCCCAGGTACTAATTTGCCAAGTTTTATAGCTCTGCGATTAGTAGTGTGAGCACCCAAGCGCAGACACACACATACACTTCTCTTTATTTATATAGATATATTAAAAATCTTTTCAGAAAATTAACAAATGACTTTTACTAACAAAGTTACGAAATATGTAGCAAATATTTCTGAAATGTCATTTTTTGTTGGACATAAAAATGTTTTGGGTCGGATAGACCTGAACAGAACAATAGGGCTAAGTAAGTTAATGCATTTCAGATAAATTAGCTTCCACAGATTGTAATATGTGTAAATTTTTTCACCGAATATTGAGTAGTATGCACATAATTTTCCATACTGATTTGTATTAGCAAAATAGTGTAACATATACCGTATATTTCTGTGTAAAAGTCAAGAATTTTTCGGAAGCTGAAGTACAGGGGTCGGCTTATATAAGAGTTCATAAAATTCTAGCAAAAAACGTACATTAGAAACAATGATTGAATTCATATATTTTAAGCTTAAAAACTATATATAAAGTAAAATAGTGATATTAAACCTTATTTTTAAATAATTATCACATATAAAGCTCTTAAATTAGCAATTTTAAGTTTATTTCTAGAGCAGCTGGATGTAGTCTTGTGTGTTTACATTTCCTTTCTTTTTTTTTGACTTGCCGACAGCTGACATAATTGGCAGATTGCATGAACGGAGTAACTTCTCTGTCTGATTCGTAAATAGTATAAGAGAAACTTGAAAAAACAGGACTCCCAATCATATTTTTAATTTATACAATTAAATCATCTCTGTTTAAAATGTTTCTAGACTTACACTATCAAAAGAAATGGCAAATCTTCGTTTTTTTTTTTTTTTTGTTGTTGTTGTTGAAGATTGCCTTGAGGCACTGATAAAAATACTCAAAAGTAGAAATATACAAAATAATTTAGATACGTCATTAAAAAAATCTATGCAATCGGTCTTTAAATGGATTATTTATGCAAACATCCAGCAGCTGCAGCATCGACGTTAAGCCTCCCGGTATTACGACGACTATTGTTTTCAGCTGCCGGCACTTGTCTTTAACTGTGTGTGCGAGCGCGTCTGTTCTATGCCTATGCTAGACTCACTGCGGATTGGGTTGCCAGAGTTAAAACTATTGCCATTGGTGAATACAATGCGATAGTTTTACGTCATAGCTAAGCAAGGTAAGGAATTCTATTATATAAGCACACATTTCGCGCAATTTCATTGGACAGATTATCCTGAAAGTTTTATAGATTGGCAATATTTTCGCCATTTTGGCAGTAAACTCGAACTTTAAAAGAGTATTTTTTCAATTCGGCTTATAAACGGGTTTGCAACTTTGGGCAAATTTCTGAAGGGAAAAACGTACTCTCGGCTTATATTCGGAAATATACGGTATCTGTTTATTCAGTTTTAAATAATTTTATATTATTAAAATGAGCTTCCAAATATCCCTATTCTAGACTCATGAAAATTTATATAGCTCTTGTAATGATGATCTTAACCTACTTAAATAAATTGATCGTAGTGTTTAAAAGTTATCATACTCATTCACCCGCATACATAAGTTTATTTTTGTAAAAATAGGAAAAATAAATACAGGATTCTTCAAAATGCATACATATTAAAATCTCAAAGTTTAATTTTTTTTACTACAATCAGTAGTGGCACTAGAAATTTCCCGACGGGGGGACACCACCTCCCCGACAGGGGGGCACTATATAGAAAGAGTTTATTATATGGATATTTATCAAAAACTGCAATATTGTTAATAATATTACTGTTAATACTTGTACCATTCCATTTGTTATTACTCCTTGTGGTTTTGGAGGTCATCATGCCATTCTCTGAGTGTATAATATTTTCTTTCCGCAGAAAAAAATATGTGCAGGGTGCCTAAAATTAAGAAAAAATTAATCTTCTTATCCGTTGATCACAGGTATATATATGTGCAGTCGAATTTCCGTAAGGGGGCCACCTATCGTGCAACAGAAAATTGGCTCTCAGATAGGTGGCCTTTCAATAGATGTTGTCTTCCTATTCACTTGGTAATTACAGAAGAGCAGCCCCACCTTTCAGCTCATATGCACCTAAATTGATTCAGTACATTGTTTTAAAATGGCACTCTCATATACCAAGTGTTATGTAATTATATACGATAGAATCTGATGTAAAGCCTTACCATTCATGGAAAAAATTGAAGCAAAGGAGCGTCACCTATCTGGCTATGTGCGCTGCATAATTTTTCTTAATGGCCCTGTCATATACAAAGTTATTTGCAATAATATAGAATAGAAACTGAGATATAGCCTTCCTCATCTCGGGGAAAATAGCAGCAAAGCAGTGCAACTTATCGGCCAATATGCACCTAAATTAAATCAACCTGATGTTTCATAATGGCACTCTCACATATCAAGTTTTGTTCGATTAAGCAAAATAGAACCTGAGATATAGCCTTCCGTTAAATGAAAGAAATTGCAGTACAGCAGCACCACCTATAAGGCGATTTGGACAAAAATTTAATCGACACTAATTTATGTCATGATGCAACTACATACAAATTTATATGTAGTTCTGTGCAGTAATTCTTCAGATACAGTTAGAACAAAATTTTTGTCACACATAGACAGACATATTTTCTAAATATATCGTGGTCAAAATGTGTTTTGAACTTCTGAAAACGTGTATATTCATAGAAAGCTGGAAGCTGAAAATTTTTATGAATCCAATACTTTCTTCTATTGAATATAGAATACAGTTCCAAGTTTGTAAAAGGAAAGAAAAATGCTGCTAAAAGGAGAAAAACTGAACATTTTGAGGCCCCCTCCGGCCTCCTAGCTGGTGCCACCCCTGACTACAATACTTTCCTTATACAGTATAAGTTTGAAAAATAAAAATACAAATAAAGTTTTGTGCAGATGTATTGATAAGTAGAAGTTTTCAAATAACTTTGAAAAAATATTGCATTAAGGCTTTACATCATTCAGATTCCCTCTTTGTTTCTTCCCATGTTATCCAGTGTGCTTTTCGTTGCTTCATTTTATTAGAATATCACATTCAAAAATAGTTTTTTTTTTTTTTTTTTTTTTTTTTTTTTTTTTAACTCTTTGAATGTGTCGCTTTTTAGTTTAATGTGCATTTTTTTTTTTTTTTTTTTTTTTAATTTCAATATCTTTTTTAGAGAACAAAATGAGTCATAAATTTACTCAGTGAAATAAAATATTTGATTTTTCAAAAAATTGCTCACTAAGCTTAAAGGTGACATGTTCAAAGGATAATAATAATAAAAAGTTTGAAAAACTTCCTTTTTGAATTAGATATCCTTATGAAACAAAGCAACAAAATTCCATAGGATAACATGGGAAGAAGGAAAGAGGGAACTGGTTGATATGCACCCTTAAAACTAATTATAAGTAATTCTGTTAAATCAGTATAGTTTTGCAGATAGTTAAATTTAATGGTTTATAAATAAACTTTAACACATTTTTAATTTAAGCTTAATGTAAGATCAATATTTATTTCTCTATTATGCAATTATTCAATAATATCTGGTTCATATAAAAAGTAAATAATATAATTAACAGATTAAAGGTTTGTATGGACTTGGGCTGAACCAAGAAAATACTAACAACCTTTATATTTAGAATCTATAAAAGGAAATCAGGTTTTTTCTAAGAAATTTAAAATATAGAATATTGTGTTATGTAAAATTAAATAGAAATATAGTTTGTAGTTAGTGTACACCACATTGCTTCATGTAGCTATCACAAATTTTCAAAGTGGTTAACCTGGAAATCTGGGAAAAGTCTTAAGAATTTTGATTGAATCTTGAAGTAAAAATCATAAAACTTCGATGCTACCTAGAAAAATTCCAAAGAGAAAATGTCAATTTATGTGTCATGCCAAAATGGAAGGAAATGACATAGAACTAACTTATGGATGGGACACTATTGATTTTTGGATTCCTCAAATCAAAACCTCAAAAAGCTGAAAATGTGAAGTCATAAATTTTCACAAATACTTAAGTTTCCCATACCTATAGTATGATGGAGAACTAATAATCTTTGTAGTAACAGTAATCTTAATTTCCTCTGGGTCCATGCTTGAAACTGGCATCATTACTATAACAATCCACACTACGTATTTGAAATTCAAAAAAATCTCGATGAGGTGCACCCTTGCAAGGTTTCAGCTACCTGTCTGCCAAGTTTTGTAACTCTACGTTCAGTAGCCTGATATCCAGAGTACAGACACATGCACCTTTTTTTTTTAAAAAAAAAAGACTTTTTCTTATACCCACTCTGTTACCAGCATTTGTCCGAATGTGTCACATCTTTTTGCTTATATCTCAGGAATCAAACTTCAGGTTTTCACTAAAATATTAGTCATGTCTGACACTACAATTTAACACAAAAAACATTTAACATAATTGATTAGTTTTCTTTTAATTAATAAAAATATGAAAATAATAAGATAATAATAGCAAAAAATTAGCCATTTAAATTTTATCCATAATTTAATTGTTGCCAAAAAAAAAAAATTATGAGTTCATTTTCATCTCCCGACAGGAAAATAAATACATTTATCTAAATGTGAACAATAAAAAATTATGCATCTCATAAAAATTGACGTCATTATCACTTAAAAATTTTTTTACATATTGATAAAGTTTGCTAATATATTTTACAATGCAAATATATATTGTACTAAAATCAGTTTTATTTATAGATCCTCCTGGGCGATTTTTTAAATTTTTGCGTTGAAGTACACCGAACATTTTTCGCCAAGAAGTTTAATTTAGCAACAGTGATTTTACTCTAGGTAGCGCATCAAAATATAAAAATTATAAAACACTACAAAAATTAAAAAGATAACACTTATTTAAAAAATAATAATAAAATGTCCTTTTCTTAATGCACTAAAAAGAACAAAATAACTTTTTCATCACAGTACCGCCGATCTGAATACTTGCATTTTACTACTATTCCAATAAAATTGCACCTCAAACGAAGAAAAGGGCAGCTCAAACCATTTTATACTAAAATTTCCTATCTGGCTAATTTCAGCTCATATTTTCATAAATCCATAATAATTTAAAAAATTTTTATACAGAGTTTGACTTTTCGTAAATTTCTACTTTGATTATACTGATCTTAAATTTAAAAAAAAATATTCCATTTATAATGAAATTTAGCTATATTAATATATACATGCATATTAAAAGCATCATACCTATATATCTTTTTTCAAAACAGGGTAGTAATTAAAAAAATGCAAAAGCATTTTTATCTGTTCTCAGCAATAAAATACTCAAATAACTTAGATTTGTGCTCCTTAGGAAAAATCTAGAATATTTTGGTACCGCACTTTAGAATGTAGAAAAAGAGAGAAAAAGAAGCTAAAAACCCATAGAAATAGCATGGGACGAAAACCAAAAAAACTCACAATGTCAAGTGTGTTTAAAAAAAAGAAAAAAAAGGCCCTCGCACCGGAAGTAATAAAAGAACAAAATTGACTAGAAAAATACATTGAGGAGCAGGTGGGTAGGGCTGGGGCATCAGACCTATTGTCCAGGATTAATACGTCTAAACATTCTAAACACACAAAAAATAAAAATTTTCATAAAAATTCTTGAATAATTGATTGTAAAATCTGGAAAAAATAATTTTCTTCCGTTTCACTTCTAGGTTGTTCATATTTAGCTCAATTCAAATGAAAAAGTATTGCAGACTTGTAAAAATAAACAGAAATCCACATTATTTAGAAGGATAACAACATAGTATCATACAATCTCTTAATAATTTTGCAAAAAAAAAAAGGAAGGAGGATAGAAAGTTAAAACAATGTGTCCCACTGAAATAAAGCTTCTATGATTATGCGTCGAAACTGGACACGAAACAACTATATTAAGAAAGATTGTATACAAACATATATTTACAGGGAGCAACTTACTCCTTGCCCCATAAGCAGGAAAAAAATATGAATGTGTAAAAAAGAAGGGGGAAAATATCCCGATAAAATAAAGCTACTATCCTATTAGTGTAACTGATAACTCCTGACATTTGAGTTGCTGCAGGTAAACAGATTCATAATGTCCTGAAGTTGCCAAATACCTATTCTATGTCAATCAAACTTTTTGCCGACTTCAGAAGGTTGACTTTTCTATTTCTCTTGCAGTATTGCAATTTCAAAGGAAACCCATCTATTATTCGAAAAAGGCCAGATAACATCTTTTAAGGAACAAGCTCTTTCAAATGACAAATATCTATGCAAATCAAACAATCTAAAACCATAATATATAATTTTGTGATTCAGGGCAATGCATACAAGCTTAAAAAATGGAGAGGAGGTGTGCATGCAGAAAAATGATTTCCAGGCAGCTAAGTCATGTTTTGTGTTGTCTTTCATGAGGTGTTATTTACCTCAGGCAGTTGGCCAAAGAGGATAATATCCCTGTGACAAAATCAATCATATCATGTATTGTAAAATGTATAAACAAATTGCTATATGAAAAAAGGGAACAGCAGCCAATGTTGAAAGCTGTCCACAAAGGAAAAGAGACTAGATTGGGTCAAATGTCATCAAACCTGGAAGAACAAGGGGCATTGAGTGTGCATCTCGCATGAAAAAAAAATTATATTGGTCACCTAGTTGCCCTTGTTTTCTTGGCATGATACAAGGAAAAAAAAATTGGAAGTTATCTCCAAAAGACAGCAAGGTGGAGGCTCAATAATGGTGTGGGTAGGCTTTTGTTATAGTTGTAAACTTAACCTGGCTTTTTTTCAGGCCGTATGAAGGCTACCAATTACCAAGAAATACTAAAAATCCATTTGCTGCTAGTTTCAGAGAGAATTTGTGGCTGAAGTTTATTTTTCCAGAAAGCGAACGACCACATTCACAATACAAAATCCTCCTGGTAATATTTTGGATAATGGGATGAATGTCATGAAATAGCCTGCCTTTTCTCCTGATCTCAAACCTCAAGAAAATGTGTTAGATATCCTGAGTATGGCTGTATATACCAATGGTTGACAGTTTAAGAGTGTGGAGAATTAAAGGCTGCTGTCATTGAAGCCAGGAGTAATATTAATGCTACTGTTTTCCAGGTATTGGTAAATGGTGTGACACATTACGCATTCCAAGTCATTAACCATGGAAGATATATTTGACTATTAATAGTAAGTGGTAGAGAAGGTAGATTGCCCCTCCAGATGTTTAAGAAAATTCTCCAGTCGACCTATCGACAGACATACCAAATTTGATTTTTTTCTTCATTCGGTTTTTGCTTCTAATGCATTTTCTTTAACCCTTTATCTACTGACGGTACTTTAAAGTACCATTACTTTAAAAAGAGTATAAAATCGAATTTAGAGAAAAAATGTCAAAGATATTTATAAGAATGGAACAAATGAACCTCTCTTTAATCTCACTACGGAGCATTAGAAGATACATAGAGCCATTTTTGTTCCATAAGGGATTTTATGGAGTGCACCTGCTGTTTTTACTTGATATTTTTCACGATCTTCATGCGTGTTATAATTAATTCCTATATTATTACAAGAATATCTCACTAATCTTAGAAAAAAAATGAGGAACATAAAGAGTAAATATTTCTCTACACTTTTTTCACGTCGAAATAATTTTTTCGACCTGTATGTACCAGTGGTACACTAAAGTACGACCTCACAAAATTCTCATTAATTATTATGATGAGGTGATATGCATAATTTTTAACATATATATCTTTAAATAGTGCACTTTAGTAACTAAAAATATATGTTTCAAACACAATTTTTGTCTGTATCATAATGCAGTAGATAAAGGGTTTTAAACAGCAAATAGGACAACTAAATCAAGTACGTTGCCAGTGGTCAAATTTATTTTTGACTTCCAATCTAAAGCCCAATAAAGACACTTCAGTCAGCATATGAACAGATAAGCTGTTTTTTTTTCACTTGGCTTTTAATTCTGGTTAAATTGTTAAAAATGCAAATAAGCTGACTGTAAAAGTTGGCCTGTTTGTTGGTTGAAAAACTCTTTTGATAGGCTGACTGGAAAACCTTTGTTGAACTTTAGAGCCAGAATAAAAAAAAAAAATCAAGTCAAAAAAATTTTTTTTTTTTTTCCCTTTCCTTTTCATTTTTTGACTGACACTCAAGTGGTCAATTTGATTGTTGGGCGAAATTTGTTTTCTTTATGGCTTCAAATCTCAACAAAAGCACTTTAGTTGGCTTATCCAGACATCTGATTAATTTTTTTTTTCTTTTTTTTTTTTTTGCCACTCGGGCTTTTTTTTATGAAAGTTTTTGAACTATAAATAGGACAACTGAAAATTTATTTGGTCTACTATGAATCTGAATAAAAATATTCTAGTCGGTCTATCCTGAAATAATCTGATTTTTTTTTTCCAGTTGACTTTTATTTCTAATGAAACTGTTCAAACTACACATTGTCTGACTGTGAATGTATATGATCATTAGAAAAATAGCTTTTTGACATCGGCTCCAAAAATCAATAAATTTTATTGATTTTTAAGCACTCCAGTCAGCCTGTTGACAGTTTACCCAATTAGTTTTTTTCAAATTGATGTTTATTTCGGATAAGATTTTTATTTTTCAATCGACAATTTGGCTAACTGGAAAATTATTTTGTTGACGAATTAATTTCTTTCCAAGGCTGAATAAGAATGAGCTAGTTGATCTATCTAGATATAACTCAATTTTTTTTCCCTCACTTGAGTTTTATTTCTAAGGAAATTTTTCAAACCACAAATAAGCTGACGGCAAATGTATTTGGTCGTACAAAAAAATCTCGTTTTGACATTGGTTTCAAATATTAAAAACACTCCAAACTGCTTACTGACAGATAACTCTACTGGATCCTTTTCCTTTAGGACTTTAATTCTGATGAAATTTTTATAACTGAAAATAGGCCAGTTGTTTTTACTTTGGTTTGAAGCATTACTTGCTCTACGGTTGTATTTTATACATTAAGGCTCATTAAACCTGAAGTTATAGCTGAAAGTGGTTTGCAAACAACCTCAACCATCTATGCCTGAACTGGAATTGAAACCCAACAATTGCAGTCAGATAGAAAAAATATTTAGCTATTAAGAGATTTCCTTTTTACCTTTGACACCAAACCTCAATAAAAGCAGACTAATTGGCTTATTGAACAGATTGATTTTTTTCCCTTTTGGCCTCTAATTCTGATGAAAATTTTGAAACTGCAAATAGGCAAATTGCTTTGATTTTGGTTTGTAGTTTCTGTACATTTAGGCTTATTTGATCTGTATTAGCAAAAAGTAAATCCTGAACCACTATGAACATCCATGTGTAAACTGGGAATCGAACCCAGTACCTGTAGTCTGTCTGAAAATGTATTTGGCTGCTGAAAGAATCATTTTTATATTCCATTCCAAAGCTGAACTAGTACGCTGTGATCATCACAAGACATTCTTTCATATTTTTGTTATTAAAATTCATGCAGTAGAAATTATTCATTAAAATTATTATTAAAATTATTTTCCATTATGAATGTAGGCGATTTTCATCTCAGAGAATTACAACACTAAATATTGAAAGGGAATCAATTTTGTGCTCTAGACAACATCAGAGGATTTTATTTATTTACTATTTTTCCTTTAAAAAAAAAAAAAAAAAAATCGCCAACTTTGTTTTAAATTATCATTGAACTACGGTTCAATCATTCGTTTTAAATGTGTTGAAGAATTCTTTTGTAAAATATTCATATTGAAAATTTACATCCCTAGCAGGAAGGAGAGGGAGTTATGCTTTCAGATGTATAATTTTTTTTCTAGTTAATTATTACTGTTATAAATATTTTTAAAATTTCATAATGCCTACTTAACCCCTTACCTGCCGAGGAAAATTTACGAGATTTGCTTCTCATTGCCACTGTTCTCATTTAACTCTGAAGTGTCTGATGAGTAATTTCTTCGAAAACACAGTCAAGGTCACTTTTAAGATTATTTTATTGCATTTTCAAGCCAAGTCAGTAGTTTCACTGGTGACAGTACAATACAAAGGATCGTACTTCGGAAAAATGTATATATATTCCCGGGCCAGTTAAAGGGTTAAAAAGAAAGCCTTATGTAGGCAGAAATAAAAGTTGTTAGTTTAGGCAGAAAACAAAAAAATAAGTCCATTATAGGGACCTAACTAATCAAATGCTTACTACTATTTCCAGACATGTTACTTTTCAGCCTTATAGCTGATTTCAGCCTTTTTAAGCTTGAAAATTATTATTCTTGGGATCAGTGCAAATCCGCATTAAAACTTTTTGGACAAGTGTAGGGGGGGGGGGGTGTCAGCCTGAATTTGTGCAATTTATTATTAGCAATTTCAATGTGATTGGCTTTCAAGAAATGTTAAATTCAGACTTTGAGAAAATGAAAAAGAAATACCACTTCAACTGCATTTTCCTAATGAACTTGAACTACATTATTTTGCTAATCAATTGCCCCAGCAAACAATGCTTCTGTAGAATAAACTTATTTTCAAGTATATGTAATAATTTTGTCTGTTTTTTAAGCACTTACAACTATTTTAATTATAATTAATATTATATTTAATGTAAGATTTATTGTTCTGATTTTGTTTATTGTGTGTACATGTATGCAATTCAGATATAACCTTATTTTTATTATTGAAAAATTTATATTGTGTCAGTTGCCTGATACCACTTTTGAGAGGGAAAGGGGAGGGGTCGTGAAAAGTTCAGCCTTTTTTTCTATAAGCTTGTACCATGTCTGTATTTTTCTGTAGTACCATTACGTTGTAAAAACATGTAAAAGAGACTTTATATGGAGTTTAAGAAAATCAGTTGAGTTGTTTTTTGGGAAACCCATTTCGGAAAGCTAAAACTAACTTACCTAGTAAGGGAGTCTATTTTCCTATACTAAAAACAACTAATGCACACAAAAAATGCTTATGTGGAAAATTTGAAGAAAATCGTTCAAGCCGTTTTTGAGATATCGACTTTCGGTGTGACTTCCGATTATTATTAAAACTTTGTAACATCATATGCACTCTGTAAGCCAACTAAAGCATGTGAAAGGACATTTAAAAGAACAAGTTTGAAGAAAATCTTTAGAGCTGTTTTTAAGATGTCAACTTCTGAAACCTAAAATTAGCCTACTAAATTAGGGTGCCTATCAATATTCCTGCAGTAACCAACTAACACATATGAAAAGTCCTCTAAAAGGGGTTTATATAGAAAGTTTGCAGAAAATTATTTAAGCCATTTTTTAGATACCGACTTCAATTAAAATGCAGTTTTACTTCTTTTTTTCCAATTTTCACCAGGAGTTTGTAAATTCATCTATACACCAGACCCTGGACCTGTCTTAATTATAAAGTTTCATTGTTTTTTGTTATTTCGTTTTGGAGATATGGTAGTCCCCCCTCACACATACACTGACCAATTTCAAAAGAACACTTTTTTGGACTCATAATCTTTAAAATACATATATGAAATGAAAACTCAATATTGAAGTTTTTTCTATAATACTACAGTACTTCCATTACATACAGAAGTCGAATAATGACAGTAAAATCAATAAACTTCATTGTATTTCTTTCTGCCTTTTTTTTTTTTTTTTTTCTTATTGTCTTGAGATTAGTTGAGTTTGAACCATTGTTAAATCAACTATTTTTACATTTTGCCCCCCCCCCCCTAAATTTTTTTTCCATTCGCTATGGTCCTGTAAAGCACATGTCAGTTTATCATCATTTTCAATACCTCCATACTTTTCTTTCCACATATCTTGAAGTAATCTCTTTTTTGCTTTTTGTTTGTCTGTGGTAATAATTTGCTTCAAATAATGATGAATTTTTACTGCTTAATTATATTTGTGTCACTATTCTTGTTACTGAACAAGTACTACAACTGAGAATGAACTGAGAGAACAATACCAATGTTATCAAATGTATGTAAAGGAATCATTAATTTGTGTTGCTAAATTGATTTCTTCTTGAAATTGTTACAGTTTGTATTTATTATTTATTTTAATTAAAAATGCATGTTGATTATTGCAACTTTATAATCAAACAAAAACATTGTTATTTATTGTCAGTTTATTTTTATATATATACAGTCAACTCTCAAAAATCCGCAACACTAAAATCCACAATTCTCCAAAATCTGCATATCATTTACAATGTAAACAAACATTGTCACAACTGATTTGTTCATTAGTGGATTACAAAAATTCAGCTGTATTGGGAGATAAATCAGTTATTAACTGGTGCTGATGAATCACCAATCACTCAGCATATTACAGAGGAGGAAATGATAAGTGTAATTATATACAATTATAAAAAAATAATTGATATTAATTTAGAGGAAGAAGGAGAAAGTTTCATGAAAGATTTTCTCACATAAGATAAATATTCAAACTTTCTCATAGCACAAACTTATGTGATTGACCAAGAATTGCTGACTTTTTTGCAGGTTATAGGAAAATAAATATGTATGAATATTCTTACTTAAACTACTATTGATCAGACTTTTCAAAAATCTAGATAATTTGCAACTCTAATAGAATGTATAAAAATTGTTCATTAAATTAAAATTTCATGAAATATTTATACTTTTAATAGGCACACTTTATTTCAGCATTGTATGTAAAACATATAAATTGTTTCTTAAAGATTTTCTAATCAAATGAGGTTTTAAGATGTAAATAAAAGAAATTACTCTAAAATCTGCAAAATTCAGAAATCCTCAAAACACTTCGTTAAAAGCTGTGCGGATTTTTGAGAGTGTACTGTATATGTATTCTTCATGTATTCATTTTATTTTTATGATTTATATTTTATTTTCGGAAATGATGAGTTATAAAATGATCACTCAATGGCCTATGGGTCATGGCCTGCTCTAGAAGAAAAAACAGATTTCAATTTAAAAAATATATATATCTTGGTGAACAACTGTTCAAGATGATATCAAATTTAAATATTTTCCATTCCATATTCTAATGTAGGATATAAGCACCTATTCAATGTTCATCATAAATTATAAATATTACCCTAGATTAGAGGTGCACAACCTGCGGCCCAGTAGCCATCAATTTGCAGCCCGCCAAAGGACTGGGCATTTTAGATCGCATTAATCATCAGCTGGAGGAAAAAAAATATGTATAAATGAGACAAAGAAAAAGTATTTATTTATTGCATTCAAAAAACTGCCATTCACAAAAACTTCTTTTATTTATTTATTTTTTTTTTTTTTTTTTTTTTTTGGAGGGTGGAAGGGATGAAAATGTTGATTTTTATGCATATTTCTGTTTGAGAAGCTAAGTTTTCTATTCAGTTTCTCAATAATGTTCCACAGTATGTTCCTTAATTTTTTATTGTGAAAATCATGGAATAATCTATCGTTAAGTAGTTATATCTTTATCTATATGAGAAGATTAAAAACTGAAAAATGTAACAATCAGTAAGTAAAAGCTCAAAGTGATATTTTCATACCTACATTAAAACTGCTTATTTTGGTATCCTATATCATATGATACAAATTCAAGTTCTGCACACAGGCACATGATAATGATAGTGCACTGCACCTCTTTATATAGGCATGTGTATATGTGTGTAATATATATATATCAGTGGCGTAGCGTGATATTGGAATCTGGGCATGCTCTAAAGCAACTGTGGAAAGAGCACTACTCCTAATTCCGTTATCATTTCTTATAATTTAAGTACGTAAATTTCCAATTTCTCCAAACCATAAATATAATTTTATACTCGAATTTTACGAATTTATCTTGACAGCATATATTTAAATCCCACTTATTATAATTTATTGAAGGACTAGTAGGTTTTACATGCGTCACTGGTTACTATATAAAACTGAATTCTCAAGGAAATTGAATCACTAATTTTTTATATATCACTTTATCAGGGGTCGTACTCTCCTCCCTTTTTTCAGGACACTCCAAGGGATAAGAAATTTTCTCCTTTTTCGCCAACACTAATATCTTGCAGAAATTTTTCTGATATATTTAGAATAATGTTCCCTGATTATACAGGCTAGAAACTTTTGTATAAAAAAAGTGGGGACAATAAATTTGAAAATTTCTTATCTCTGAGAGTGTCCTGAAAAAGAGGCGGAGAGCACGACCCCTGCTTTATACATATGTGTAATTTCATCAAACTCACGCAAACTATGGCAGTAACTTCCTTACAGTGTCAGATCCAGGTTCCCACTGCTTGTGATTACGCTTTAACCCTTTGCCGCTCAGTGTTTCACTACATGGAACACCTAATTTTACTTCTCAAGTGCAAAAACTCATCCCGGAAATTTTTTAGCAAAAATTTATATTTATAACAAAGCAGAAAACATCCTTTTTTCAACATGAAAATTTAAAATTTCTTCTATTATAATTATGTTCGTAAATTCCGGTGGCAGTGTAATTTAAATGATCAGAATTATCTTGCTCCGCAAAGGGTTAAAATACTCCGGAATAGATTGAAATGTTGGGATCTATGCAACTTTTACGAGTTGTTGTTGTCGATAATGTTTACTTATAAAGTGATTTATTTATTAAATTAAATATTATTTGAATTTAATAAGGTTTACTTACAGATGTTTCAAACCGAAAATTTCTCGAAAAGGAACAATGCTAATTTTTTATTTTTCAAATATTTATGATCAGCTATGTGGCTAAAAGCCATTTTTAAAATTAGTTTAGTAATTTTTAAAATAAATTAAGTAGTGAACCTTAAAGGGTTAACTCGGACCACAAATAGTTCTTATACATGAACTTAATTGTTGCAAATTTTAATAAAGTTTAAAACGTAATAAGTTTAATTATTTTTATTATATTGACATTTGATTCCAAAAGTGAAAATAAATAAATAAATAAATAAAAAGAATAAACATTTACCTTTCAAAGAAATTTTTATGTTTCCAAATAAAAAAATTGTTTTGAAGAGGCAACTATTGAAATAAAATACCTTATTTTGTTCAATTAAAATAAAAATTTGTCGATAGCTTCGCTTTTGAAAAGGCATCGCCTGATAGAGAAAGTGTTGCTATGTAGTAACCGTAGTAAGCTAGTAACCATTGCTAAGGAATGGGGATGACTAAAAATAAAAATTTGACAATTTGAATAAAATTTAAGAAAATGAAATGGAAAAATTCGGAGGGGGGGGGGGGGAGAGGGTAAATATTCTCATTCAAAAAGAAAGAAAAAAAATCTCGATGAGGTGTTCATTTACCAATATCCAAGCTACACCTCTGCCACATGTTGTAGCTCTGTAATCAAAGGCTTGAGCTTCAGAGCCAAGTTCTTACAAAAGGAAATTTTAATACAACTATTTTTATAATATTGCAGTTTCTCACTTGACGAATTGTTGATATTCGTTTTACCTTTTAATAAATAAATAAAATACTATATAAAAATTATGGTATCTAAATTTTTATTTGTGAACCTCTGCCCAGAGTGCACGCAGACACACAGGGAGAGACAGACAATTCTCTTTATTCATAGAGAGATAACATAATAAATAAAATTTTGATCATAATTTTACTTCTTTCGGAAGTTTTCGTTTGGTATGAGTTATTTAAGAAAAGTATTAAAAAAACTGCAGTAATTTTCCTGTTGCATAAAATAGCAGCGATATTTTTTCAGAATTTTTTTCAAATTTTATTTTATAGTTGAGTCATCATTTATAAATAAATTCAGTTTTTTCTTTATTTTCTTTCTTTTTTTCTTTCTTTTTAATTACATCATTGTAAAATGAAGCATTAAATTTTACTTTATCAATAATATATTTTAACTAGCAACATCGTCAATCTATTCAGTCATTTTTGTCTTTGAGTAGTTGGACAAAATGGAAAAACTAGTTCTCACTGACTACGCGAACACTTCTACGGAAGATAAGAAAATGAAAATCCCTAATACTTTAGCAGTACGGGAAAACTCCAGGACATGCTGTCGACATATAGCATGACTTCGATCCTTTAAACAGCGGAAATCCCCTTGTGCGGGAAAATTAACGCAATGAAAATTTCCTCACACAACAAAAATTCCCTGTCCAAGGGTATACTTTAGAAAAGTAGCATGCCTTACGGAGTAACCGGTCAGGAAACGGCTGTCTTTCCACGAATTATCTATGCAACAGAAGACATTTTCTTTCAGAATAGTTTTGGAAAATTAAGTGATGGCTAATGGATGGATGAAAGCGAGTGATTAATAAAATCAGTTGCTGAATTATTATTATTATTATTATTATTTTTTTTTTTTTTTTTATCAAAATATGTTTGAAGTTTAGATAATTTTTAGCAGGTATGCGGCGCATGCCTAGCATACCCAGAGAATACGCCACTGATATATATATATAGCATGGCAAATATATCTGTGTAGTTTAATTTTTTTACATTATCTCGTCTGCGGCCCTTCATATCCCAATGAACAGCGAGAGTGGCCCTTCAGCCAAAAAGGTTGTGCACCCCTACCCTAGATTTTATTTGTCTTGTAATAACTTTAAAAAAAAAACTATTTCCGAAGATTGATAGATATTCTATATGCCTACTTAAACAAAGTTTTGCGGTTTTTATATAAAATAGAATCTAAGCAAAAGGTAAAGAATTTCGATTGTGGTGAAATTTTTTAATTTTATTTCTTTATTTATTTTATAATAATATAACAAATTTTAAAATGTATATTTATTCTTATATTTATTTGTATTGTTGATTCATTATTTTGAATGTGGTTTAATATTACATTATAAAAATTCTATTTTAGGTAAAAGCAGACTGTGATAAAATCTTTTATTTTTCTTCCTTGATATCAAAATTCCAGTTTTTTCCTGGCAAGAATATCAGGTATGTATTTTTTAGGGAAAAAAAAAAAAATTCTAATATCTGCTCATCATCATACTTATCATGTTGCACTGCATTTTATTTCCTTTTACATTTGCAGTTTTGTAATTGCATTAAAATGTCAATTGTCTTTTATTCTTACTTTTTGTTTATGCAGTAGAACCTCGATCCATCGTTTTTCACGGGGTGGGTGAAAAAAAATGATGAAAGCAGGAAAATGACGGATGCGGGTTAAAGTCAAAACACAAAGAAAACAATGTTTAGGAATTAATACACAAATTGTGTACAGTATATTATTAATAAAACACTAATTTGTTACTTTCCAAACTGTCAAAGAAATATACCAGTGTTGTAGTTACGTAAAATTTATTTTTACAAATCAGTAATTTTATGTTGGATTTTTCGTACATTTTATAAATTAAACAGGAATTTTTCCAGATTTATAACATTTTTCTGTAATTTCATGTGCTTAGATAAAAGTTCGTGCATTTTCAAATGCTATAATTACATCATTGGCGTGAAAATTATCCTTTGTTTCTGAAGGATTCCAATGCATGTTTCCTCATATCAGCTGTTAACCAGCGAACACCTGTCATGACGTCAGATGTGACGTAACTGTATTACGTAATCAACGGCGCATCTTCGCTCCCTGAGAGAGAGATGTTTATAAGAGTCTGTACGAGAAAGCTTTGCTAAGCGTGCGGCAAGAAATGCCAGCATTATGTTATTCTACTTTTCTATATATTATTAAATGTTGTGATTGTTCAAAAGACTCTGCTTTTCACTCTGTGGTCCCATTTATACCAACAATGGTTATGGGCCCAGAGACACGCATCTTACTGCGGACTTTTTAAAAATTTAAATTAACATTCGTTAAAACGAAAGTGCGACTTACTGTTAAGCCTAAGGGCTGAAATCGAAAGTATTTTTGATTCTATTTTTATAAAGAAGCTACTATAGCTGATTAAATATGTCGCAAATATTAAATATAGAAAAGTTATCGAAAAACAATTTTGACACCTGGAAGCTGCAGATAGAAGCTGTTTTAATCAAAAATGATCACTGGAGTTATGCTAACGGAAAGCTAGAGCCGATTTAATCCTAGCAATTACCCCAAGTGAGTTGTGTCATATTAAACATTGTACCACCTCAAATGAAGTATGGAATAAATTAAAAGAAGTTTACGAATCGAGAGGACCGGCAAAGAAAGCCACTCTGTTGAAGCAGCTACTCTTTAAGAAAATGACTGACAGTGAAAATATGTCCGATCACCTCAATATTTTCTTCGATATAGTGGACAAGCTAAAAGAAATGGACATTGAAGTAGCCGAAGACCTATTATCAATTTTGCTCTTATACAGTATTCCTGACAGCTATGAAAATTTCAGGTGCGCCATAGAAGCAAGAGATGAATTGCCGCAGCCTGAAGCTCTGAAAATTAAAATGATGGAAGAATACGAGTCAAGAAAAAATAAAAAGAATCAAGAATCATCAAATGCGTATTTTACGACTCACAAGAAAAATCTTCCTGAAAAGAACAAAAGAGAAATCTTAAAGCCTGTGCAGAACAAGAACACATATGGCGAAAGAAATTATGCAATCTTCAAATGCAATTACTGTTCAAAAGTAGGGCATAAAGCCTCAGAATGCAGAAAGAAGATCTCAGACAGAAAATTCACTTCATCGAATAAATATAAAGATAGATCTTTCATGGTTGAAGATAGTACAGAGTTCACGATGGCAGCCAGTAACTCTTTCCAAGAACATTCCGAGTGGTGTCTCGATAGCGGTACGACATCCCATATGGCTCATGACAAGAATTTGTTTACAGATTTCGAACCTAGAATTGGATCATTTATAAAATTAGCTGTAGATGAAACAGCGGAGATCACAGGTGTTGGAACAGTCAAATTAAAAGTTCCCGGTAATCACGGTGTAACTAATTTAAAGTTGACAAATGTTTTGTGCGTTCCAAAATTAAAATGCAATTTAATGTCTATATCAAAAGCTACATCAAACAACTGCCGAGTTGCATTTACCGAAAAAGTTGCGAAAATCACAGAGCAGGACGGCTCTCTGATTATAAGTGCTACAAGAAAAGGTGATTTATATTTTTTTCAGCCGCATGTGGATATCGCTGCATCAACTCAGGTAAGCAACTTTCATAAATGGCATTTAAAATTAGGACATTTAAATGAAAAAGATTTAAAATTATTAAAATCTGAAAATATGTTAAGAGATTTAAATTTTAATGAAAAAGATTCCTTAAAAGATTGCAAAGTATGTATTAGGTCTAAACAAACTGTGAAACCATTTTGTAAAGAAAACAAATTTCATAGTGATGAATTATTAGAAGTAGTTTATTCTGATTTATGTGGCCCTATAAATGTTAAATCCCATGGCGGATCACGTTATTTTATTACTTTTTTGGATGATAAATCTCGTTACATTGAAGTAAATATATTGAAGAATGCGGTATTAAACGCGAATTCTCAGCACCAATGACCCCTCAGCAAAATTCTAGAATTGAAAGACAAAATCGTACATTATGCGAAATGGCGAGGTGTTTATTAATGCAATCAAACCTTCCAAATACATTCTGGGCCGAAGCAGTAAATTGCGCTGCATATATTAGAAACAGGTGTCCCACTAAAGGAATTAAAGAAAACAAAACACCTTTCGAATTGTTTTTCGGTTATAAACCAACTGTTAACTATTTTAAAATTTTCGGACAGAAATGTTTTGTTCTAAATAAAAAATCAAAAGGGAAGTTTGAAGCTAGGTCACACGAACATATATTCGTTGGCTATTCAAATGAATCACGCGCTTACAGATTATGGAATAAGGATACTAGAAAAATTGTCATAAGTCGTGATGTTCGATTTATAGACGAATTTGAAATAAATGATTCAGCCACTACTGATCAATTAGAATTAATTTTTCCGTCTGAGAATAAATGCAATGATTGTAATATTAAAAATGAAACTGCTATCCCTACTCAAACCGCAGACAGGGGGGAAAACAGCGGATCGATTTCCTATCCCCCTGAATGTAACGGAGAGAGTTTCTCTTTTTGGAAAGGGGGGGAAGGCTCGCTTTCTGAAGGGGGGAACGTAGAAGATGTGAGTGGAGGGGAGGAGAGTGCTCACGATAAATGTAAACAAGAGAAAGGGATTGATAAAAACAATCCTATTTTTAAACGCGGTCCAGGCCGACCTAAAAAAAGTAAAAGTTGGAACTTTCAAAACTCTCATAAGGAATGTATTACAGATACGAAATATAAAGATGAAACTTCTCAATTAGCTGATAACTCATTTAATGAAATTAATCCCAGCGTAATCGACGCGCTAAATGGAGAGTATGCTAAAAATTGGGAGAACGCGATGAAATTAGAATATGATTCTTTAGTTAAGCAAAACGCTTGGGAAATTGTAGATAGACCAAAAGATAAAAAGGTAATTGGGTGTAAATGGGTTTTAAAAACAAAATTTAAACCAGATGGTCAAATTGAAAAATTTAAGGCCAGATTGGTTGCCAAAGGGTGTTCACAGAAACAAGGTATAGATTTTGAGGAAAATTTTTCACCAGTAGCCAGATTAAGTTCTATAAGAACTGCAATCGCGTATGCTATCCAGAATGGTTTCACAGCATACCAGTTAGATTTCATTATGGCATATGTTAACGGAACGTTACATGAAGAAATTTATATGGAACTTCCTGAATTTTTTGAAAATGATATACATGAAAATAAAGTGTGTTTATTAAAGAAGTCTTTGTATGGGCTTAAGCAGTCAGGAAGACTGTGGTTTAAGAAATTAGATGAGAAACTGAGAAAAATGAAATTTAACCCTTTGAATTCCGACAAATGTGTCTATTACTCAAAATATCCTTTTGATGCTATTATAATCGTCTATGTCGACGATTTAATTTGTCTTACTAAAAGTGAAGAGCACTATTTTGATATAAGAAATAAATTAGCAGAATCTTTCAAAATGAAAGATATGGGCCTTCTGCATTATTGCTTAGGCATTGAATTTAATCAAGATAGGGACAGCATCACTATAACACAAAAGAAATACATTGAAGATTTATTAAATAAATTTAATATGGAAGATTCTAGAGTGGTAAATACACCTTTAGATAACAGTGTAAAATTAACTAAACAAATGTGTCCAAATACAGAAGAAGAGAAATCATATATGTCAAAGATTCCTTATAGACAATTAATTGGTTCTCTTATGTATCTGTCGGTCGCTACCAGACCAGATATCACCCATGCTGTAAATTATTTAAGTCAGTTTAATAACAATCCAGGAAAACCTCACTGGATAGCTGCTAAAAGAATACTAAGGTATCTCAATGGCACTAGAAATTTAGGAATTGTGTATTACAGAGACGATAAACCATTGACAGCATTTGTTGATGCCGATTGGGCATCGGATATAAATGATAGAAAATCATATACAGGATACGTCTTTAAATATGCCGGTGGACCTATTTCTTGGGAATCTAGAAAGCAGCGAACCGTTGCTCTATCCACAACAGAATCTGAATATATGTCTCTGTCCGAATCCGCAAAAGAGACAATTCATGTTAGAAATTTCTTAAAAGAACTGGATCCTGAAATTGTATCAAGTCCAACTGCAATCATGTGCGACAATCAGTCCGCACTGAGATTAGTAAAAAATCCTGTTCATCACAATCGATCTAAGTACATTGACATTCGTCATCATTTTGTGCGAGAAGTTTACAATAATAAACTAATAGACATTAAATATATTTCATCAGATGAACAACCTGCAGATATTTTAACAAAAAGTTTAAATGCATATAAACATGAAAAATGTTGTGATATTATAGGACTTAATACTCAGGACTGATGAACTTAAAAATATATATATATTTAAACTGTGTTTTCATTAAGAAATTAACTACTTATATTTTACGTATTTTATTTTATAATATTAACCATAATTATTTGCTTATAATTCTATTTCTTTACTAACACTTTTCTTATTTTAAGTAACTCTTGCATAAAAATAATTTTCTGTAATTTTTAATATGCTATTATAATGCATAAATATGTTTTATTTTCGAAACATTTATTGAAAAAGGGGGAAATGAAGGATTCCAATGCATGTTTCCTCATATCAGCTGTTAACCAGCGAACACCTGTCATGACGTCAGATGTGACGTAACTGTATTACGTAATCAACGGCGCATCTTCGCTCCCTGAGAGAGAGATGTTTATAAGAGTCTGTACGAGAAAGCTTTGCTAAGCGTGCGGCAAGAAATGCCAGCATTATGTTATTCTACTTTTCTATATATTATTAAATGTTGTGATTGTTCAAAAGACTCTGCTTTTCACTCTGTGGTCCCATTTATACCAACAGTTTCTTCACTATTATTTTCATTTTTTGAAATCCCTCATATGCTTTAGGATACCGTATGTCGCAGCGTCTTGATTAATGCAAATATTATCACTAAATTTTGTATTAGACGCATCCTCTGCTAAACGCAACCACTCTACATCTGCATTATCCTCATCATCATTTTCTTGCGCTTCTGTTTGATATTCTTCATCATTTTTTCACACGTTACTGCATTTCACGAAACAATCTTCTGTATTAAAACCTGAATAAACTACTACGTCAGAAACACCAAAAGAAATATATTTGTGATGTATACAGCTGTTTCAGTAGCCTTAAGCATACCATCTTCAGTGCAAAAAGAATATAAAAAAAATATCAATTCTTTTTGCACTGAAGACGGTACGCTTAAGGCTACCGAAACAGCTGTATGTGTGGTGTATTTCGTCATTGTATTCCTGATTTAATCTATTGGACTGTTGGTAAGTGACGTCACGTCCAATCAATGATCTGTTCATTCTTTTTTACGTTTATCTCTGCTAGAACAGATCGCAGTCTTAAAAATGTAGTCGTTCATGTTACTTGTATTTTTCATGTGTTATTGTCATAGTCATCTATTAAATTTTGTGTGTTTAAAATGAAACGCCTCGTTATATCTTAGTTATGGCTCATAAATCTTCTCCTGCCAATAAAATATTAAAATGGCGACGAGATAAAAAAGAAAAAAGCAAAAAGAAGTTTTGCTCTTCAACATATCTACTTCAAGATGATTAAAAATGAAATCTGCAGTTCATAAAAAAAGAACGGAATATCTTCTATACATGTGTTTATTCAAAATCTTCTTGTTTCATAAAGAAAATTATTTATTGAAATGAATCATTATGCGGTCGAAGACAGCAGCAGTTAATATCATTGTCTGGTGGCGGGCAGGTACGATTTAGGCGCCAGTGAGTGTAATTATCGTCTGCGATAATCTGCGACTTTTTATTTTTCGGGAAAGAGAAAAAGAAAGGTATTTACACATTTATTTTATTTTTTTTTCTTTCTGTTCTTTTATTAGATTGCATGTTTTTATTCTTAGAACTAGTATATTTTCATTAAAAATGTTTCAAAATTTTAAAGAATTCAATGATTCGATTGAATCGTTTGAGATTTATGTAAGAAGACTGGAACAGAACTTTATTTTGTTTGATATTAAGGATGAAAAAAAAGTTAGTGCCTTAATAACTCTTATCGGACCGAAATTATATAATTTACTTACAAATTTACTGTTCCCAGATCTCCCTGAATCAAAAACTTACACTGAATTAGTAGCTGTCTTAACAAAACATCTATGTAAAATTCCAAACAAAATCAGTGAACGCATTAAATTTAGAAAATGTTGTCAAGGAGATAACGAATCTGTGCAGGATTTTAGTGTTCGTTTAAAGAAACTTACAACACATTGCGCGTTTACAGGCGATTCGCTGTCAGAAAATTTGTTAGAACAATTTTTACGCGGATTAAAAAATGAAACAATCCAAAGCAAATTAATGTCTCAGGTTGAAGATTTAACATTTGAAAAAGCAGTAGAACAAGCCGTAACTATGCAAAGTACTGAAAACGACATGATAGAATTACAGAATAAAAATTTGAATTTGAATAAAGTTTCTGTTAGTGTTAGGAAACCAAAACAAAATTATTCTCAAAATAACTTAGTAAGTAAACAAAACGTGAACAAAACTGCGAGTGCAAATAAAAGTAAAACTTATTGTTATCGTTGTGGAAATAGCTCTCATTTAGCAAATGTTTGTAAATTTATTAATGCAGTTTGCAATTTTTGTAAAAAACGTGGTCATTTGAGTAAGGTGTGTCGGAACGCACAAAACAATGTTACTCAAAAGAAAAATGTAAATGTTCTTGATACTGTAGACATTTTGTCATTACAATCTGAAGGCACTAAACCTATAAAAATTTGGGTTTTGATAGAAAATAGTGCTAAAGCAGAAATGGAGCTTGATACAGGATCGGCGATATCCGCTGTACCGATAAATCGTTTTCGGAGATTATTTCCAGAACATAAAATGTTTCCTGCTGATGTACAATTAAAGACAGCCACGGGAGAAATTTTTCAGCCCGAGGGATTTGTTAGAGTAAATGTAACTTACGAAAACAAAACTAGGAATGTTAAGTTATATTTAGTTAAAAAAGACAATTTTCCTTTATTGCTTGGTAGGGATTGGATAACTACATTTAATATATTCCCAAACAATTTACAAACTGTTCCGGTAAACAAAGTACAAATCTCGGATAATTTAAATAATTTACTGAATAAATTTCCGGATTTATTTACAAATAACGTAGGTGAAATTAAAAATGTTAAAGCTGAATTACATTTAGAGAAAGACTCATCACCAATATTTTGTAAATCGAGAACAGTTACGTATGCATTAAGGAATGCGGTAAATGAAGAATTGGAAAGATTAGAAAATGAAGGGATAATAAAAGCTGTTAGTACTAGTAAATGGGCAACACCTATTGTTCCGGTGGTAAAACCTAATGGGAAAATTCGTTTATGCGGCGATTTTAAAGTCACGGTAAATAAATTTTTAAAGGTTGACAAATACCCGCTACCAAAAATTGAGGATATATTAGCAACTTTAGGGGGTGGATTACATTTTACAAAAATTGATTTAAACCAAGCATACTTGCATTTACCGGTAGAGGAAAATTCACAAGAACTACTTACTATTAACACTCCTAAAGGCTTATTTAAATTTACGCGATTACCATACGGAATTGCCAGTTCGCCAGCAATATGGCAGAGAACTATAGAACAAATTTTAAAAGGTATAGAGGGTATTTCAGTTTTTATTGACGATATATGTATCTCAGGGGAAACTGATGAAATACATTTAGAGCGATTAAAACAAGTGCTAGAAAGGTTACGTGAATATAATCTTAAAATAAATAAAGAAAAATCTTTTTTCATGAATGATGAAATTACATACTGCGGTTACAAAATTGATAAAAATGGCATACACAAAACGCAAGAAAAAATTTCTGCTATTTTAAATGCTCCAATACCTCAAAACGTAACTCAAGTAAAAGCGTTCCTAGGCTTAGTATCTTACTATTCTAGATTTGTTCCTAAATTATCTACGATTGCTTATCCTCTAAATGAATTATTACGTAAAAATGTAAATTTTCAGTGGACTAAAAAATGTGAAAATTCATTTAATGCAATTAAACAGGAAATTACTTCCGAAAGGATTCTCACCCACTTTAATCCTAAATTACCCTTAATTTTAGCCACTGATGCTTCTCCTTATGGAATTTCGGCAGTACTTTCGCATACAATGCCAGATAACTCCGAAAAACCCATAGCTTTTGCTTCTAGAACTTTATCTTCTGCAGAAAAGCGGTATAGTCAGGTAGATAAAGAAGCGTTATCAATAATTTTTGGTGTAAAGAAATTTTTTCAATTTTTATATGGTAGGAGATTTACACTGTATACAGATAGTAAACCCCTAGTTTCCATATTTTCACCCGTAAAAAGTATTCCGGTACTTTCGGCAGCTAGAATGCAAAGATACGCATTATACTTACAGACATTTAATTATGATATTAAATATAAAAAATCTGCAGAGCACGGAAATGCCGATGCTCTATCACGTCTTCCATTACGTAGTGAAGACTTACTGCTGCCGTCGTCCGATTCGCTACAACCAGAAAAATTGTCACCAACTTTGTCACCAAATTTATTTGGCAACCTTGATGAATCCGATTGTTTATTTATTCATCAAATCACATCGTTACCGTTAAATACAAAGATATTATGTGCAAGTTCTAAGCGAGATCCAACATTGAAAGAAATGTACCGACATTTAATATCAGGCACACAGATGCCAAATTACTAAAATGTGAACATTCAAAACTTAAAAATGCTAATTTGTCTTTTTCTGAACAGGTTGTAAGGAGATCATCTAGAGTAAGAAAACCTCCCATCAGGTATGGTATACGGAATTAAGGGGAGGAGAGTTGTGGTGTATTTCGTCATTGTATTCCTGATTTAATCTATTGGACTGTTGGTAAGTGACGTCACGTCCAATCAATGATCTGTTCATTCTTTTTTACGTTTATCTCTGCTAGAACAGATCGCAGTCTTAAAAATGTAGTCGTTCATGTTACTTGTATTTTTCATGTGTTATTGTCATAGTCATCTATTAAATTTTGTGTGTTTAAAATGAAACGCCTCGTTATATCTTAGTTATGGCTCATAAATCTTCTCCTGCCAATAAAATATTAAAGTATGCATTGCAAATATATTTCTTTTGGCATTTCTGACATAGTAGTTTATTCAGGTTTTAATATTCCAGCGCCAACTCTCCTGTTATTAATCTTCTGTGTTACTTAAAAGGTTACTTCCTGCCATACTGAAATTACAAAATCAATAGATGGTTCTGATACATGGCACAATTTTGATCCTCTGTGGAAATGGGTTTCCTATTATTTTAGGATAAAAGAAGTAAGTTCAGTTTGTATGCTATATGGAACTGCTTGGCCTTCAGGCGAAAAATTTTACAATGATGAATGCTGGAAAACAACTTTTTGAGGCACGATACATGTGGGTTTTGTTAACATTATTTAAATGCAATTTGTGCAGGGACCATAGAAATAAAACAATGGATGTGGGAATGATAGATTGGGGTTTCACTGTATCAACTTTAAACTGGTACTTCATTTTTTTTTTTTTTAAATAATTCACCTATCTTGGAGACTTAAATGAGTTTTAAGGCAGCGGAAACCCTTGCCTTGGGAAAATACTAGCATTTTGAAATATAGAGTGCAGGCTAACTATTATCATATTATAATAGAGGTACACTACTTTTTCGGGTGGCAACTACTCAGTCACACAGTTAATTTGGTTGTGAAAAGCTACTCAATCTCACTATGGTGAATGCTGTTACCAAGGTTAATGCCTGTTTACATATACCATATATTTCTGAATATAAGTCGGGAGTACATTTTTCCCTGCAGAAATTTGCCCAAAATTGCAAACCCGTCTATAAGCCGAATTGAAAAAATACTCTTTTAAAGTTTGAGTATATCGCCAAAACGGCGAAAATATTGCCAATCTATAAAACTTTCAGGATAATCTGTCCAATGAAATTGCGAGTATCAGTGAATCTAATTGATGTGCAGCTTTAATAACAACTGCACTAACCAGAGTAAATTAAAAAGAAAATGTAAAAAGAAGATTTTCATAACTTTTCTAAGTAAGTTTATTATAATAACTATCAGTAAGCAATAAAATAAGCGAGTGAGATTTTGGTGAATTGCGATTCGTGTAATACTTCAGAACCTACCGAAATAGATAAAAGGTGGTGTACCATGCTGGAGGAGAAGAAGAAGGTAGTGATGATGCCAGTTCGCAAGCTATCTTCAGTGGGTCTGAAGATAGCTTGCGAATATGTTAACTAAATAATGATTTTTTTAATTTTTAAATTGAAAATATATACATTACTTTTATCAAAGTCTAAAATTTTAATTTTCTGGTTATTTGTGAATTTGAAATCATGAAAAAATAACATATCTACGATAACACATAACTTGATGAGTTTAACATTTAAAAATAACAGATTATAGACAAAATATAAAAGAATAAATTATTCTGATAACATTAAGTATTTTCTTTTTTCCCTAATTAATTTTTTATTGAACTGAAAAATCCTCTTACCTGTCATAGAATAGAACTTATACATTATTATGGTATTAAAAAAAAATTATATTTAACCCATTAAACGTCAAAACTCCTACTGTGTGGACATTTCATTAAGAATTTTTTTTTCTCAATAAGTAATTCAGATAAATATATTTTTTTCATTTTTCATTGAATATTGAAGTGCCTAGCTTCGTTGGTTATTTTTTCCAAAAAGTTTGTAGTGTAAATTTTATTATTATTACTTTTTTAATTATTCAAGCAAAATTGTCTGTTTTTACTGCATGAGAGAGAAAAATAAAAAAGTACATATATATATATATATATATCAAAAATAATTCATTTGAGTGTAGGGGTTTAAAACAATCACTATGAAATAAAACAGTTCTTTTCTTAAATTATATCAAACAGGGATCAAGAAAACTAATTAAAAAGGGTTTTGCAGTTTATCTACTTCCATTCTACCCCCATTAGGTGCCAAATCTCCCATTTTTGAACCATACCCTATCTTCTAACAAAAAAAAAAAAAAAATTAAATTACAGTGGAGTCCTACTATTCCGGACCCCGCTATTCCGAAAATCTTGATATCTATCAGTTGTCCTCGCACATAAAAATTAATTTTATGAATATAAATGCTTATATTTTATATATATATAGTTGTTAACTTACCTTTGATTTGAATTTAAAAGTTTTCTCTATTTAAACTCGGTCAGCCATCTTTTACTTACATCGCGCCATTACTAACGACGTTCTGTTTACTTTGTTGCTGTTGCCAAATTTGCTCTGCATAATTTTCTTAATTTTTGCTGTTGCCACTTCTATTAAAATAGTTATGATAAATTGTATTTTTGACTTTGACTGTTGAGTGGCAATGGTAATGCATTGTTTATATGTAGATTTTTGACTTGGCAGTCAGTATAAAAAGATCGCGATGTATGTGTTAAAGGGCAGTTATCGGCGGTTATCGGCAGTGTTTAGCAATGGCCAGGTAGTCTTCAATTAGATATGAAGCGGTAGTTTATGAGTTGTGTAAGTAGCTTGATGGTCAAGTAACGATGTATGTGCTTATAGTATCGTTCCTGCTAAGCAATTAATGCTCTTTGGCTATTGCACTTTTTTTAAGAAATGATGGCTGCCGTTGTTAAGTTGTTAATAGTTTACACATGTTAAGTTTCTGTTTGTTAAATTGTTCCTTGTTAAAGGTTAAATTTTCCGTCGTTCATGGATGATGGAAGTTTTGAATAAAATGATAAATTGACGTCCTTTTGAGACGAGTTTGTTAAATTTGATAGTTTAATTAATGTTAAATTTGTTTAGACGCTTTTTAAGCGTCATTTGTTTAAGTTTGAAATCTTTTTAAAAGTTAATTAAAAGTTAAATGAAAGTTTCTAAATTGAAGTGTATAGTGGATGAACGTAATTGTCTTCATTTCAATTTTGTGTTATTTCGTCTTGCTTCACTTTCGCTGATCAACCAGGCGATCGCGGAAGTATATTTCTTCATCGTATTTTCCCGCTGATCAACCAGGCGATCGCGGAGGCTCTGCGACGTTTCTTGAAGTATATTATCATCTGCTTTTTCGTTGTGTTTATCAATATGCCTAGCTCAACACCTGTAAAAGGTAATCTTGTTCTTGTTAAATCTCTTGTTAAATCTAATTTCTTGATAAATTTGAAATCTTAATATATCATTATATCTTGTTGAATAAAGTTGTTTTATTTGTTAAAAACTTTGGTCTTTAATGTGTTATAATAGTTGAACACTGGTCGGGTTATTTCTGTTGAAGCCCTTAAAATTTAAATCTTAATGTTTCCACTGTATTTAATCTGCTTAATAGAAATGATTTGAAACATAGACTTTTAGTTTATATTATTTGGTTATGGGCCCAGTTTTTTTGAGGGTGTCATTTTTTTAAACTTGACCAGTTGTTCTTTTCTTGTTTTCTGTATAATTGATAATTAAGTAACTATTAAAAAAAATGGCTTATAATATTGTACCTCAAATTACCAAGTTAAATGCCACTAACTACTCTGGTTGGAAGTGTGATATTAAATTTTTACTTATGGATAAAAATGCTTATGATATCGTCATTGGTAACGAAACTAAGCCCAAAGTCAGTGAAACCGTGTCTGAGGAGGCAGTACAAGACTTTAAAAGAAGGCAGAATGCTGCCATGTCAATTTTATATTTGAATATTGATAATGAATTTAAAAGTTTAATAAGTGAATGTACTGACCCCTCAGAAGCGTGGAAAATTTTAAAGGTTAACTTCCAGCCAGATAGTAGAAGTTATCATATGAAATTGTTTTCTGAAGTTATGACATGTTTTTTAGAACCTGGCGAATCTATTGGTGTTTTTGCAGCTAGAATATCTAAAATTGCTGATCAGTTAAAATCCATTAATAAACCTATTGCTGACGAATACTTATGTTTTCAGGTTTTGAGATACCTACCTGATAAATTTGATCAGGTTGTTCAACAAATTCTTCGCTGGCCTGATAAGGACTTTAACTTTAAAAATATTATTGTTGAGTTATGTGCCGAGGAAACGCGCCTTCAACTTAGAAATTTTGATAAAAGTAGAACGGAATGTTCTATTGAGGCCCAAAATGTAAAATTTAAACGTAGGCCTGTTTTTACTTGTTGGAGGTGCGGGAAAAAAGGCCATGTTATAAAAGATTGTAAAGTTAAGTTAAATAATGATCTAGCTGCAAAAGAAAAGGAAAAACCACTCAGAAGTAATTTTTCTAAGGGGGGTGGCTCTAATCAACAGTCAAAACGTGATAAAACTCCTAAAGCTCAAAATTTCATAGCTGAAGCAAATTTAAGTAGTTTTGATAGAGAGGGCAGCTGGGCTTATGATACGGCGGCCTCTCATCACTTCTGCAAAGATAAATCTTTTTTTTGTAATTTTTCTGAAATTTCCGGTGATGAGCTTCACGTGGCTGTTGATGGCGTCACTTTTCCCATTACTGGTAAAGGTGAAGTAGAACTGAATTTTAATGGGACTGTTATTAAACTTTGGAACGTTTTGTATTCGCCGAACTTGCGGAAAAATCTTTTGAGTGGTTCTAGATTCGACCAGGGTGGTGCTAAATTTATTGGTAAGGCCGGCAAAATAAACGTGGTCGACAAGTATGGTAATTTCCTTTTCTCTGCTAAACTCCATGACGGGATTTATTATACATTTCCAAAAGTAATTAAAAATAAGCACAGTGTTAAATTGAATGGGGGGCAGAATTCTAATGAAAATTTAAATGATAATACTGAAATTTCAGCTTTTCCTGTAATAAAACCTGTTAATATAAAAGACTTTGATACCTGGCACCTTCGTTTTGATCACCTAAGTCCTGACTTAATTTTTAATACTATCCGTAATTCTGCTGTAAAAGGTCTGCCCAATTTAAAATCAGTTGATAATTTTTTTTGTGATCCCTGTCATGTGAGTAAGCAAAATCGTATTTCTTTTAAACCTTTAAGTCATTCTTCTTCCAAAAAACCTTTAGATCGACTTTTTATGGATACTTGGGGTCCTATTAAAATTCCTGGTAAAAAAGGTGAACGTTTTTTCCTGTCAATAATAGATGATTTTTCTGGTAGATCATCCGTTTACCCTATCCAGGAAAAATCCATGTGTTTTGATGTTTTTAAGAGACATGTTTTGAGAGCTGAAAGGTTTTTGGGAACCAAGTTGAAGTCGATCAGAACTGACAATGGCAAGGAGTTTGATAATGATTCTTTTAAGGGTTTCTGTAGAGAAAATGGAATAAATCATGAGCTGACCAACTTTTACACGCCAGAAGAAAATGGAGTTTGTGAACGGTTCAACCAAACAATTATGAACTGTGTTCGGGCAATGTTAAAATCCAGTGGTTTGTCTGATGATTTCTGGCCTGAAGCTTGTTTACACTTTAATTATACGTGGAACCGGATTTGTCACGGTGGGAACTCTAAAACTCCATTTGAACTCTATTCAGGAAATAAACCTTCTGTTCGACATTTAAGACCATTCGGTACGTTGACATATGTGGGTGTTCCAAAGGTTAGACGTAAGCACAAGTTAGACTCCAAATCAAAACGTGGTGTCCTTGTGGGCTATGCCTTGCGTACCCGTGGTTACAGGGTCTGGTTAGAAGACGAGAGGAAAGTTGTGGAAACCATTAATGTTTCTTTTGTTGAAAGCGGTGATGTTCTACGCAGTGGAGCGGTGATGGGCGACTCTTCTTTTGAGTTGGTGCTTGTCCCGGAGGAACAACCACGGCCCGTTGACCGGTACCTTCTTCCTGGTCCGGAGCCTGGTACCTCTGGGGTCTTGCCCAGCGAGACTGAAGTTGTCGTCCCAGCCGTCTCTCCTGTTTCTCCTGCTCCTCAAGTTACTCCGCAGACTGCTTCTCCTAACTGGATGACCAATCCCGTGTGGTACAGGAAGGTTGTGCCTCGACCTCAGGGAGAAAAGGTCGATATTTACTATTATCCTGATGGAGAGGGTAAAAGGTGTTGTCAAAGGTCACCTAATGATGTCAAAAAGTTTTGTAATTTAAATAATATTGTTTTTAACCCTGCTGATTTTGATTTTTCCAAGTTTAATAAGTTTACTGGTGTTGTTAATCCTGGTGTTATACCTTCCGCGTCCAGCACGGCTAGTTGACTAGATGTGGTGGTCCCGAGAACGTATAAACAGGCTTTAAAATCTGCACAATCTGATGAATGGCATGGGGCTATGTTGGAAGAGTTAGAATGTATGGCCACGAGAGGTGTCTGGCATCTTGTGAGACTCCCTGAGAACAAGACTGCGTTGGGAAACCGCTGGGTTTACACAGTAAAGCGTGACGAGTCTGGCAACATTGTCAGATACAAGGCCAGGTTGGTCGCGCAAGGTTTCAACCAGATCCAGGGCGAATCGTACGATGAGACCTTCTCGCCTGTGATAAACTTTTCTGTTGTTAGGTTTTTTTTCTCTCTTTTAGTCTCATGTTATGGTTGGTTTAATGTACAGTGCGATGTTAAGTGTGCCTATCTGTACGCTCCCTTAGAGGATGAAATTTACATGAGGCAACCAGTTGGCTTTACTGAAAAAGGTAAAGAAGACTGGGTCTGTAAGCTGGATAGAGCACTGTACGGATTACACCAGTCAGGCAGATTATGGTTTTATGAATTAAATAAAGTATTGTTGGAACTTGGTTTTAATAAATTTGAAAATTGTAACTGTGCTTATTCATATTATGATTTTTCTGTTTTATTGGTTTATGTTGACGACATCGTTGTTTTTGCCAGGACTGAATCTCAAGCTAATGACATTTTAAGTTTGCTGAAATCAAAGTTTGATTTGAAAATTTTGGGTATCACACGCAAGTTATTAGGTGTGGAGTTTGAGTATACAGATACAGGAGTTTTGATCCACCAAAATCAATATATTGACGAAGTCATTAAGAGGTTTCAAAATCACCGTGTACCTATCTCCTCCTTACCTATTGTTAAAGGTATCAAATTTTCAAAAAGTGATTGTCCTGTTATTCAAGAAGACATCGATGAAGCTTCTCATTTACCTTACAGAAATCTCTTAGGTTGTATTTCTTTCATTTCAAACCGTACTAGACCTGATATCGCATATGCTACCAACATTTTCTCACAGTTCCAACAAAATCCAGGTATTAAACATTGGCAGGGCCTACTTAAACTTCTTGGATATATAAAATTCACCAGTCAATATAAGCTCCATCTTAAATGCACACAGGTTAAATTAATTTCTTATTCTGACGCTGACTTCGCCGCTAATAGGGACGACTATGTTTCTATGGGTGGCCAGTTAATTCTTTTGGATAGTGCTGCTGTTTCTTGGCGTACTAATAAACAGAAAGGGATTACCATATCAACGATGGAGTCAGAATTTGTTTCTATGTGTGATTGTGTTCGTGAGCAGGACTGGTTTTATAATATTTTATGTGAATGTTCTGGCTTAAATCTTATAGAAAATAATTTTGAAATACCTACCCTATATGCTGATAATCAGGCTGCAATACGTTTTACAAAGTCCAGGATTGAGAGTTTCCATACACGTCATGTTAATATTAAACTTTTTTTTATAAGGGATTGGTTTGATGAGGGCAAATTCCATATTGAATATATTTCTTCTAAATTGAATCTTGCCGACCAGTTTACGAAGCCGTTGACAAAAAGTGATTTGTTAAAATTTATAAAAGTGATCTTTATATAAATCTTTCGTGTTTGAATAAATTTCTTCGCTCTGTAGATGCTTTTCATGATTTTTTATATTATGTTATCATGGTGTGAATGTGTGTGTGAAATCGTGAGGCGCCTTGCGTATTTGTTCATTGTATATATATATTCATTTTTCATAATTTTTCATATATTGTATATATTTTCATTTCTTGTATATATACCTCATATTTACTCTTTCATGTTTGAATATTGCATCATATAATTAATATTGTATATAATGTATATTTTTCATATCACTTTTTCTTTAGTGTATCTGCGGAGTGGGGAGTTGTTTTTCATCACTTGAAATTTTTTTTGTCAATGGTTATCTAGTAATTAGTTTATTACATCACTTGTGACATTTCGTATGGACTATGTGGAATCTCATGATGGTATTTTGTTAAATTTTTTTTATATGCTGTGGTGGGGGGCAATTGATATCTATCAGTTGTCCTCGCACATAAAAATTAATTTTATGAATATAAATGCTTATATTTTATATATATATAGTTGTTAACTTACCTTTGATTTGAATTTAAAAGTTTTCTCTATTTAAACTCGGTCAGCCATCTTTTACTTACATCGCGCCATTACTAACGACGTTCTGTTTACTTTGTTGCTGTTGCCAAATTTGCTCTGCATAATTTTCTTAATTTTTGCTGTTGCCACTTCTATTAAAATAGTTATGATAAATTGTATTTTTGACTTTGACTGTTGAGTGGCAATGGTAATGCATTGTTTATATGTAGATTTTTGACTTGGCAGTCAGTATAAAAAGATCGCGATGTATGTGTTAAAGGGCAGTTATCGGCGGTTATCGGCAGTGTTTAGCAATGGCCAGGTAGTCTTCAATTAGATATGAAGCGGTAGTTTATGAGTTGTGTAAGTAGCTTGATGGTCAAGTAACGATGTATGTGCTTATAGTATCGTTCCTGCTAAGCAATTAATGCTCTTTGGCTATTGCACTTTTTTTAAGAAATGATGGCTGCCGTTGTTAAGTTGTTAATAGTTTACACATGTTAAGTTTCTGTTTGTTAAATTGTTCCTTGTTAAAGGTTAAATTTTCCGTCGTTCATGGATGATGGAAGTTTTGAATAAAATGATAAATTGACGTCCTTTTGAGACGAGTTTGTTAAATTTGATAGTTTAATTAATGTTAAATTTGTTTAGACGCTTTTTAAGCGTCATTTGTTTAAGTTTGAAATCTTTTTAAAAGTTAATTAAAAGTTAAATGAAAGTTTCTAAATTGAAGTGTATAGTGGATGAACGTAATTGTCTTCATTTCAATTTTGTGTTATTTCGTCTTGCTTCACTTTCGCTGATCAACCAGGCGATCGCGGAAGTATATTTCTTCATCGTATTTTCCCGCTGATCAACCAGGCGATCGCGGAGGCTCTGCGACGTTTCTTGAAGTATATTATCATCTGCTTTTTCGTTGTGTTTATCAATATGCCTAGCTCAACACCTGTAAAAGGTAATCTTGTTCTTGTTAAATCTCTTGTTAAATCTAATTTCTTGATAAATTTGAAATCTTAATATATCATTATATCTTGTTGAATAAAGTTGTTTTATTTGTTAAAAACTTTGGTCTTTAATGTGTTATAATAGTTGAACACTGGTCGGGTTATTTCTGTTGAAGCCCTTAAAATTTAAATCTTAATGTTTCCACTGTATTTAATCTGCTTAATAGAAATGATTTGAAACATAGACTTTTAGTTTATATTAAATCTGCCTATTCCGAACAGAGTTAGTTCAGAAAAAATACCGATTCTTTTAACTTAAAAAACAGGAGAAATTAAAAAGACATTTGTGAAAAAAACGCACATTTATTGTTATACAAAGAAGTTAAATAGAGACATACATAGAGCCTAAGCTTGATGAAAATGCTTGAAACCAAATTGGAATGAAAGGTGGTTACTTACAGTACATGTCGGCTCCATTTATACAATTCTGTAGAGTCATTTTTCAATCAAGAATAAGTCAGTGATTTTTTTTCTGATGAAGAGTGCTGAATTGACTTGAGGATGCAATGTTTCACCATCGACACATGAACATAACATCATTTGGTGTTGATGAAGCGTGCTGTTCAACATAGCGTAAGTCTGCATGAAATCCACCTATTCCGAATTCCTGCTGAACCAAACAGTGTTCGGTCCCAATTGATTTCAAATAGCGAGACTCTACTGTATTTAAACTATACATGATTAGGCATGCACATTGAAACCCAAAATATATGAAAAATTAAAAAAATTCAGTGGGATTCATATAGTGGTGTTTAAATGTGTTAAGTTAATATTATAAAAATTTTAGTGCACTCTAGTAATTTTGACCAATGCATTGATTTTACAACTCTGTTCAGTAATTAGTGCCTGATCCAATTACTCTGTAAATGGTTAAGGATTTACTGTTTTTTATAGATATAAAATCAATGAATACGTGTGTGCATTAAAATTTTGTATACAAAGCATTTACAAATTACTAATTTTTTTTTTTTTTAGCAAGAAAAGTAGTTTTCAAGATGTCTTCACCTACTCTTTCTCAGTCTGATTCTTCCTCGTGTGAATCCTCACAGCAGGACTCGTCTGCATTCCATTCTCAGAATGAAAGCCCTTCACGACCTAACTTTTCTTCATTTAAATCTGCTCAACATGAAACGTTTACAATCAATTATCAGAATGAAAGCCTTAAAACAAAATGTAGTGTTTGTCTGGAGACATTTATAGTTCCTAAGGTTTTGCCTTGCTTGCATACTTTCTGCCAAGCATGTCTTGAAAAACTTTCAGTCGATCTTGAAAAAATTTTGTGTCCCGTATGTAAAAAAGAATGTACTCTTCCACCTGAGGGCATTTCTGGTCTTCTGTCTGATTATGCTGTTAATAATTGCCTTGGAAATCTAGAAGAAGAAAACCTATCACCACCATGCGCTGGGTGTAAAACCAAAGATGCACATGCTGTTTCTGAATGCTATGATTGTAAGAATTACTTATGTGGGAACTGTGTTACAGCTCATCAATATATGCATTGTTTCGAGGGACATAAAGTAGTTAGCTTGAAAGAGGAAATAAAAAATGATTTTAAGATAGATAAGTTGTTGTGCTGTACGCAACATTGTAATGAAACACTGATATACTTTTGTTTGACATGTAATGTGCCAGTTTGCAAAGAATGTATGAATGCATATCATCCTAAAGAGTCTCATATAGTTGATGAGATATTGAATGTTGGTCCAAAACAAATAGAAATTCTGAAAGAATTGCATAAAGAAAGTAAAGCCAAAGTAGAGGATTTGATAAAAGTTACCCACTTATTAGATGAGCAAGCATCACATCTTCAAAGGCAAACAGTTAATTCAAAAGCAGAAATAGATTCCACATTCAATTTTTATATTTCTCTATTAAAAGAGCGAAAACAGGAATTATTAAGAGAGCTTGAAGAGAAATTCAATGTAAAAATGAATGTTGTAAATTTACTTAATATTAGAATTCAGGAAATGATTGGAAAGCTACAGCAGCTGACAATATTTGTCGAACGTATTATGAAATTTTCTAGCAATGCTGAAATATTGATGTTTAGGCAACTTCTTAATGATAAATTACAAACAGCCATTAAACACTGCCCAGACATAAACCTACAGCTTACAGGTTTTGAATTTGTCTCAAATTACCCTGCAATCAGAGCTTCTGTTAAAAATACTTTTGGTTATATCCGTCATTCAGATGCTCAAAGTAATCAAATTCAACCAATTGCTAGGCCACAAATTTATTTAAATTCTGAACAAGCCGATCAAAATGGGCATATTTTTGAGCCTAATACAATACCTAAGCAAAATGTTTTAGAAAACTCTTTTAGACAATTTCTACCTCCCCTTGATTTAAGCCAATATGAGAAATGGTCAAATGGTCTAAGTGATACAGTTTATAATGGCACAATGGATGTGTTTCATCCTTTAATAGAATCGACTCTTAATATTTCTCCTGGTAACAAAATGTACACATTAAAATCAGATGTTAAAAGAATCAAAATGGTCTACCATTGTAAATTTGGAGAGGTGGGCACTTTCGATGGTCAGTTTTCTGAACCTAGTGGTGTTGCTGTTAATGCTCAAAATGATATTATTGTAGCTGATGCTAATAACTGTAGAATCCAAGTCTTTGATAAAGAAGGTCGTTTTAAATTTCAGTTCGGGAAAAATGGTAAAGATGAAGGTCAAATGTTGTATCCCAACAGGGTTGGTGTTGTCAAAGTATCTGGGGACATTGTTGTTTCAGAAAGAAGTCCCGTACATCAGATCCAAATTTATAATCAGTATGGTCAGTTTGTGAGAAGATTTGGAGCTAATGTTCTGCAGCATCCTCGGGGAATTACTGTAGATAACAAAGGACGTATTATTATCATTGAGTGCAAAATTATGCGAATAATGATCTTTGACCAGATTGGAAATGTTTTGTATAAGTTTAGCTGTGCTAAATACTTACAATTTCCTAATGGTGTTGTAACCAATGACAAGCAAGAAATTTTTATCAGTGATAATAGAGCACATTGTGTAAAAGTTTTTAGCTATGATGGTATTTATCTTAGAACTATTGGAAGAGAAGGTTTAACTAATTTTCCAATTGGTGTTTGTATTAATGAAAGAGGTGAAATTTTGGTTGCGGACAATCACAATAATTTTAATATAACTGTATTTACTCAAGAAGGACAGCTTATAGGTGCATTTGAAAGTAAAATTAAACATGAGCAGTGCTTTGATGTCGCCCTAATGGATGGTGATAATGTAGTGTTAACAGGCAAGAATTGCTTTATTTATATTTATTGTTGCACACCATATCCTGTCCTTTTATAAAGAGCTATAAATTGCCTTATTCAATCATTTCTAACAAAACAGTGTGATGTTCAAAGGAAAATTCTGAAATGAAAAAGTTATCTGTTGTAAGGTTAGTGTTTGTATATTTTTATGTAAACAAGTCAAACTCTGCTTGATAATAAGAAATTTTAAAATATTGTTTATGAACTGATTTTATTGTTCTCTTTGTGTGCTGTGTTTTAAGCAGTGGAGAATTTTAGGTATTAGAGGCAGAATATGCCCAATTTGAAACACACACATGTTACAATTTCAAATGTTTATACTCAAGTTTTAATACTGTTAAGTTTTTTAATTGAAAGAAAAAGAAGAAGAAAAAAAAACGCTTTTTTTAGTGAAATTTTTATTTTACTTTTCTGCTTTATTTTTTTAGACAAGTTTATTAAAATTGTCATTGAAGACTGTTATTTTATCTGATACTGGTTATACAATATTGAAGATACTAGTCTCATCACCTAATATACAACTTTTACCAACTGAATCTTTTTCAGTCATTTGGCTTTACAGATTTTTGTGCTATTTTTTTTTTTTTTTTTTTTTTTTTTTTTTTTTAAGTTGAAATAACCAGTATAAAAAAATAAGCTGGTTAAACCAAAGACACTGACTTATTATAATTATTTTTTAACTGATATGAAGTCACATGTAGGTAACATGTAATTCCTGAAATTGGCTTTTCGTAGACATATATTTTCATGATTTTGTGAAATATATGTTTATTTACATCTTAATTTGTCATACATTTATGCATATTTATTATATATATGTATAAATTTGTGATGAAATAATCAACTTGAAAGATTATTTTCTGCCACTTTTTAAAATACAAAGATTCTTTTTTTTTAATCTCCTAGTGTGTGTGTGTAGTATATGTTTTATCCCAGTATTTTAGTGAGATTCAATAACTGGTGGATGTAATTTTGTTGTTGTTTATTTAGATTTGTTTTTATTGCATTTCTACTTATTTTGTTTCATTTGTATGATAATGTTAAAGAAAAAATGAAATTTTTATAATAATTATTATAATCAAGATTTTTCTATGTGTAATAATCTGGTCTTTTATTTTCCTGGACTTTGCATATTGTACTATTTCAACAGGCAATTAAATATCAAATTTAATAATATTTTAATGTACTTTTTATTTCATCCAGTAAGTTTGGGCATCAAAAGAAGCTTTCAAATCTGTTTAGTGAAAAAATGATAATGCAAAATCAAATAATTTGACACATTGTCACCAGGGGTCGATCCAGGCAAAATTTGGGTTGCTTTTATGGTCCCTTCACAAAATTTCACATAGTAAGAAGGGACCCTTCACAAAATTCAAAATTATAAAAAGGGACCCTTCACAAAATTCAAATCCATAAAAAGGGACCCTTCACAAAATTCAAATTTATAAAATGAGTCCCTTCACAAGATTTTGTTTTATAAAAATGATCCTTTTATTAAATGTTTTCATATTTTCAGTATTAATTTTAATTAATGCCTTAATTTGGCTCAACAAAACTCTATTAACTTGATATTAAACATTACATAAAGTAATTGTAAAAACTGAAGATTTTACACAATATTTTACTTTTTCACAAAAATAAATAAAAATTTCACAAAATAATTTGTTTTTCACAAAAAAGAGACCCAAAAATTAAAACCTGGATCGACCCCTGGTCACAAAAGTATTGCTGTGTTTATACAATTTATTGCAATTACTTTAACTTTCAAGGAACATCTCCTCCCCTCATGGGGAAAAAAAAAGAATGAAAGAATAGTTAGAACAAGTATTGGTATTTTTTGTTGTTTTAGGATAATATGGATTTTTCATAATTTTGTAAAGTTGACATTTTCTTTGTTTTTTAACTTTACAGCATTAGGATTTACACTTTTTAAAATTTATTATCATTATATCATTTTGTTTAAAAAAAAAAGAATATCAAAATTATTTAGAAATTACTTAAAAGAATGATGTTATTTATGCAAAGCATGTCCAGGAAAATATACAATGTCCGTAACATTGTTATTGGATTATCATAATCAACAAATTTAACATGATATTTTTATAATTTATTATATATCATCTAAATCCCAGTAGCAGAATTTTCTGTATCTGTCGCAGCAAAACAATATATATCTGCAATCTAGGAATTTTGGACTAAGTCTGACATATCAAGAAAAATATTAGCAATGAATAAAATCTGTATCAACAAAGGAAATAAATTAAAATAAGAAAATTGATCTGAAGACAATGTAAATTATATTTAAGTATTTTTAAGCCTGGCATTTCTTTTTGAACTCTTAAATTAATCTTCAGGGCTTTAAACAATCTGTAATTCTCGCTGCCATGCTGCACTGTTTCTGCTACTAGGATATAAATTAGTATAATGTGCCTTCATTATTCTCTCAAATTATGCTATCATCCTTGAAAAATTGACACATATCTTAATGAAATAACTGCATAAAGTTAAGAGATTTTCGATAAAAATCAAAATCAAAGGAAATTGTTCTAGAACTGGTTTGTCCAACCCAAAAGACATGGCAGGGCCTGCATTGAAAACTATTTATAAAATGGGAATACATTAATATTGTACTTTTCTTTTTTTTAATTCTTACATTAATAATACAGCAATTAAATATGTATGACTATACATAAATAATTATCTAACAATAATCAGGGCTTAATTTACATGGGAACACAGTTTTTGTACTTCTTTTATTTTAGTGAATTTTTACATATTGGATGGAACACATGGGAACTTATTAATAATGCCTTCTGAAACTCAACAATGTGATTATTTCTTTAAAATCAAGTCCTCAATTTCTCTCTCTCTCTCTCTCCTCTAACCCCCCCCCCCTCCCTGTTCAATGATATCTACATTTATAATGTAACTTGGAACACAAGTTTTCTCTTCTGTGTAACTTTACCATAAAGAAGCTATAGTAGATAATCACTGTCACTTTTTACCCAGCAACTAGAAATTGCTCGAATTAACCATAAATGAATATAGTTTGTATTTTTTACTGAGCAACAAATTGAAACTACATTTTAATCAAAATATCAAAAGCAGAAAGGAAACATCAATTTATTTCTTTAGAAAGAAACAGTTAGTTTTACTAGAAATATTAAATGAAAAATCAGAAAATATCCTATTGATTTTTTGTAAGATTTGATTTACGACTCAGAAAACTGAAGTAAAATTCCTGGAAATTTTTCAATCTACTTCAAAATGAGAGATATATACGTAAGTTCTGAAGGTTAGCATTCTCACACTTTTTTTGTTAGAAATTAAGCCTTGATAATAATGAGTAAAACAATTGAATAAGAAATAACCTGTGCCAATCTCTTTCTTTCACTAGGTGTTTTGTTTTGACAGCTAATATAATCATCCATGGTGTTTTCACTCAGAAGAATCAAAACAAATTTATAAATTTTTGCTGTGTTGACATAAGATAAAAAAAAAATCAAAAATTTCCTGAATTCTGCAGCATGTCGCAATTTCTCACACAGCGGATCACGAGCGGCCTAAGGACCGCAGATTGATTAACCCTGTTCTAGAAAGGGACTTTAGGGGAAAAGATTCTAGAATCGCATGCTAATCTTTGAGAGAAATATTACCACTTATAGCTTTAACGAGAGAGAGAGAGAGAAAATAAAGGCAGCTTTGTACTACATCTAAGCTTCAAGTCTTACATATATACATACTTTTTTTTCTATTGGAAATTACAAACAAATAAAGAATGGTATTTGTATGTTTTCAAATTTTGATAGAAATATAAAATGCTTAAAAATGTTTTTTTAAATATTTTATGTCTAGAGGCATATACAGAATTTTTATATTGTCAAGTTAAATTATGATGATAATATTATCACTATAGAAAAAAATGCCACTTTCAGCATAAAAATAGTCAAATTTTTCTCATATGTTAACATAGGATTTTATAATCTTTAAAATCCCATGTCATTTCAAATCAGATGAAGTGATTTCTTATTTCGATATTTTCTTTTAGTACTTCAACTGAATATTCTTCCGTAACAGACAATTTTCCATTCTTTTTGCAAAGAGTACTTACAACAAGAGGGGAGAATAGAATGCTTATATTTTATGTTGTATATACAATGAAAAACATTGAATAGATTTTTAAATGCTTCGAAAAATCATCCATTTGTTACATATATGTTGTGTTGTTTATTAACAACCTAACAAGTTATATATATATATATATATTAATAATAAAGATGGTCTATTAAGCATAGTAGAAGCCAAGCAACAGACACAAGACCACCGAATCATCAATGACCAATAAGATAAAAAAAAAATTTTATCAGTGGATGAAAAACACCAATGCAAAGAAACCAGATCCATTAACTAACAGCCCGCAAAACAAAGGAATCAACAAAGCAACACAACAAATCTTAACTCAAAACCATAAACCTATCAAAATCAATGAAAAAACAACCCAAGAAACACAAGATGGGAAGGAAGGAGGCAGGCGGCAAGATCCGTGACCCGCCCATGGGGCCAAACTACGCCGGCAACACTCACCCAGCCCGCCATGACCAGAACAGGAACCATATGGATTTAAAAAAGCAAAATTTCAAAGCAGAGGAACAACAATGAAACCACGAAACAACAATGAAGTTCACCGATTGACCACACCGTGTTCAACAGCACAAGTAGAATTTTAAATATAGTTGACAACTCAAAAAGGAAGAAACTGAAATTTTATTGGAAAAAGAAAGTTTGCATAGTAATACAAAGTAAATGCAACAAGCCTTCTGCTTTTTTTTTAAATTTAATTTCACAAACCCACCCAACCATCCAGCTTTACAACACCACCCCACCTCCGTAATCAAACATTTGCCCACCCAACCGCCACCTTAAAACTTTCTTTTGGTTACAGTGCATGGGATAATTTAAATTTTCTAAAACTATTTCACAGTTTTGCTGTCTCTGAAGTTTAGCAAATTTAAATTGCTTATTTATAATTTATATTATGTTAATAAATTAGGAGAGGAGAATCATGAATCATTTCTGAATATATCAAGTTCTAAAACTGTGGTAAGAATTATTTGAGATCCGTGTCAGTTTTTAAGGGTGATAAAATAATATACAATAACTGTTATTTCTGTATATAACTTCAATCATGGATTAACAAAAGCATTTCATTCTTATATACTATCAATATTTTCACTACTGAGCAATCTTCTGAAAATTTTACTCCCACCAAAGATATTTATGTTTTGTGCAGTAATTGTTTACAGTTGGATTTTGTAAAATATTTTTGTATGCATATTTTTGTATTTTTTAAATGTTTATGGCAGCTGATTTTTGCTTTTTCTTTTTAGTTGGTTGTTGTATACTAATAAGTTTTTACTTTGTTACTCGTTTTGAATTTTGAGATAATTTTGTCCATTTATGTTTTAAAATTCTATTTTTATTCTTTTTTTTTCTTGTAATATTTTGAAATTATTCTTATATATATTAGAAATGTGTAAACTATTAGTGTTTTGGATGTTTCTTTTTTACAGCAACATTGACAAGAATGTAAATCTTCCACATGTATTGTTTTAATTTTATACATTGTTTCTATACGAGTTTTTTTTTTTTTTTTTTTTTTTTTTGTGATTAAAAATTTTGATAAAGACATCCATTATTATATATATATCAGTGGCGTATTCTCCGGGTATGCTAGGCATGCGCCGCATACCCACTAAAAACTATCTAAACTTTAAACAGAATTAATTTAAAAATAAATTATTTCAACTAATTTTGTTAAACACTTGCTTCCATTTATACAGTATCCATCATTCAGTTTTGAAAAATTATAGTGAAAGAAAATTTCTTTTGTTACATTATTCCTGGATAAATCTGAGTGCTTTTTTTCTTACTATTGTCATTACTTCCCTCCCGCTTTGTTTAGGAGATGCCAGCTGACCACTATCGTCCCAGAGATATCGCCCCTCTCTTCTCCTGCTGACCGGTTATTGCTTAGGTCATGCTACCTTTGTAAAGCATGCCCTGATATGGGGATTTTTTGCTATTTGAGGGAATATTCAACATCCCTCTAATTTTCACTCGTATAAACTACAAGGGGAGTTTCCGCTGTATAAACGACCCAAGGCATGCTACCCTAGGAGAGCATATTCTGGAATTTGGGGATATTTTTAAAGCGTGAGGGATTTTGTTACCTTCGGTAGAGATGTTCGCATAGAGGAGAGTTGGCTTTTCCGACTGATTGATAAATTAAAACTTATACTTTATTTTACAATAATGTAATTTAAAAAGAAAAAAAAAATGAATTGATTTGAAAATGGTGATTAAATTACAAATAAAATTTGGATAAATTTCCAAAAGTTGTTTTATGTGCCAGAAAAGTTGCTATTTATTTATTTATTATTATTTTTTTAAATCTAAATAACTTATTCTAAACGAAGACTTCCACCAGAAATAAAAGTATGTACAAATTTTGTTTATTCAATAATATGAATAAAGCAAAATGTCTTCTTCATGTGTGCCTGTATCTGCTATGGTCAGGCCACGGATCGCAGATTTACAAAAAATTGGCAGATGTGTAGCTTTGATCTTGCTGGTGTGCATAGAATTTTTTCTTTATTTATTTTTACTTTATTTATTTATTTATTTATTTATTTGTGTGTGTGTGTGTGTGTGTGTGTGTTATTTTCTTTCTTTCTTTCTTTTCTTTTTTTAATTTTCAAATCTGAATTTCTTAAATGAATTATTTTATTTGTTTATTTATTTTGGAATGTTCCGTTAATTTTTCTGCTTTATTTTCTTAAATTTTTATTTAATTTGCGTGTTTTTTTTTTTTTTTTTCATCCATCTGCATTTCTTAGTAAAGATCGCTATTCTATTTATTTTTCCTACTTTCGCATCAAGTCATGCGATCAAATAGTTTTTATATAATAAAATTTTAATACTGTTTCCTTTTTTTTTTTTTTTTTTAAATACACATAATAGTTGCGTTTTCAAAAATAATTGTTTATGTAAAGGCGTAATACCTCCTTTTGAAGAGGAATGTTTATTATTTTTAATGCATTGTTTCTATCAAAATCAAATGGTAATATGATGGAAAGAATTAAACTTTTAAAATTTTTTAACTTTATTAAAAATTGTAACAATTAACTTTTTGTATAAGTGCTATCAGAGGTCAAATAAGCACCTACATTGAAACGCTCGCTTAAGGCGCTGCCACTAGCAGTGGTATCCCCAATCCGACGTAATGCGGTCGTGGAAGACACAGCAGAAAGCAGCAAACACCTGAAGCCATGTTTTCAGCGTTTCCAGTGGATTTTTTTTTGCCGGTTCTTACTATTCTTTCTTTCTTTTTTTTTTTTTCCCTCTCTTTTGTTTCTAAAGTGATATAAAAAAATTTGATTAAATTTCTTTCAAAAATTCATTTAAATACAGAGATCAATGAAGCTAACAAAGTGTCCTTCAATAAGTTAGTATAAGAGTGCTTTAGATATATGATTTAAAGTTAAAGCGACAAAATTTGTATATAAAATTTTATATACCATTCCGAGAAATTGGAGGCCCACCAGCGGCCGAGTGGTTCTGCTCTCAAAGTTGTAGATGGGAAGTGTCGGGTTCCATTGTTTTCTCCGAAAGACACGTAAATAAGGCTGGTACCCCTTAGAAAGACCCACGACGGACGGCATTCCACCCATAGGCCTAGGACCCAAGTGTAGTCAATCGGACTTGAATCCTACCACCCAACCAACCAAGAAACTGAAAAAATCCAAGCTTAAATTTGATGAAATGATATCGCCTTGATGTATGTGTATGTAGTGTTCTTTCCATAGTTGGCTTCAGAGCATGCCCAGATTCAAATGTCACGCTACGCCACTGATATATATATATATAAATATATATAAATGTATATATATATAAATATATATACAGTATATGCCTGATTATCCACGGAATTGAACAGCACAGGCTCTGCAGATATACAGGGGTGAAATTTTTCAGGGGCTACCCCCTGAATTCAGGGTTTTTGAAAATTTTGCTGTTTCTGAATTTCATGTTAAATTATTTTGTTGTTATAGAAATCTCTCATTTTGAATGTTTAATTTGTCTAAAACTGTATTAAGAACTCTCCAAATATAACTTATTATAGGTAGCTATATGATATACTATTAATAAGTCTGCTCTATCTGCATGCAAGTAGCAATTTTCAGGGGTTTTGCATGTTAGGTAGTTTCACCCCTGGGGTAATGCAAATCGCATGTAAACTGCAAAAAGGCTGAAAATAGAAGGGCAAATAAGATAAAAAAAATTATTGCCTTAAGAACTTGATTGTACTGTATATAAAACATAATACAAACGGTAAAAATATTCACAATATAGTAAAAATAATTTGTATTTTATGCACTAAAGCATGTAAAAACAATAAAGAAAATAATGTACTTACGATGAGGTTAAGATGCAATCTGTAAGCTAATTTATGAACTGAATTAAACAGTACCACAGACATGCCAACATTTTAATTTATTTATTTAGAAAGATTGGAGTGTAAAAGGCTGATTTTTTTTTTTTTTTTTTTTTTAATATACCAACTATGTGAAAAATACCAGAACTGGGAATCGAACCCGGGCTCCCCGCTTAATGAGCGGATGCTCTGCAACTGAGCTACCCTAGCTGATAATTCTCACATAATATTGGCTCGGCATTTCTCACATAATATCTCTAATATCTGTTGGCAAGGTCACCGTGTCTGCAAACGCAGATATATCAGGTGAGAATATTTTTCGTAATACAATTTCAGTAGACCACGAAATTTCTAATTAGAAATTATATTCAATAATAAATCAACCATGAAAATTCATTTAGAAAGATTGGAGTGTAAAAGTCTGATTTTAATTTATTCCAAACTTTTTTTCACACACATTTATTTATAGAGTAATTTTCTCCAGTTATGTAATTATGATTAAATAGGAAAAATATCCTCCAAGAAAAGTGGTGTGAAAAACAAGGCGGGTACTAACAATGTTCCGGAATAAATTAAAATATTGGCATGTCTGGTATAATAGTGCACGAAAAATAAAACAAGAGCAGCATAGTTCTTTATATTTATATTTATTTTCTTTTAAAAAAGCTATCTTTTTTTTTTTTTTTTTTTGAGTAAACGTTTTTTCTTGATTCCACCTTTTTCCTGCAGCCATAGGTAATCCACAATGCCTATAATCTGCTCATGGATAATTGGAAATTTACTGTATATGTGTGTATATATATATATGAATGATAGTAAAAAAAAAAAAAAAAAAAAAAACTTTATTTTTTGTTTTAGAAAGAAATTTTTACTAAGATTTTTTTTTTCCTTTCCAGACAACTTGCATAATTTTCTTTGTGTAAATTAAAAAAAAAAAAAAAAATACTTTTCATGTAAAAGTACATAAATAAATCTCATTTTTGTGGTAATTTTTAATATTGAAAAACAAATTTCTATTTCGTAAACCAAAGAATGTCGATGCTGTTGTAAAAAGGAGTTATCTTTTTTTTTTTTTTTTTTTTTTTTTTAATAAATAAGATTGTTGGGTTATTTAATGGTTAACTTAAATTATTTTTATAATTTAAAGAGTGTTTTGTTGCTTTGGTGTGATTAGAGTTTTTAATATTTTAACTTCAATGTTTAATTTAAAGCCATTACTTAGTATTATATTCAAAGTATATGAAGTGAATTTCGAAAGTTTTCAAATTGTTTTTGTATGAATGCTAAATTTTATTTTTAATGGTTTGTTGTTATTGTTTTTTTCCCCTGTTAGTTCTTTATGTGGTCGCTATCATATTCAACGAATGTGAAGCAACATCTATATTTTTATTATCATTTTTTATCTGTCTATAATATCATTTTTCACGTAAATAATGTGAATATACGAAACATTGTGCTTGTCACAACAGAAAAAGGAAATGTCCCTATTTATATATTCAAAGCTTTAAGCATTCATATACAATTGTTATGAAAAAGTTATTTTGTTGCAATATTAGTTATTCTAGTGTTTGTACTTATGTAATACTGCAGTATAGGTCAGCTTTTGATGGTTGTGTGCCAAGATTTATCTTTTTTTTTTTTTTTTGCTTCATTTTTAATTTAATTATTTAGAAATTTGATGTGTTACATGTGTGAAAACTACAGTTTTGTTCTTTATAGTTTATGTAAGTTATATTTTTTGGAATGTGAGGTAAGAAATTTCAATGTTTTAATGGGAACAAAAAGAGAAAAGATTAATTGTACTAATTTTTAAAAACAGCATTTGATTATAGTGCAGGAATTAACTGTCAGTTATTCACTTGATATCAATACTGTATTCATTTGATATAGAAGAAATAATTTGTTGTAAATCTCAACTGTTAATTTTCTTTTAAAACAATATCTGTGTTGATATTTCCATCTCGACCAGGGCTGGCCAACCCGCTGCCTGCGGGCCGCATGTGGTCCGCCCTGCGACAGAATTCAGTAAATTTTTAATTTGACATCTTTGGTTAAAACATCTAAAATTAATAAATTGTTTCTCACTTTTTAAATGAAAAATTCCGATTAAGGTAGCTAGAAACAAATATTGCGCTCATTTATGTTAATAAAATATGTGATCAATAACAGAATTTTACTATTACGCTTATGAATGTTTAATCAGAAAATATGACTATTTTACATTTATTTAATAAATAAAAATGTTTTCAAAATACATATTTCTGTTTTAAATCCTTACGATTCCATTAAAAAAGAATGACTATATGTATAAGATTCATGCATTTATACAATGTGGGCGCCCTTGGGTAAAATAGGTTTCCATTGCGGCCCATCAAGAATTTTATGTTGGATGGGTCTGATCTAGACAATGGAAATGAATGTCTCAAAATTTTATTTTTGATGTTGAATTAGTTGGAGCTGTATGTTCTTAGTGAAATATTTGAATTTTTTCATGACATTCTTTATTTTACTATTTTGAAAGGTATATAAGTGTGCAATATGTACAAGTATTGAGTATGTTTTCAAAAGATTGTTTTCTAATGTTTATCAAATATTCAAAATCTTAAATCAATTTGAATCTTGAATGATTCCTGTGCCAAAGACTCATGATAATTTTTTATGCATAGATATGCTTTATTGATCATTACATTCTGATTTGTTTCATTTCTGCTCCATCTTGTTAGGTTATTTATATTTTATTTTATATTTAAGTACTCATTTTGTCTAAGAAAATTTTTTTAGTAAAATTCTAAAGGGGAATAAAAGCATCACTATGTTTGCTTACTCACTCTTTATAGTCTGTCAACTTAAGCATTCATAAGCAATTGTTATGAAAAAGTTATTTTGTTGCAATATTAGTTATTTTAGTATTTGTACTCATATAATACTGCTTTATAAATGAGTTGTTAATGGTACCACTGGTAAACTGATACCGAAAGTAAACAAGCCACATGTTTTTTGGTGATATGGACAATGTTACAGTTGGTGCCAGCCAAGGCCACTCATTCCTCCCCCCCCCCCTTTTTTTTTGTTAGAAATTTACCACCTCTTCTTTTGTTACCTTAACGACTTTCTCTTACTTTATTTCATCGTTGTATGTTTTGTGAGATACAAATATTTGTCATAAATGCCAAAACACAAAAAGAAGAGAAGGTGTGATAGTTTTACCATTTAATGAGCTCCTTATTGTTTAGAGGGGGGAGGGGTAGTTAAGGGATTATTCTTAACACTTTTTTTTATGAGTAACAAAGTCGCCATTTCCACAGGAAAGACACAAAAATGGAATATCTTGTTAACCCGTTTGTTTACTTCTGGTATCACTTTATTTTGAACGAACTACACCTTCATATTAAAAATACAGTGAAACCTCCCTAAGAGGGCTATCCACCATACATGGAAAATTGTCTTTTTAGAGAGGTGACCTATTAATAGAGGTTATTCTGAAAATATATCACATATATATATATATAGGCAACCAATTCTCTCTCTCTCTCTCTCTATATATATATATATATATATATATATATATATATAATGATGATCTATTAAGCATAGTAGAAGCCAAGCAACAGATACAAGATCACTGAAACACCAATGACCAATAAGATTAAACATTTCTTTATGTAGGAGAAGTTCAGAAAAATGAAAAAAATTTTCATCAGGGGATGAAATACACATATTTAAAGAAACCAGATTTATTAATTAACAGCCTACAAAACAAATGAATCAATAAACTAACACAACAAATCTTAACTTAAAAACATAAACTATATCGAAATTTATGAAAAAATAATTTAAGAAACTTAAGAAAGGAAGGAGGGAGGGAGGCAGCAAGACTTGTGACTTGCCTGTGAGGTTAAACTAGTTTCACGCCAGCAACACTCCCCCAGCCTGCCAAGACCAGAATAGGAGTCATATGGATTTAAAAAAGCAAAATTTAAAAGCAGATGAATAATAATGAAACTACGAAGCAACAAGGGAATTTATTGATTGATTACAATGTGTTTAATAGTATGATTAGAATTTTAAATAGTTGACAACTCAAAAAAGAAGAAACTGAAATTTTAATCGAAAAAGAAAGTTTGCATAGCAATACAAAGTAAATGCAACAAGCCTTCTGCTTTTTTTTTTTAATTTCACAACCCCATCCAACCTTACAACACCACCCCACCTCCGTAATCAAACATCTGCCCACCCAACCGCCACCTTTTTTATTGTCTTTTATTATTTTATAATTTTTTTTCTTAATATACACTCAAGTGTACACAGTTTTTTTTTTTTTTTTTTTTTTTTTTTTTTTTAATGTACTGACAGAGACATGGTTATGAATATAAAATAGAAAATACAAAGTTTTTAGGAAAACCCATTTTAACAGTGGCTGTGATCCGTTTATTAATATTCTTGTTTTTAAACTTCAGAGAGCATAAATAAATGGTTGTAAAATTTATAAAATTTTATAAAATTTGAAATAAATGGTTAATGATGATGTTTCTAAATACCGAAAGATGCAGACAGGAATTAAAATGTGTAAATAAGTTTACTTTAAAACTAAAATCTTGCCATTTGCCATAGATATCTATGTAAATTTTATTACCATCAATGATTATTTTGAGATCTAAAAAGTTGATTGATTGATTAGTTAGAGTATTTGAGTTAGCTTTAAATTAGGTGGATAATTTAAGTAAAACTCCTTTTGAATTCTTGTTGAGATAAAATACAATAATATCATCTATGTAACAATAATTTATGTATATATATATTACCATTTATATTTGCATTATTTATCTATACAGCTTTCTAATAGTAAGTTAGTTTAAATTTAAAGTTTTTTAGTAATAATTTTCTTTTCTGAAGGTTATTTTACATTCCAAATAAAATTATTTAGCTCAGCTAGCACCATTTCTGTGTGGATAGGAGGTCTGTATTAAACTATTTTTTCTCACTGAAGTTTTCTTGCAAGTAATACTGATTATCATTTAACTTATAATCTAATCTAGGTAGTATATCATTTTTATTTTGCCATCTAAAGTCGCCATTACACATTTTGAATAAATTTAAATTTATTCATTAAAAAATTATAACACGAAATCACTTGCGTACAATATTTGCATCTAGAAATTAACGTCAGTTATTTAGTATTCACTGGTAAAATTTCAGTGCCTAATCTTGTAAAATCTGACCTGTAAGAGAAGTACATAATTCTACATGAACCTTTAATAGACATGGACCTTAATATAAAATCCTATGGGGAAAATTTGGTGCAAGAAGAAACTGGCGGTTTATCCTTATATAAACGTGGGCCCAGTGGCAGAAACACTGTGACACAGCGACATAGTCGCGGACACAGAAAAGCGGCTTGCGGACAGTTTTTATCTGCACTGAGAAAAAAATTTGTCCGCAACTTTCGGATAACAATTCAGTTATAAAAATTTCTGTATCAAAACTAAAACTAATACTTATATTATTTATAATTATTATTTATATTGTGTTGTGTCAAACATTGCTATAAAATATTTAATTGAATGAGATGAATTGAATGAATACAATTGTTTACACTGTATTGTTTTGTAGTAAAATTGTATTTGTGTATTGTTGCACGAGATCACCACTGATGTTAACCTCCCCATCAGCTTTCAGGCTTTTTGAGTGTAAGCCATTTTTACCCCTGATTACATGCAAATTTTGCAGACAGATTATGAAATTTTAAAAGCCTGTCGCAGACAGCTTCAAAACTTTCTGCCACTGGGAACGTGGGTATTTAGAGAGGTTTCACTGTATAACTGTACATTTGAAAATAGGCCTTAAGATATCAATACTGAGGAAAAAAAAAAAAAGCAAGATACCATAAATGAGTAATTTTGAATTATAAGTTTATTATGTAAAAAACAACAGCTGAATAGATAGATATATATCCAACTGTGGTTGGTCCAAAAGTTAAAATCCAGCTTTGTAAAAAGAACTTCTTTTATCTAACTCTGTACCTTATTTCTGAACAGTAAGTTTAATTTAGATTTGTAATATAATTCATTTATTGTCTGAAATCACTGTTCATCAATAACTTTTAAAAAAAGGTTGAAGCATAATGGCACAATAGGTAAAAAGGAATTTAATAATATAATTTTATTTGCTTAAAAAAGCTTCTAAATTAGTCGAAATTTATTTACTTGATATTCAGATCTTACATAAGGAAAATTTATATATTTGATACTTTTAAAAAGGTTGTTATTTAAAATTGTGTACAAGATTTCTAAGCTAGGGGGGTGGGGGGGGGGAGGAAATCTGATTTGTGTTGCATTTTTTGCCTCTGCATAACTTAATGAAGAATCTGTACTAACTCTCTGGTACAGTAAGATATGAATTTCATGCGATAATGCAGGAAAGGGAGGGGCATATGTTTTCTTGGTAATTGGGAAATAAAATAAATGGCGAAACAGTTTAATCTTGAACTATTGAATTTCTTATGCATTTTGTTGTTGAAATTTCTTGCTTTGTTTTTAAATTGTTTGTATATACATTAGTCTAGAAAATTTAATGTGTGTTGTTCTCTATGTTTGTTTATGTTTGTAGATGCAGTATAAAGTGTCTTTATACATATTTGTATGTTAAAAATCAGCTTTTGTTTCTGTTTACTTAAAATCATTGTTGAGCTTAAATCCGAACTTAATCAATGTTGCATGATTTGTTACTATACATTTTTTTATTGTAATTAATAGGCAAAATCTACTGTCTTTAATAATCATCTCTGCCAATTGAATACTACAATTATTTTTAATGCAGTAAATTTAAAACTTAAAGTTTTTATTAATATTTCAGAAAAGTCGTATTTGATCTTGACAATCATTCAAATTTAGATTTATTTATTGACTAAGATAGTCCTTGCAATTCTGTTCGCATGAATATGGGCTAGGATCCCTTAGAAAGGTCCCCCATAGGCCTTGGTCCATAAAATGTCACACACATCACAAAATTTATAAATTTTAGAAAAATGAATAGTAGAATTGTCTTGCTCCTGTTTTAGTATAGTATACCTTAGCGTGCTTGTTGTTGCTTGAAATATAATACTCTAAAACAATAGCAAAACAATTCTACTAATTAATTTTCTAAAATTAATTTTTTTTTTTAATTTTGGGACGTGTGCTAAATCTCATGGAATGATCCATA